>JAVSCE010017182.1:0-327190 GCA_032199065.1 Smutsia gigantea | reverse complement strand
TATAAGGGAATATTTATTCAACCATATTTATTCAACCTCAGTCAAAGGAATGAAGTTATGATACATGTTACAACATGGATGAACCTTGAAAACATTATGCTAAATGAAATAAGTCAGACACCAAAGGACAAATATAAGCTTCTACTTATATTAATGATCTAGAATAGGTAAATCAATAGAAGCAGAGAATAGATTGAAGGTTACAGGGGCTAGAAGAAGGGGGCAATAAGTAGGTGTTTAATGGGCGCAGCATTTCTGGGGTCATCAAAGGTTCTGGAAATGGATAGTACTGGTAGTTATACAACATTGTAAATATAATTAATGCCACTGATTTGTACATTTAAAATGTACAAATGGCCAATTCTATATGTCCAAATATAGTGTATCTATATAAAATATATACAGAACCATAATAAAAAATTTCAAAAACGGATAAATTATCCTCCATAAAAATGTTAAAATAAAATCAAGAAATTAAAGTAAAACAAATAAAAAAGAACCTGGAAATTATAAACTTAAATACTTAAATGAAGACACTTAAATATTTGAATGAAGTTATTGAATTCCTCCTCTAAGAATTAGTGTTACCTCTCATTTTACAGAGACAGAATAAATCTAAGCAATTGGCTGGGTGAGGCTGACTGGCTAAACAACCTCAACAGTCGTAAATATTTAGATCAGGGTTTGGTTATCTATCTATGAAAGAGGCATAATATTCCCAAGAGATGATCCAATTCACAAGCTAGCGGTACGTACCCATCTGACCCCTAAATTTATATTTTATTCAAGAGTCTCTGATACAATATTTTGGAGTAAAGGAACAGCTGCAGCTGTTGAGAAAGGTCATTGTAATAATATTTCTAGAAAGAGGCATGGTTCTATTATCAGATTCCAGATTCCACCTTCTTTTCCTCAGTCCCTCTATCCCTGTTATACATTACAGTGATTTGTTTATATAAAATTCCAAATAATTTCTTAGTTTTTAGGTAATACCATATATAGTAAATACCTAATTATCTCTCTGCTATCAAAATGTAGTTTATCATGACATTTGTCATCATTGTGTGCTTAAATTTTAATATTTAAGAGGTTTTACTCATTTGAGAGTTCATTTATTTTAACAAATTAATAGTAAGCATGAGCTTCATTTAATGGTAGCATGAGCTGTACGGAAACTTCTCTTAAGGTGGATGTGAGCTGATTTTTTCTCCTTTTTAATAAAGGGAGAACTCTATTAAGAATAGATTCCACTAAGCAGTATTAGGACAGACCATCCTTAAAAGAATTATTGAATTGAACTGAGCCCTCACAAAATGAATTTGGTACAAGATGATGTAAAAGACAGGTAAGGGTCTCTGCCCTCAGGGAGATTATAACCTAGTAGGGGAAAAAAGACACATTCTGCAGGGTAATGCAAAAGTGAGGGTGAAAACAGTCTTCCGAGATTCTGAGAAGACATCCTGGCCTCCCGCCACAACCAGCATGATTGACAGAGCCTTGGAGCAGTTACAGGTCTGGGACCGCGGAAGCTCATTTTAGTGGTTTCCTCCCAGTTGCTGGAACCTTTTCCCATTTCTAGGAAGGGAAAATTCTTATTACTGTTTCCACTTGTGATAAAATGGGTCTGTTTTCAAAGAGAAGGTTCCTATTTTTAGTCTTCTAGGTGTCTTTCTCTTGCCTCCAGCCAAGGACAGAAAGAGAGAGGGTTCCTCCAAGATTGCCTCCAGGGATCGGAGCCTCACCTTTCTGGGGGCCTACCTGAACACATCCCAGAGCAGTCCTAAGAGATTTCTAGAAGTACTGCTTGACTGATTGATAAACCCCTGTTTTCCTTGGGTTGGGCTCCTCCTGAATTTATACCATTAGGGCATCACTCTTTAGCTGACTCTTTCAGATCTTCTTTTCAAATATATTCCTTGGAGGGAGGTAAAACATTCAATGAATTTACAAAAGAAAAGTCCCTAGCTTATCAGATCTGCTTTCCCCTTCAAGTAGCTTAGGAGCTCCACATTTCTAGTTGTTGCATCAGAACTGTGTAGGATGGAAGCCAGGGGCTCAAACTTGTGCTTCCCAGCTGGGCTGAAGACTGACTCAGGCCCTCCTCTGGGGCATCAGTATGCTCTCCAGTAACTGGAGTGTATCTTCTGGCTGTTCCCTTAGCCAAGAGCCATGCCTGATGTTCAAACTGCATTTGCAGGCCTGAGAGGCCCAGCAGTCTGCTGCTCAGCCGTTCTCCTGTCCTCTGGCCCATGGCTGCACCAGAGACCCAGAGGAAAAGGGATCCAGAAGATCTCTCTGCAAAAGCCTCAGAATTTGCCTCAGTGATTTTATAACCTGTTCTTAGTTCCCTGTTTCTGCTGTAAATGATTCACCATTTTTATAAGACAGATAAGGACAGGACTTCATGCCAGGAGGGATTTGAGAGATGATGAAAGCCATGTATTTTACCCATGCCCCAAGGACTTCTGGCAAGATGCCTTACCTGTGCTGGGACCTTGCCTTTTTTTCCTGGACACAGAAATGCCTGTCTTTACAAAAAAGCTTACTTTTTGTTATAAGACTTCTTTTTTAAGAGTAGTTTTAGGTTCACAGCAAAATTGAAAGGAAGGTACAGAGAATTCCCATATACTCCCCACCCTAACTCGTGCACAGCCTCCCCCATTATCAGTATCCCTCATCAGAAGGGTACATTTATTACAAAGAATGAATCTACACTGACACATCATAAACCACCCAAAGTCCATAGTTTACAGTAGAGTTCACTCCCGCTCTTGTACATTCTGTGGGACTGGATAAATGTATAATGACATGTATCTACCATTATACAAGGGTATTTTCACTGCCCTAAAAATCTTCCGTGGTCCCAAAAAGGCCTATTATTAATCTTAGAAATAAAAGTTTCCTGGGGTGAGTTCCTTACCCTCTTCAGCCTTCCCACCCCCTGTGGCTGTGGTCATGGCCTCTGGTCATAGCTTCTCAGGGTACCAAAGGGATCCCAGGCCCAGAATATAGCCTTAGGGCACACTAGAGAGGTTGCATCCACTGGGACCCAAATCTAGTATTTCACTTACTCTATCAGGAAAAAGTGTAAAGCAGTGTTCAGATGAAGTCTGCTGTGATGATTTTTTGGAAACCCTAGTTCTCGTCCCCAGCTGCCTGATCCATCAGCCTAGGTCTCCTGATGACCCTGCTTCACTGTTGTGAGAACCATGTACCCTGCCCATCCCCACATCTGCCCTAAAGCAGCCTTTAAAGCAAAGCAAGGAGGAGAAACATCCTGTGAAGCCTGCTTCTTCAGGCTTTTGTCTACTGCTTTCCCTTGAAAGCTGGAACAGTGGTCAGCGGCGGCCGGCTGCCATGGGGGCACAGGAGGGACACGGAGGATTAGGCTGAGAGGCAGGGAGCTGCTGGCTCCTGGCAGTCCTGCTCTAGAGCCCAAGGGCCCCTCCCAGGCCACTCTCCCTGCTCCTGGTCAGCCATCTGCCCTGCTGTGGGAGCTGCAGGTCACACTCTTGTGAGCGTTGGCATCCCCTCGGGTCACGCTCTCCCTCTCCCTGTGCACCTGCCCGTTCTATGTAAACACACTGTTTCTCATTCTCACCGTCATAACCCAGTGCTCTACTCGCTTCCCTGTTAAGTAACACTCCCCAGCAAGGTGGCTTAGACAGAGAAAGAAGTGTCAGGAGATCCAAGTTCAAATTAACTTTGCCCCAGCGGGTAAAGGCCAGAGACCGTCAGATGCATGAAATTTGCTCAGAATCATTAGGCAAAGCAGATACTAGTAACATCCCTCTGCTATGCTCCGTAGTGGAGACATCCAAGAGGAAAAGTTAGGGGACACATAATGAGAGGAAATACGGTAATCTGTTCCTCTGCTGTCAGAGCACTGGACTTGGGACTTGGGAGTGCCAGATGCAGGTGCCCCACGGAGCCTGCATCTGACCTGGGCTGAAATGTGGGTGAAGTGTTGGCTCCTGTCCTGGGAAATAATAACCTACGGAGAGGACGGGGAGGAGGAAGCACTGCCGTGACTTGGGAGCTGCAGCCTGTTCCCCAGGTGAGGTGCTCGCTCCTGGGAAGAAGAAGAGATTAAGCCTCATACTCCAGTCTTGAACAAGGCAACTGCTTCAGGGGATTGATGTTTTGATTGATCCTTTATTCCTGATTGTTCAGCATGGACCCCAAAGGAGCAGTCACAGCTAAGAAGTTACCACCCAGCAGGTAGGGTGTCTTTCTCTTTTGTGGGGGGCGGGTGGAGGAGGGCTCAGGTTGCTCCCAGCTCCATGCAGGAGAAGAAATGCGGGAACACAAACACAGTTTACTTTTGAGGCCAGCGTCACAGGGTTATATAGTGTGCTGCCCCCGCATTTCCAAGATGGAGAAGCCCGGGAAGACAGCCCCTTACTGTGGACTTCCAGTACCCTTGCCCCGTGGTCCCGCACTCGCCTCCCGGAGAAGCAGCCACAGAGGAAGCCTCAGTTTGTGCAGGTCAGAAGCTCAGTCAGCCGCCTCTCTCTCGCGCAGCCTCCTGACCCAGAAAACCCCGCGTCTGGGACAGTGGGAGCTGAAGGCGGCTCTGCCCTGGCTCCCCTCAGACTGTTCAGTTAGTGGTGGCAGCTCCCGGGGACGGAGGCTGAGACATAGCAGCATGACAGTCGCAGGGCCTCACCACTGCAGCAAGGGGCCCTCAGAGGCCCTGTCACACCCATGCAGAGTCCTGGGGCCCAAGTGGCTTTGGACCAGTGAGTTTTCTGCCTTTATTTACTGCGGGAGACCCCTTTCCCCACAGAACCGAGTGTCTCTCACATGTCCCCAGCACCACCAAGCCCTCCATCACCCCAAATCACAGCCCAGACTGTCTGAGGCCATGGCCAGACACCCTGCTTTAGGGCAGCTCTGCTCTGGGGATGGTCAAGAGTCAGCCCTCAACGAGCCAGCCCTGCAGGCACCACCCCCTCCCACATGGATGATCGTGGCTCTGCTGGGAAGCCCAGTGGTCACCACCGGGACAGCCAAGGTGACTGGATTATCTCAGCTGGGACAGGTGTTTGGTCTCCAGTGATATGGACAGTCTCAAATATTCCAAGAAAGGCCCCAGAAGCCATTTAGTTGGTCAACCATACTTATTTAGTGGGTTAAATAGGAAAGATTGTTTTTCCAAACACCAAAAATACTTACTTAAAATACATTTTAGTTTACGTAATCAACTCAGTCTAACCAGCAGTTGACAAATTATGGCTCACAGGCCAAATCTGGCCCACCAGCTGTTTTTATTATTCAAGTTTTATTGGAACACAGTCATGCTTGTTCATTATGTATTATCTGTATCTGCTTTTGCCCTTCAACTACAGAATTGAGTGATTGTATGAGACAGTGTAGCCCCCAAAGTCTAAAATAGTAACTGTTTGGCCCTTTACAGAAAAAGTTTGCCAACTCCTAGCATCAGCTGTGAACTTGCTTCTCAGTTGTTAATGAATAAACGTAACAGGCAGCCACAAAACTGATTCAACTATTGTCAACAGGTAATAGCGTTTTAAAATTGTAAATGTAATACATGATTACATACTCCTTGTAAAATGAAAAAGCAGTACACATAAAGTAAAATTCTCCTTTAACCACTCTGCCAGTGCTAACCCCCTATTCTGCCACATGTAATGACTATAACCAGTTTGGTGTGTTTATTGCCAGACAGTCCCCCTTTGCTTTCACAGATACTCATACGTATTAATAAACTATTTCTTGTCATATTATTCTTGTTCTGTTCTTCCATTCAACAAACTCTCCACATCTGTATCCATATGGAGACTTTCCATATCTGTACGTCACGCTACCTCATTCATTTTAACTGCTGTATAGTATTCCATGGAGTACATCTCTTACTCAGCCTTTTCCTTTTTGATAGCTATTTAAGCTGTTTCCCATTTTTCATTCTTACCAACAGTGCCACCATGGCACTCACTGTGTATGTCTTCCTGTGCCCATGTGCAAGTGTTTCTCTAGAGGAGATACTGAGAAATTGAATCGCTACATTATGGAGTATGTACATGTTGCTGTCTTGATACTGTCAAATGGGCCTTCACAGTGCCTATAACAATTTATACTCCTACCAGTAGAGAATGATTTTTACTGTTCCTTCACACCCTGATGTTTGCTATTAATTAAACATTTTATTACTTTTCTACTTGGGTGAGTGAAAATAGTAACACATTTAAAAAATATTTAAATATCCCTGATTACTAATGTATTAGTTTACCAGGGCTGCTATAACAAAATACCACAGACTGGATGGCTAAAACAATAGAAATTAATTTTCTTACCAGGGTATCAGCAGGTTTAGTTCCTTTTGAGGCCTGTCTCCCTGGCTTGCAGATGGCTACCTTTCCACGTATTCTCACATGGCCTTTCCTATTTCCTCTGGATGCGTTCATCCCTGGTGTCTCTCCATGTCCAAATTTATTCTTACAAGGACACCAGTCATATTGGATTAGAGCTTACTCTAACAATCCTGGTTGAACTTAATTATCTCTTTAAAGGCCTATCTCCAAATATAGTCACATTCTAGGATACTGGGGGACCAAAGTCAACCCATAACAGCTAGTAAGTTTGAGCACCTTTTTATACAATTCTTGGCCATTGTATGTCCTCTTAAATGCCCATTCATCATTTCATTAGGTTATCTTCCTCTACTCATTTGTAGGAGTTTAATATTTATTCTTGGTACTAATCCTCTAATATACATATAATAAATATTCTAAGTCTGTCACTGTTTTTCTTTTAAACTTTATTCATATCATGCTTTTAGTCAACAGAAGTACTTGCTGTTCTTACTGTTATTGCTATTATTATTTTGATATAATTGAATTTATTTTTGATGTAGTTGACATGGTTGTCTTATTTGATGTAGTTGAATTTTCTCCTTTATGGATCTTGGTCTTTAGGTCTTGTTTAAGAGAGCCTTCTCAACCTCCAAGATTATGATATTTTAGCACATTTTCTTCTAGTGCTTTTATCATTTAAAAAAAAGGTTGTTATTCCACCTAGAATTTCTATGAATTATTCCAGTAGAATTTATTGCAAAGTCCATCCTTTCTGTATGTATTCATCTGACATGGCACCTCTATCATGTACTGAATTCTCACTTTTTCATGTCTGTTGTTGGATACTCTGTTCTTTTGAATTTGTTTCCTACTCCTGAGCCAATTTTTACTATAGCTTTACTGTTTCTAATTGATTTTGTACTGATATAGAGAAAATCTGTTTTGTCTTCTGACATTTTATGTGGTCACCTTTATGAATTCTTTTAATAGTTACAAAACTTTATCAGTTGATTCCTTTGGAATTTCTTGGTAGACAAGCATATTATATATGTATAACAAGGTTTGGTTCATTCCTTTCTAATCTTTTTTTTAAATATAATTTATTTTATTATCATTAATCTACAATTACATGTGCAATATTATGGTTATTGAACTACCCCTTCATCAGGTCCCCCCAACAACCCCATTACAGTCACTGTCCATCAGCGTAGTGAGATGCTATAGAATCACTACTTGTCTGCTCTGAGTTGTACAGCCCTCCCTGTGCCCCCCCAACATTACATCTGCCAATCGTAATGCCCCCTTTTCCCTCTTATCCCTCCCTTCCTGCCCATTTTCCCCAGTCCCTTTCCCTTTGGTAACTATTAGTCCGTTCTTGGGTTCTGTGAGTCTGCTGCTGTTTTGTTCCTTCAGTATTTTTTCTTTGTTCTTATACTCCACATATGAGTGAAATCATTTGATACTTGTCTTTTTCGGCTTGGCTTATTTCACTGAGCATAATACCCTCTAGCTCCATCCATGTTGTTGCAAATGGTAGGATTTATTTTCTTCTTATGGCTGAATAATATTCCATTGTGTATATGTACCACATCTTCTTTATCCATTCATCTACTGATGGACACTTAGGCATTCCTTTCTAATCTTTACAGAGCCTTTAAAATTATTTTTTGGTCTTTGCCTTTTCTTGGCCTTCAGGCACACTGCTGAGGAATAGCCATGATAGTGGATGGTCTCAGGTCTGACATACACAGTTGTGTGTGTTGTACACTGCACAATCTGGGAGTACCATTCACATACAGATATCTTAGGTATTCTCACATTCCTGATTTTAACCCATTTTTATTTCATACTGTGCCCTTGTATTTCTTGAAGACTTTTCTGAAGGATTCTTTGAGGCTGGGGTTGTGCCCTGGTCACAGCCTGGGGAGGAAATAGGAGTGTGTCTCCTCTTGCATCCAGGGACCTTGAAGGGGGCTGGGAAGAGTTCCCTGCCACTCCCTGCTCATCCGCCTGCCATACCTCCCAAACTTCTGTGAAACATTGAATCAAAAAACTGAATACCCTACTGAAAATTAAGATAGACATATCCAAATCCCTCCTGTAATATATGAAAGTCTTCCTCAGTCTCTGTGAATTACAAAGAGTCACGCTGTAAAACCCCAGGCATCAAGAGCACTGTGCGTGCGCCTAAGAGAGAGAGGCCGTTAAATCAGAGGTCACTGTGCCTCGTCAAGAAGAGGGTATGGGGCGTACTTTTGACATGGACTGACACCAGCTGTCAACCCTGATCCATGTCGAGGACCAAACCTTCTGCCCTCTTAGATCTGATGACTGCATCCCAGGAAGCACAAAGGCCAAACTTCATTTACAGCTGTCTGAAGCTAGCGGCCGACCTCTCATACTTGAATTCATACAGTGGGACTTTTGCTGAGTTCCTGCCTGGTGCCTGTTGCATGCCAGGCGCAAGGAGGGGGAGACTTTTGTTCAGAATATTTGATCCACTTCAAAATTTTTTTTAATACATGATCTCATTTTTCTCCATGAGTTTTGTGACAAAAATTTAACTTAGTGTATTATTTGCACAATAGGAAGAATCAAAATAGAGGGAAATGAAAAGCAGTTCTGTCACGTAGTGCCTTCATGACTTTGGACACCCAGCTTCCTCATTTGTACAAGGGAAATAAGACCTGCCCAGCTGCACTCACCCGGCCTGGCCCTGCTCTGCCTGCCTCCAGGGCGCCTCCCCACAAGACGATGCCTCTGCAGTCATTTTGTGAACAATAAAACCTGCGAAGCGTGAGCTAGTACATTGATCCAGCTTCTCCCTTCACTGAACAAAGCAGTTTCATAAGCTTCCCTGTCGACTTCTTAGAAATTCTTATATGATCTGCCTTTACCTGCTTTTTTTCCTCTTTACCCTCTAGCCAGTTATTTTATATATATATATATAACACACCTATATACACACATACTTATATATATACACACATGCACACACATGTATATATGTGTGTGTGCAGATATATACCTCTATAAAATACACATTACATATATATGGATAAGACATAGATACCTAAAGCATACATGTGTATGTATGTTATAATATCTGTTATAATCCTGCGGTTTCCAGTGGTTTCTACCCCTAAGATCATGCTTTGTCTACCATGTTCTCCCTTCCGTTAGAATGTTGCTTCAGCTCCAAGTTCCCCGGGCGCTCTTTCCTCCCTGTGATCCCGGTGACCTGGCTCCAAAGCCTTTTGATTCGACTCATTTGAAGATTAAAGATATCAGCATCTCCCTGCACACCCTTTTCCTGGAAGGAGATGTCCACTCACCCCCAAATATATATTGACTTTAGACAACAGTTTATGATGACGGCCGTTTCACACGTTTGATTACTTCCTTTGTTTTCTAGAACCTTCAAAATGTTTTCATTGCCATATCCTCTGCCTGCCCTTTGTCATCTAATCCATCGTGTCCATTTTGTGGACTGCCGATTTCTTGTCTGGGTCAGCTGGATTTCTTACGTCCTTGCCAGCCCACGTGTGGGCTGCAGCCTGGCACACGGGCATCCCCTGGGAGCTTGTCAGAGGGCAGAATGCAGATCGGCCCACCACAGACCTAGGGATGGAATGTGCATTTTAACAAGCTTCCCGGGGGATCTGTATGCACCTTAAAGTTGGAGAATCCCTGTCTCAGATGACAAACATGTTCTCTGGGTTATCTGCAGGGGATGTGGGAGAGAAGGCAGGCAACAATCTCAACTGCCGCAGACCCAGGCCTGTCCGCGGCTCCCGTGCGCTTCAAAAACTGTGGGCATTCAGATCAACTGCAGCTTAATTGAGTTGGTTATCCTTTTATTCCTCACTCTAGTTCCTTTAACCATGGCTGCCACCTTCCTTTCTGCTTCTCTACCTCAGATTCTGCTTCCCCACAGCTACAACGGGCTCCGTGTCCTGCCTTCCCTCCCTGTGCATTGGGGCCCCCTAGACAAGGAGGGGCTGAGATCTGGGAGCCCTCACATCAGTCTGACATTTTGGCTTCCCTTTCAGTAGTGTTTAAATATCTCATCAACATCTGTTCATGATAAGTGATGTTATTTTTTTTTAATTGTGACAAAATACATATAACATATTGTAGACTTGAAACTAATATTATGTATCAACTATACTTCAATAAAAAATAAACTTTTCTAAAAATTTTTAAAAAGAAAAAAAATACACATAACATAACATTTACCATCCTCACCATTTTCTAAGTGTACAGTAATGTTAGTATATTTATATTGTTCTGCAACCAATTTCCAGAACTTTTTCATCTGGTAAAGCTGAAACTCAACTCTTGTACCATTGAATAACAAACAGATCCTTATTTCTCTCTCCCCGCCAGCCCTGGGCAACTCCATCCTAAATTTTTTTTTAATCTTTTTGTTTTTAATTGTAAAAAAATGCAAACATATAATTTACTATCTTAAAGTATACGGTTCAGTAGTGTTAAGTATAATCACATTGTTATGCAACACATGTCCAGAACTTTTCATTTTGCAAAACTGAAACTCTGAATCCATTAGACAACTCCCTGATATCCCCCCTCCCAGACCCTTGCAACCACCATTCTATTTTCTGTTTTTCTGAATTTGACGACTTTAAATATGTCATATAAGTGGAATCATACAGTATTTATCTTTTTGTGATTGGCTTATTTCACTTAGCATAATGTCGGTAAGGTTTATCAGGGTTAAGCCACTGAGTTTTGAATGCTCTCTTACATCACAACAGATAATTGATTCAAGCCCATCTGATAAGGTTTGGTTTTCAAAAGGAATAAACACTTTTATTTATCCATTGAAGGGTTTGAACATACAATGAGAATTAAGAAAATTGGGTTATTTTGCTAAAAGGTTATAGCATTTTTTTATTAAGGTATTATTGCTATACACTCTTATGAATGTTTCATGTGAAAAACAATGTGGTTACTACATTCACGCATATTTTCAAGTCCCCTCCCATACCCCATTGCAGTCACTGTCCATCAGTGTAGTAAGATGCCACAGATTCACTATTTGCCTTCTTTGTGCTACACGGTCTTCCCCGTGACCACTCACACCATGTGTACTAAACATAATACCCCTCAATCCCCTTCTCCCTCCCTCCCCACCCACTCTCCCACACCCCTCCCCTTTCGTAACCGCTAGTCCCTTCTTGGAGTCTGTGAGTCTGCTGCTGTTTTGTTCCTTCAGTTTTGCTTTGTTGTTATACTTCACAAATGAGTGAAATCATTTGGCATGTGTCTTTCTCTGCCTGGCTTATTTCACTGAGCATAATGTCCTTCAGCTCCATCCATGTTGTTGCAAATGTTAGGATTTGTTTCCTTCTTATGACTGAATAGTATTCCATTGTGTATATGTACCACACCTTCTTTATCCATTCATCTACTGATGGACACTTAGGTTGTTTCCATATCTTGGCTATTGTAAATAGTGCTGCGATAAACATAGGGGTGCATATGTCTTTTTGAATCTGAGGACTTGTGTTCTTAGGGTAAATTCCTGGGAGTAGGATTCCCGGGTCAAATGATATTTCTATTTTGAGTTTTTTGAGGAACCCCCATATTGCTTTGCACAATGGTTGAACTAGCTTCCCACCAGCAGTGTAGGAGGATTCACCTTTCTCCACATCCTTGCCAGCATTTGTTGTTCTTAGTCTTTTCAATGCTGGCCATACTTACTGGTGTGAGGTGATATCTCATTGTGGTTTTAATTTGCATTTCCCTGATGATTAGTGATGTGGAGCATCTTTTCATGTGTCTGTTGGCCATCTGAATTTCTTCTTTTGAGAATTGTTTGCTCATATCCTCCACCCATTTTTTAATCAGGTTTTTTGCTTTTTGGGTGTTGAGGCATGTGAGTTCTTTATTTTGGATGTTAACCCCTTGTCAGATACGTCATTTAAAAATATATTCTCCCATACTGTAGGATGCCTTTTTGTTCTGTTGATGGTGTCCTTTGCCATACAGAAGATTTTAGTTTGATGTAGTCCATGTGTTCATTTTTACTTTTGTTTCCCTCGCTCAAGGAGATGTGTTCAGGAAGAAGTTGCTCATGTTTATATTCACGAGATATTTGCCTATGTTGTCTCTGAAGAGTTTTATGGTTTCATGACTTACATTCAGGTCCTTGATCCATTTTGAGTTTACGTTTGTATATGGGTTTAAACAATAATCCAATTTCATTCTCTTGCATGTAACTGTCCAGTTTTGCCAACACCAGCTGTTGAAGAGGCTGTCATTTCTCCATTGTATGTCCATGGCTCCTTTATCATATATTAATTGACCATATATGGTTGGGTTTATATCTGGGCTCTCTAGTCTGTTCCATTGGTCTATGGGTCTGTTCTTGTGCCAGTACCAAATTGTCTTGATTACTGTGACTTTGTAGTAGAGCTTGAAGTTGGGGAGAAAATTCCCCCCACTTTATTCTTCTCAGGATTGCTTTGGCTATTTGGGGTCTTTTGTGGTTCCATATTAATTTTAGAATGATTTGCTCTAGTTTATTGAAGAATGCTGTTGGTATTTTGATAGGAATTGCATTGAATCTGTAGATTTCTTTAGGCAGGATGACCATTTTAACAATATTAATTCTTCCTATCCATGAGCATGGATGTGTTTCCAGTTTTTGGTATCTTCTTTAATTTCTCTCATGAGTGTCTTGTAGTTTTCAGAGAACAGGTCTTTCACATCCTTGGTTACATTTATTCCTAGGTATTTTATTCTTTTTGATGCAATTGTGAATGGAATTGTTTTTCTGATTTCTCTTTCTGCTAGTTTATTGTTAGTGTATAGGAATGCAACAGATTTCTGTATATTAATTTTGTATCCTGCAATTTTGCTTAATTCAGATATTATATCTAGTAGTTTTAGAGTGGATTTTTAGGGTTTTTTTATGTACAATATCACGTCATCTGCAAACAGGGACAGTTTATCTTCTTCCTTACCAATCTGGATGCCTTTTATTTCTTTGTGTTGTCTAATTGCTGTGGCTAGGACCTCCAGAACTATGTTGAATAGAAGTGGGGAGCGTGGGCATCCTTGTCTTGTTCCTCATCTTAAAGGAACTAATCTAATATTGTACCACCCTTGCATCCCTGGAATAAATCCTGCTTGATCATGGTGGATGACCTTTTTGATATATTTTTGAATTCAGTTTGCTAGTATTTTCTTGAGTATTTTTGCATTTATGTTCATCAGGGATATTGGTCTGTAATTTTCTTTTTTTGTGGTGTCTTTGCCTGGTTTTGGTATTAGGGTGATGCTGGCCTCATTGAATGAGTTTGGGATTATTCCCTCTTCTTCTACTTTTTGGAAAATTTTAAGGAGGATGTGTATTAGCACTAAATGTTTGATAAAATTCAGTGGTGAAGCCATCTGGTCCAGGATTTTGTTCTTAGGTAGTTTTTTTATTACCAATTCAGTTTTGTTGCTGGTAATTGGTCTGTTCAGATTTTTGGTTTCTTTCTGGGTCAGCGTTGAAAGATTATATTTTTCTAGAAAGTTGTCCATTTCTTCTAGGTTATCCAGTTTGTTAGCATATGATTTTTCACAGTATTCTCTCATAATTCTTTGTATTTCTGTGGTTTTCATCGTGATTTTTCTTTCTCATTTCTGATTCTGTTTACGTGTGTAGACTCTTTTTTTCTTGATAAGTCTGGCTAGGGATTTATCTGTTTTGTTTATTTTCTCAAAGAACCAGCTCTTGCTTTTTTTGATTCGTTCTATTGTTTTATTCTTCTCAATTTCATTTATTTCTGCTGTAATCTTTATTATGTCCCTCCTTCTATTGACTTTGGGCCTCATTTGTTCCTCTTTTTCTAGTTTCCTTTATTGTGAGTTTAGAGTGTTCATATGGGATTGTTCTTCTTTCTTGAGGTAGGCCTGTATTGCAATATACTTTCCTCCTTGCGCGGCATTTGCTGCATCCCACAGATTTTGCAGTGTTGAATTATTGTTGTGATTTGTATCCATATATTGCTTGATCTCTGTTTTTATTTGGTCATTGATCCATTGGTTATTTAGGAGTATATTGTGAAGCCTCCATGTGTTTGTGGTCTTTATTTATAGTTTCATACCTTTGCGGTCTGAGAAACTGGTTGGTACAATTTCAATCTTTTTCAATTTACTGAGGCTTTTTTTGTGGCCTAGTGTATGATCTATTCTTGAAAATGTTCCATGTGCACTTGAGAAGAATGTGTATTCTGTTGCTTTTGGGTGTAGATGTCTGTTATGTCCATCTGTTCTAATGTGTTGTTCAGTGCCTCTGTCTCTTTACTTTTTTTCTGTCTGGTTGATTTGTCCTTTGGAGTGAGTGCGGTGTTGAAGTCTCCTAGAATGAATGCATTGCATTCTATTTCCCCTTTTAATTCTTTTAGTATTTGTTTCACATATGTAGGTGCTCCTGTGTTGGGTGAATAGATATTTATAACGGTTACATCTTCTTGTTAATTGACCCCTTTATCATTATTTAATGTCATTCTTTGTCTCTTATGATTTCCTTTGTTTTGAAGTCTATTTTGTCTGATACAAGTACTGCAACTCCTGCTTTTTTCTCCCTATTAGTTGCATGAAATATCTTTTTCCATCCCTTTACTTTTAGTCTGTGTATGTCTTTGGGTTTAAAGTGAGTCTCTTGTAGGCAGCATATAGTTGGGTCTTGTTTTTTTATTCATTTAGTGACTCTATGTCTTTTGATTGGTGTATTCAGAGCATTTACATTTAGGGTGATTATCAATAGGTATGTACTTATTGCTATTGCAGCCTCTAGATTCGTGGTTACCAAAGGTTCAAGGTTAACTTTCTTACTGTCTAAGAGTCTAACTTAACTCACTTAGTATGCTATTACAAACACAATCTAAAGGTGCTTTTTTCTCCTCCTTTTCTTCCTCCTCCATTCTTTATATATTAGGTATCATATTCTCTACTCTTTGTCTATCCCTTGATTGACTTTGGGTGTAGTGGATTTAATTTTGCATTTGCTTAGTAATTAACTGTTCTACTTTCTTTAGTATGGTTTTATTACCTCTGGTGACAGCTATTAAACCTTAGGAACACGTACATCTATACCAGTCCCTCCAAAATACACTGTAGAGATGGTTTGTGGGAGGTAAATTCTCTCAGCTTTTGCTTATCTGGAAATTATTTAATCCCTCCTTCAAATTTAAATGATAATCTTACCGGATAAAGTATTCTTAGTTGGAGGCCCTTCTGCTTCATTGCAATAAATATATCATGCCACTTCCTTCTGCCCTGTAAGGTTTCTGCTGAGAAGTTTGATGATAGCCTGATGGGCTTTCCTTTGTATGTGATCTTATTTTCTCTCTGGCTGCTTTTAATAGTCTGTCCTTATCCTTGATCTTTGCCATTTTAATTACTATATGTCTTGGTGTTGTCTTCCTTGGGTCCCTTGTGTTGGGAGATCTGTGCCCCCCATGGTCTGGGAGACTATCTCCTTCCCCAGATTGGAGACAGTTTCCGCAATTACCTCCTCAAAGACACTTTCTATCCCTTTTTCTCTCTCTTCTTCTTCTGGTACCCCTATAAGGCGAATATTGTTCCATTTGGATTGGTCACACAGTTCTCTTAATATTCTTTCATTCTTAGAGATCCTTTTTTCTCTCTGTGCCTCAGCCTCTCTGTATTCCTCTTCTCTAATTTCTATTTCATTTATTGTCTCCTCCGCCATATCTAATCTGCTTTTAAAACCTTCCATTTTATGTTTCATTTCTGATACTGTGTTCTGTAATGTTTGGATCTCCAACCAGAATTCTTTCCTGAGTTCTTGTATGTTTTTCTGTACCTCCACAAGCATGTTTATGATTTTTATTTTGAAATCTCTTCCAGGAAGATTCATGAGATTGGTTTCATTTGACTCTTTTTCTGGTGTATGTATGATTTTGCTTTGAACCAGGTTCCTTTGACATTTCGTATTTGTCTGTGTTGCCCTCTACTGCCTTGAAGCTCTAGTCTCTGGAGCTGCTCAGCCCCTGGAGCAATGTCCGGGGTCACAGGGGAGTGGTATTGGTGCCTGGGGGAGGAAAGAGCTTTGTCCTGCTTCCTGGCTGCTATGCGTGTCTCCACTGCCAGAACCAGTGGGCCGAGCACACAGGTATAAGCCTCTATGCTTTGTGTTTGTAGCTACTGTAGGCGGGGCTTCCCTCTGGCTGGCCTGTCGCCAGGTCAGGGTTTGCCACTTTGTGAGCCAGGTGCGGGCTGGCTGGGAAGAAGGTGCACCAGGCTGCATAGCCAGCCAGGGGGGCTGGAGTGCCTGAAGATCGTGAAAGTTCCCAACCTGCTGGGCAGAGTGCACCCGGACAATTTTGTCTACCTGTCCTTTCTCCTGAGCAGTAAGCTCTGTGCAGTCCTTGCCCCTTTAGCAGCTCTCTCACTGTTAGGAAGTCTCTTAGACTTCCTGCCTTTCTTTTGTCCCAGATCAGCCGGTTATGGATTGCTGTTTCCACAAGCACCTGGAATCTCAGTCTCTCCAGGTATTCCGCTTGTCTTATCTTTCCAACTCCCCTAATCACCAGAGCACCATGTGATGTAGATTTATGCTCCCAGAGCACATCTCCAGAGCTAGGTGTTCATCAATCCCAGGCCTCCACTCTCTCCCTGCTTCGTTTCTCTTCCTCCTGCTGGTGATCTGGGGTAGAGGAAGGGCTTGGGTCATGCCAGGTCACAGCTTTGGTATGTTACCCTGTTCCATAAGGTCTGTTCTTTTCTCCAGCTGTATGCAGTCTGGCACAATCTTATTTCCTGTTTCTCTTTCAGGATTAGTTGTATTAATTATATTTTCAAATTATATGCCGTTTTAGGAAGAGGCCTCTGTCTCACCTCTCATGCCGCCATCTTTAATCCTTGTCCCATCCTAAATTTTTTAACTTTATTGAGGAACAATTGGAAATATAATTGTATGTGTTTCAAGTATATGTGATGTCTTGATATGCATATACATTATAGAATACTAAGATCAACGTAACTAACATATCTATCACCTCACATAGTGAACTAGTAAACAATTTTTTATGTGTGGCAAGAATGCTTAAGATCTTTTAGCAATGCTCAAATAAATAACCATTATTAACTATAGTCATCATGCTGTACATGGTCAGCATTCTGTTTTCTGTTTGTATGAGTCTTGGTACCTCACATAAGTGAAATATTGTAGTCATCTTTTTGCATCTGGCTTATTTCACATGTTACAATGTCCTCAAGGTTCCTTCTGTGTTGTAGCATGTGTCTGCATTGCCTTCTTTTTCAAGGCTGAACTAGTCCATTATGTGTATATATACATTTTGTTTATCCATTTATCTGTTGATGGACGCTTTGGGTGTTTCCACTTTTTGGCTGTGTGAATAATGCTTCTGTTTACATGGGTGCACAAACATGTCTTCAAGACCCTGCTTTCAGTCCAGAAGTGGAACTGCTGGATCGTGTGGTGGATCTATTTTTAATTTTTTGAGAAGCCACCATACTATTTTCCATAGTGGCTGCACCAGGTTGCATCCCCACCAGCAGTGCAGGAGGGCTCTAATTTCTTCACATCCTTGGCAACCCTTTGTTTTCCATTTCTGTGATAGCAACCATCCTAACAGGTGTGAGGTGAGGTCTCATTGTGCATTCGATTCACATTTCCCTAATGATCGGTGATGTTGAGCCTTTCCATGGGCCTGTTGGCAAATGTTCTCTTTTAATAGGAAATGGGTATCATGTACTTTATTGTCAAAATAAGTAATTTACTCATGCAGTCTTCCAAACCAGACTTCTTAGAAGGCACGTTTAAGCATTTAGGTAATAAAATAATCTACTCATTCCCTGCAAACAGCTCTGCAGTACACGTCACTCCACATCTGGCCCCGCCTGCTGACATCAGGGGCTGCCCAGGGGCTGTCCTCAGGTGGCCAGCTGCAGTGGCCCTGTGTGACAGGCACATGAGCGCCCCTGATTACTCCGCAGCTGTCAAGGAGTGTTTGAGATCTCCCCCTCCCTCCCTCTGCTCTGACTCTTCCTAAACCACACACCCACCCTTACCTCCTTTGTGTTCTCTCTCTCTTTCTCAGTTCCATCCCAATGCCTGGATGAGGGCATCTCTCCCGCTCGCTTTCTCCACCAGTCTAGCATTTTGCTTTTCCTGCTCTGGGGAGACTTTTCTCCTTCCCCGTCAGTCACTGGCGCTAAACTTCAAGACCTGATAGGCTGTGTATTGAGCCCCATACTGGGCATTTTCTTCTGTCTTGCTCATAAAGACACCACTTCCCAAGTCTCTCCCCGATTCCCAGCCTGTAGATGCAGATGCAGCCCCAGCACCGCTCACCCTGCTCTCACTCGGGCAGGATATACCTGATTCCAAAAGTGATCACTTGACTGCTTCCCACCCTCCCACTTTCCCCCAAGGCACAAGGTCTCTCCCCAGCCCATTCCTTGGAGTCCCTCCCTTTTACATGGTCCTTGTGCAGGGGCAACGTGCGTATTCCCGTGTTTTTCTGATTTTCTTCTAGTTCACAGCCCTGACCAGCCACCATCCATGCCATGGAGTCACCTGATAACTTCCACGTTCACACGCAGGGTGCCTGGCTCACAGCTCAATCCCCCATTGATCAGGAAGCTCCGGGTCCATGGGGCTGAAGCAGGCTCTCAGCCTGGTCTTGAACCTAAAATTGCCCGAGTCCTCTCCCTGCACCCGGGCGGGTGCTCTGCGCGAGTCCCTGTGACCTGAGGCCCTCTGCTGCCCCATCCCCGGCGGCTGAGCAGCTCCCATTCTTCAAGGCTGCCTCTGTAGTCCCCCGCCTGCTTCCTTCCAGCCCACGTCCTCTTTCAGGCCCTGGGCTCCCCGTCCCCCATTCTTCTCCTCTCCTCTTCCTCCTGGGGACCCTTGCTCGGCCTACAGCAGAAACTTATGTTTTCTTTATGATTTCCTTCTGCTGTGATCTAGGGATGCGCTGCTCTCCTTTCCTCTCTTCCAAGTGCAGACCTGTCTTCCTGGGAGTACGTGCTCTCCACCCTGGTGGGCTCCCTCCCCGACTTCTGAGTGGCATCATACCACCCCAGTTCTGCCCTGGCCTCTCCCCTGCACTTCTCACCCTGTCAGATCTGCCCCTGGGGCAGCAACGCCCACACAGCATGCTCCCCCCTCCCTCTGTGCCCAAGGCCACGTTGGCTGCATCAGCAGACCCGCCTTCATTTACGAAGATCTTGTGCACCAGAGGAGTTAGTGAGTACAGCAAGTCAGTCCAAGGTCAGTGGCAGGGACTGACTAGGTCCTCTTGAGAGTGCCCGCTACATCTCCAACCCCGCAGAGCAAAGCCGAGTCCTCTGGTCCCCACCTCCAGGAGACTGGGACAGCTGGGTCCTGTTTGCTCACAATTAGCCATTCCCATGTGTACAAGTGTTGGCCTGCAAGCCCTTAGGGAGCTTCCCAGGTGTAATCTGAAAGTTGCCTCTGTATGCAGAGGGCAGGGAGAAGCTGAAGAGAGAGGCAGGCCACTCTGGGTCAGTAGGTGGCAGGTTTAACAAGCAAGGGAACTCATGTAACAAGGCTTGTCTCGGGCGGCTGCAAAACGAGTACATCTCCACACCTGCCCATAAGAATCTTAAAAGTTCTATAGGAGCCATAACTGGGTTCAGTCATGTACAGAGTCCAGAAGATCTCAACACCACATCACTATCTGAAGGCTATGTCCTTGAGGCAGCCTCTGGGCGCCGGGAAGGCAGGAGAATCCACATTCCAAGCATAGGGTGGGTGGAGAACGTCCAATTGCCTGGGTGAGGCTCATAGGTGAACCAGTGGTCACATCTTGATGACTTTACAATATGTGTGTCAGTCATATTAATAGGGGACTTGGAGCCCTCAGCCAATGAGGTAGCCGCAGTGATGCATCGGCGTGGCCAGGCCGCTGCCGGGGCACACCGGCCTGAGCCGTCAGCAGTCTCAGCAAGCCCACAGGCAGCATGCTGTGGGACCGTGCTGGTGGGGGGGGAGCCCACCCCAGAGGTCCTCGGAGGTCCTCTGTGCCTACGCCAGAGCTGGTATCTGTAAGGGCTTAGCGGAAGGTCCTGGCTGGTAACAAAGGAAAGAAAAGCCTCCAACATAAACAGTGATTAAAATACAAAGGCTGAGAACCACTGACTCTGCAGAAAACTGGCAGCGTCAGCCCGAGGAATACCGCAAGTCCTTTTAGACACACGGTTGTCTGTTTACACGCGCCTCTGCTTAGAAAGTCAAGGATCTGGAATACAGATGAAGCCTCCCTGCGACTTGTCTGGACCCAATGAGCAGCCATCACAACCTTGAACATTTCTCTGGCTTGAAAGGGAGGCCCTCTGGGTGTGGCAGCAGTGTCAGCAAAGGTCCTTGGTGCCGTCTGCCATCACGGGCCCTGAGATGGAAGGGCTAAGAGGCTGAGGAATCACTTCCTGCCTGAGAACACACAGTTGCATCAAAGGAGTCCCATGACATGGAGGACTCTGACATGACCTGCCTAGAAGAAGTTTGCATAAAATGAGGGAGGCTTAGTAAGTGGTTCACCCACTCAGAAACAAATCTTGTAAAGGATGCAGCATAATGCTGAGTTAAGAATACAGGTCCTGGAGTCAGACGGACCAGGGTTCAAGTTCTGACTCCATTTCCTACTAGCTAAGCAATGTCGATCGCCCACTCAGAGAGGGCGGTTGGGGTCTGTGTACTTGGTACAGCAAGCCCTAGTCATGTATAGACACCAAATTCCTGGATCGATTCATTCACTTATTGATGGCTCTTCCTTGGTGGGACTATAGCTCAGATTTGGTATTCAGCCTAAATACTGGATTAATTATTTTTGCAAAGGCCTGACTGAAGAAGTATTTCACTTTGATGGGACAAGAGGTGATCATCCCGACCCTCCGCTGGCTGGATCTCAGACATTACCGAGCATGGTGAGGAGCAGGGGCACCACTCGGAGGAAACACAGCTGATCCAGCAGGAACCACCCATCTAATTGGTCTTATTAAATTCACATGAAAGGGAATGTGGCCGGTCCATCCCAGTCACCTCTTCACCGTTGTTTTCCTGCCCCCAGGCCACCACTCTGGAAGGCAGACTGCTGTAGGTGTAGTACAGGATCAGGCCTGCAGCCCCCCAGTCCAGATCTGTTTCTAAGAGATCTCCAGAGGGTCTGTTTCCACTAGGTCTTGCTGTGTGACAAGCCTCCTCCAAACTTACTGGATGATTTTATTTGCTGCCATTTTATTTCCTGTCATGATCCTGTGTGCTGACAGAGCTCGGCAGGGGTCTCTGCTCCATATACCATCAACTGGATGCTTAACTGGGCTGTGGCGTCCCTGAGAACTTGCTCGTAGGTCCAGAGCTTGGTGGGATGGCTGGGCCTCCCCAGCTGTCATCTCAGGGCTCTGCATCGTCCCTTCAGGTGGTCACTCGAGCAGCAAGGCCAACTGTCTCACGTGGTGGGTCAGGGTAGAAGCAGGAGCCACCAGGCCTTTGTGCGGCGTGGGCCTGAGAACTGGCCTGATGTCACCTCCCACATTCCATTGATTGGAGCCGGTCCCAAAGCATCCCAGATTCATCACGGGAGCGGACTGCACTTGGGGGTGAATCCCAGGAGGGATGGTTTACTGGGAGCCACCCTTGGAGAACAGCTTTCACGTGTTCCCTAACTGGGGCTTCCTGGGGATGTGAGAGAATGGACTGTGGAATGGGTCAGAGCCTGCTTACTTAGCAGTAAACTCAGGCAAAACAAAGGAAAGTGGTTCAAATGCCATGGAGTGAGATTCTGGCATTAATTGTAATACTTCCTCATTACAGAACTGGGGAATGTATTCATTAGACACAGTTTAAGTAAATGTATCCCCTCTGTCCCTTCGGACACACTGCTTTCTACTTCTCGGTGTATATCATCTATTAAGCTTCTCCTGTGATTCGTGTATCGTGTTGTAATCACCGTTTCCTTCTGGGGAATGGCATTTATCCTGATTGCTGAGGAAGCGCCATCTCACTACCCCACCATGGTCCAAATTGATATTTCATGTGCAGAATCTCTGCCAAGCCCCTCCAGAGCCCCAGATCTTACTGTTCCTAATGGCCCTTGAATGAAGCTGGAAGCCTGAAGAAGGCTGTCCTCCAGTGTGCACTCCCAAACAATACCTTGCATATAAAATTTTCCCTTCCTGTGATGCTCTTTGATTTTGGAACACTCTTCATGTCTGTGAGCAGTTAAAGGGCTTTATAGCAGGCCCTGAATTTCTGCCAAAAGAGTGACTTCCAGCTTCTGCAGAACCTGAAAACAGACCCAACATAACAGAGTATCTGGCGTGCGGTAGATGCTCAACACATGTTTGTTGAGTGAAGTGATAAATGTTATTATAATTGTTATGGTGAGTAGATGAGTTACCTTTTGCAAAGGACCTAGTTCCAAAAATCGTTAGTCACCATTTTAGTATCTTCCCCCATCCCTTCAAAAAATTTATTTTTTTTATTAAGGTATCATCAATATATGATATATGAGTTTCAAGTGTACAATGTAACAATTTGATATTTGTATGTATTGTGAAATGATCGACACAATATGTCTAGGGAACATCCATCATCACCCTTTATTTTCTAACATAGAGTCTGACCCCAAAATATGGATCCTGAATTTTAGATAGCTCTGGCCATCTACCGAAACCATTTGTGGCAGTGTGTTTTATTGGGAACATGTAACATAGTTACATTTAATAATCAAGTATTTTCTATTTTCACCATCTTCCTTTGTACTTTCTGTCTGACCCACTCTTTCAGTTTCTTTTCTTTCCCTTATTGGATTTTTTTCTTCTTCTTCCATTTCTTCCTTTCTATCAGCTTCCAATTTATGTACTCCGTGTCTAGACTTGTAGGGGTTACCTAGAAGTAATTCTAGGTAATAAGCATTCTTTCCTAATCAAACTCTGAGTTATTATCCTTCCCCCCGCCACCCGATAATGCAGAACCTTAGAAAATTTTCACACCGACCAGCCATTTTTAGTTTACATGTTATTCCATATCTTAGTTATGTTTTGTTTTTTCTAACTCCCAAGCCACTGTTACTACTGGCTTATACAGTTGTTGTTTGTTTCGATTTTATGGTCAGTTTTTATTCATTTTGCAAACCTGCTTGGTGAATCTTACAGTCTTTTGCTCTTTCTATCTTCAACCTCTTCTCTTTGTTTAAGCATTTTTTTTGTGTTTGCTAATCAGGGGGTCTTTCATGTCTGATTCTGCTATAAGTTGTTTTTGCTGGCTGTTGCTCATGGTGCCATGCTAGTCTTTTATTCATGATTTGTGAGTTCTGGCTCAAATTTCTTGAAGAGTACTTGTGTGGTTCTTTGTGCCTGGGTAGCACAAAGTGAGCTCCTCTAGAGAGGAGAAATGCATCTGCTTCTGCGGGTGTCTAGGAGTACTACCAACCTCAGGTCACTTTAAACCAAATTCCTGGCTTGATGTTTGCGTGAACACCCAAATTACACATTACAACTCCAAGCCTATATGAGGTCAGGGTTATGTGAAAAATCAGGGGAGACTCCCCCACACGCCTGTTCACGTTTCCAGCCAGCCTATTTCATTTGCAGTTTTCTGGAGGGCCATGGCCAGGGGACAAATTAATTTAGAATTCACCATTAACAGGTAAAACTGTCAGCTCTTATCTTTCATGCTGCCAGAAGCAGAAATTTGTGTGTTGGAAGTGTCCTCAAAGTTTTATTTTGGTTTTGAAAAGGTAACATTGTCTGTGGTGTGGTGGCCTTCAGTAATCAATGCCTAGAGAGACTTTTGGGAAGAGTAATGAATATGACGGTTCCAATTTCTACTCGCCATCCTAGGGACCATTCCAGTAGAGGTCAAGCCACACTCCCAGCGTGGAAGTCGCCTGAGGTGGATGCCCTGAGTACAGCTCTGTTAACGGGTAGAAGTCCGCTGACTATTCGTGTGTGCCCAGCGTGACTGGGGCCTGGGCTATGTTCTTTCTGCATCGTGAGCCTGGCCCCTCTCTGTCTTTCTGCCCATCTGTTTGGTTACTCGCTTGAAAACCCTCTGTCCACTCAGGCTTTCCAGCTCTCTCTGGGAGCTTGGGCCACCACACACTGATGGGCCATCCCCTGGGGGTCTCTCCAGTCCCAGATACCATTGTGAACAAGTGGCCTCTCCCATGGGCTGCTCCCCCTTCAGGTCTTTGATCAGCTGTGGCCTCCTAACCTCAGTCCATTCAAGACTGACTTTTATGATCCGACCCAGAGAGCCTTTCCTGTGTCCTTCTCTTTTCTTCCTCCTACCCTGTTCTCTCCCTTGTTCTTGTTCAATAACAGGGCTCTGCTATTATGTATACAACATCCTGGTTACATCACTCTTTATAACAACTCCAGCCTAATCCACATTTCTCCCACAAAAGGTCAGCTCTTGGGTCCACAGAGCCAAATGTGAGCAGCGCACAGGGGGGACAGCCTCAGCACCTTCCCGTCCAGCCCTTTCATTCCCTGTGGTTTTTTCACTTCTAGTCCTGGAGGACCAGAAGCAAACCTGGAGGTGAGAGCTGAGCGAAGCTGGACCCATGCTGACCTTCTGCTCTGTGAAGAGGCAGACTCCACTGCCGGAAAGCCCACCACCAGTGCAGATGAGGGAGATGGTACCCAGGCCTGCCGAGTCTGTGGGGACAAGGCCACTGGTTATCACTTCAATGTCATGACATGTGAAGGATGCAAGGGCTTTTTCAGGTAGAGTCACCTGTCAGCTTTCCCCACCTGCTGCTCCTGACACATGGGGTCTCATCTAACTGGGGTTCTACCATTAGCCCCTGGGCACCATCACAGGGCCTCAGCTCTGCCTGTCTCCCCATCCTGATTCATCTCAGGAGGACCATTTATATCTCAGAGGGTTCTCTCATCTTCTGTCTTCCCGCCCTACCTGGAAAAGGCCCCCTTCCTATAAGGTCCCCCTTTGTTTCTCCGTGTGTTCTTGAATAAAATAGAAAATCAGTGCATAAGAGAGCAAAGAATTTGAAAATCCAAAATGCAAGTGTCCAAATCAGTCTTGGGAGTTGTGGTTAAGTAAAGAATGGCATAAAATACATACAGAATATGACAAAACAAGCTCACCTAGAAGCTGGCAGACACAAGGTCCAAAACACTAAGCGCTGAAAAAGCCCAGCTCACACCAGGACGGCCCAGGTAGAAGGGCTCATGCTGTCCTGATGAGAAAGAGAAAACACTATGGGATCTTTCCAGAAAGGGAAGGGAACAGAGAACGGTGTGTGTGAAGGTCAGCCTCAGTCGCGGGCAGAGGGTGGAGTGAGGAAGCAGCTCCCGCCTCCAGGGCCACGCTTGGGGCCCTGAGGCGCCCTCAGGACAGCCAGCCTGCCATGGCCGTCTGCAGAGCTCTTCCTGCCGGCTGGATGTGCAAACGGAATGAACCCCAGAGCCAGGGCCCTCCCTGCGATCCCAAAGATGGGCTGCTGGTCAGCATGTCATGGGTGGGGGCCCACAGGAGGACCCCAGGGAGGCACTGCAGCAGCAGAGTGTCCCCCACGAGTGAAGAAACCCCAGGTTCGAGGCTGATGTGGTCCAAGCTCTAGGTCCCACAGGGTCAGGTGGACCTAGAGCAGGTCCAAAGGTGCCCGCGTTCCAGCGAGAAGTGAGTGTCCATGTCGTGGGGACCCTGATGAGGCTAAGCCACAGCGGCTGCATCAGGCTGTGTTCAGCTACGAGAGACAGAGACGCGACAGGGCGCTGCAGCAAAGAACGCGTTGCCTCTCATGACTGGAAGTCTGCAGGCTTTGGGGGGTGAGCTCAGCAGCTCCGCTCTTTCCCTTTGTCTCTTGTGCCATCCTGTACGATGCCCTGAGCTCAGCCTGCACCGCTTGGGTCTGTACGGTGCCGGGGGCCCCAGGCCGGAGCCCCCATGCTCAGCCAGGGAGCAGAAAGACCCGTCCCTTCCTCTCTAAGAACAAGGAAACCTTTCCCGGAAGACCCCTCACCTCACATTGGCTAGAACCCGGCCCCAGCTGCCTCCTGAACTGGTCACCAGCAAAGAGCATGGAGATAGATCCCTGAGCTGGGCACACGGCAACATGGCCACACGGAGGACGGCGGGCTTCTGAGCCAGATCTGGAGTCCACCGGAGCATCAGTGCCGACTGCACTCCATCCTTCTCTGGGGCTTTGTCCCAGACCTTCGGCAGAAGGCGGCATATTGCAGTGGTTGGAACTTGCATTCTGGTGTCAGGCAGACCTGGATTCAAGTCTCAGCTTGTCATTTACCTGGAGGACAGGTAGTGACCTACGTTCTCAAAGACTTGGTTTCCTCATCTGTGCCGGGCAGATGGTGCGGTGACTTTCATAGGGTCATGAGAACTGAATTTGCAAAGCTCTGCGTGTGAGCCATTGCATACCATCAATGACTGTGAGTTCCGTCCCCCTCTTCCCATTTTGGGTAGGACCAGCTGTCTCGAGTAGGACCAGACCAGCAGGGAAAGTAAACAAGGAAGGGGGTCGCAGGTGAAGAACATGCCCCCGGGCTGGTCACTGGCCTGAGACCTCAAGCCTCCAAGCCAGACCTGCTTGGAGCTCAGCTTCCGTTCAGCCCCCAGGCCCAGCCTGCGGCCCCACCCCTGTCCATCCCCATGTTCCCTCACTTTCCCTCATTTTCCACACTGCTGGACCAGAACCAGAGGCCTAGCTGAGGAAGGATTTGTTTCCTTCTATTCAGGTGTGAGAAGGGGGAGGGATAAAGTTAGGGTCTTTATCCTGGGTCTTTCGTGGCAAATCTGGGATGCCTGGGCTGTGGGGAGAGGGTGGCTGGGCTGGGGTCTCTAAAGGCCTCTGCCCCCCTGTCCCCCTCGGTGGTGCAGCTGTGCAAGGCCATGTGGGTGCAGGGCCTGCACGCTCCACTCTTACACTCTGAGCCTCTGCTCTGCCAGGCCAATCAGGAGAACCCACTTTTCCAGTGGAGAGGCCTTTGTCCAGGGAAGTAGAAAGCTTCCCACCAGTTTACCCAGTCCTCTGGCTGCCCCTGGCCCCAGTCTAGAATGGAGGCTGGGGAAGAAAGGGCTTCTTATGTTTCCTCTAACCCCGGGGACAGGTTTCCTCTGGCTCCCTCTTCCAGAAGGAGGAATCCAGGAAGAAGCCTCCTCTGCAGAAGCATATCCCCCAGGTCCTCCCCAGGGGTGCCCAGTAACACGGAGGGGGTGAGGGGAAGGGGCCAGAGTGTGGGGCAGGAACTGGGGTCTGGAGCTGAAGAAAGTGGCCCGGGGCACTGGCACCCCTTGAAACACAAGCACAAGTGTGAATGTGGCAGGAAAGGCTGCCCCCTGACCCCTTCCACCGGCTCCTGGACGTCTAGGGAAGTCTGACGAAGCCCCGCTGTACCTTTCCTATGAACCTGACCCAACCCAGAGGCAAAGGCAGGGCCCACAGAGGGTGTGACTAGTGTCCCTGGTGTTGGGAGACATAGGGGGCCATGGTGTGCCCCCAGGCGGCCTACATTTGGTCTCGGTTCTCTCACAGGAGGGCCATGAAACGCAACGTCCGGCTGAGGTGCCCCTTCCGGAAGGGCACCTGCGAGATCACCCAGAGGACGCGGCGGCAGTGCCAGGCCTGCCGCCTGCGCAAGTGCCTGGAGAGCGGCATGAGGAAGGAGAGTGAGTGGCGGGGCAGCCGGCGGCGGGGCCTGTGGGCTGGTGCACGTGGGCGGCCAGGAGGAAGGCATGGGGTGTGTACGAGCACCTGGGCACAGGTCACGTGTTGGCTCATGGCCTGTGTGCAACAGGCAGGCTCGTGGAGAGGAGCTTACAGCCCCTCTGCCCGCACCCCGTGGCCCGTCCCGAGGGACCTGACAGATGCGGGACATCTTTGCTCTGCTTGGGGAAGTGTGGTGAGCTCTGGCCAGGATCATGCCCTCTGTCCCCTCGGGTGCCCTTGCGTGACTCTTTCCATCCCCTTCATAATTGTCCTTATGGTGTTTTAGCTGAATGGAGGAGGTGAATTTGGGAGATGGAAGCGAGACACATGGTGTGATATGAACTCCAATCTTCCAGAATCTTACCATCCACCAGCTGCCTTAGCCCTGGCATCCTACAAAGGAACTGTTCTCAGACAGGTTACATAGGCTGCTCTCATGCTACCTGTGGAGCTTTGGTATAACCGTGCTCCCAGGTCACTTTGAGGTTAAAGCTGCTGGGGGAAAAGGCTGGAAGTTTCCAGTGCATATCTGTCTCCGTCAGTCATCGAAGAATGGGCAGCCTCTTTCGGGGGACAAGTTCTCTGGGCATGTAGGCAGAGAGAGCCGTCCCTGCAGACCAGCCGAGAGCGAGTTCCTCGTCCGCTGCCCCTGCTCTCTGCCACCGAGGACCCCCAGAGCTCAGCTCTGCACAGGCACGTGAGCTCCAGAAATCCATGGGAGGCCCTGAGGCTCCAGACTACATAGGAAGTGGCTGGAGTTGACATTTCTTGCTGAGCAGCAGCTCCAGCTCTCCAGGGTCTTGGAGACCCAGAGACCTTGGGTGTCTCAGGAATCTTGTCGGTATCCAATCCACCAGAGAAGAATACTACCAGGTGCCAGTTTCGGAACACTGTTGCTGGCCCTTCCCATGCAATGCCTCATTGAAACAGCAGAGTTACCCTGTCACCAGATTATGAAGAAGGAAACTGAGGGCTAGAGAGGCTAAGGGGCTTGCTCAGGGTCACTGCTCGTAAGCGGCAAAGCTGTCACTCAAACAGCACCTTTTGATTCTGAAGCCGGAGCTCTTCCCGCGGCTCCCGAAGCTCCAGAAAGGTGTCGCGAAGCCCACTGCCCCAGGCAGCGCACACCCTCCCTCCTTCCCTGGGCGACTCGGGAGCGGGGCGTTTCTTGCCACCAGCCCCTCCCCTACAGCTGCTTGGGAGGTGAGGAGCCTGAGCTGCTCCCGCTGTCCCCGCAGTGATCATGTCCGACGCGGCCGTGGAGCAGAGGCGCGCCCTGATCAGGAGGAAGAGGAAAGAACGGATCGGGGCTCAGCCCCCCGCAGCCAGGGGTCTGACCGAGGAGCAGCAGGCGATGATCAAGGAGCTGATGGCTGCGCAGATGAAAACCTTTGACACCACCTTCTCCCATTTCAAGGATTTCCGGGTATGAGGCTTTAGAGTCGGTTGGGCGGCTATCCCAGCGCCGAAACCTAGCTTCTCATTCTCTTGCTTCTCGGAGAGTGGGCCCTGGACTGGCCACTGCAGCGTCACCTGGGCACTTGTTAGACCCCCTGAATGAGACACTCCAAGGGTGGGGCCCTGCTGTCTGGGCGTTGATGAGACCCCCAGGGGCTCTGAGGCTCAGTCCCGCTTGAGAGTCTCTCCCCTCTCCTTCCACAGCACGTAGGATTTGGCCCTGAGCCAGAAATGGAGTTTTGGAAGCTGAGTCGCCTCGACATTGCTGGCGCTCAGAGCTTTCTAAGGACACCAGGATCTCTTGGGGGCTGACGTTTGTGAACTGTTTTTTCTGATCCAAGAGACGTTAGTGATCTCAGCCACGTTAGCCATGTCCAATCCAGTGCCCTTCTCTGCAGTGCTCACAGGGATCTCAGCGGCCTGCTCAGCTCAGAGAACTGGTAGCCAGTAGCCTCAGAAGTCTGTGCTTCCCACCTGTAGCTCCCAGACCCTTGTTTCTGAGTTTCCTGAGGGCAAAGTGGGGGATGCCTGGGACACGCACGCTGGGGCAGGGAGCAAACCTATGTCTGAGCAGGCAGGGACGTGAGCGGCCAGTAACTCACAGATCCAGCAGGTGCACCATCTGATAGGAGAAGGAGAGAAGAAACACACACATGCTGCGTGCTTGTGTGTGGGGTGTGCGCCTGTGACCGTGTGTCCTCTCCGGCTGTGGCTGTGCGTGCCCTCTGGGCCATGTATGGGACCTGTTTGGGAGAACACTAGCTCCTCTCCTCTCTCCACCTCCCGGTTCCTGGTCCAGCTGCCCGAGGTGCTTAGCAGTGGCTGCAGTGTTCCAGGCTCTCTGCAGACTCGATCCAGGGAAGAAGCTGCCAAGTGGACCCACATCGGGGAAAGTTTGTGTTCGGTGAAGCTCTCTCTGCAGCTGCGGGGGGACGACGGCAGCGTCTGGAACTACAAACCCCCAGCTGACAGCAGCGGGAAAGAGATCTTTTCCTTGCTGCCCCACATGGCTGACATGTCAACCTACATGTTCAAAGGCATCATCAACTTTGCCAAAGTCATCTCCCACTTCAGGTAGGACACAAGCACTGGGTGCGCAGGTGTGGAAAGGCGCTGAGAATGGCCAGGGCCTGAGGTAGATCCCTATGAATTCGAGGGATGCTGGTGCCAAGAGGCCCTCCTCTGTCTCTGCCCCCAGGGCACCCGGTGTTGCTGGGGGGTGGAGCGCTTGCTGTATGGCTCATGAGCTTTGTGAGCCGTTCACCAGTCTCAGCCTCCTCCTCTGCTACCAAGGAGCTAATAATGCCTCCCTTGCAGGGCTATCCTATGAAATAAGAAAACATCTGGAGAGCAATTGGCACACACATAGTGGACATTCAGAGTAATTTCCTCCCCTATTTCTGCCCCAAAGGGTAGGAATCCCAAGTTGGCATTTCCAGACCAAAGAGGGAGTTGGAAGGCAAGGGAAGGCAGTCCAGAGGGAGAAGTGGAGACAGGAACAGACCCGGGTGTCCAGCAATCTGCTGCCAAGAGAAGGTCGAGAGGTCCGAGGAGGATGGGCGGACCTGGACCCCACAGGGCCAGGACTCCCAGAGCCAGCCATGGCCACAACAACCGTGGGCACTGGGGGTGGGGAGAAACCCTGGCCCTCCTGGTGTGGCGGCCATGGCCTCATAGCACACGGTCTGTCAGGAGAACGCGCTTGGCAAACCTTCCCTGGGCTTGGGCCCCTGGGCCGGGTCAGGAGCTGAATCACACACCTGAGGGGTCCCTGCTTTCACTAGCAAGAGGGCAGGTTACGTTCCAGGGGTTCATGGGTCCCCCTTCGAGTGACACCTAGGACTTACTTAAGCAGGGAGGGGGGCCACAGGCTGGAGTGGGGTTCAGATCATGGGAAAGGTAGCTGGGAGGGAGGCCTGCTTATACATGTGGACGTTGGCAGATCCCTACTGATATTCAGTGATCCACAGTTTAACACTGGAGTGCGAGGGTACTCTTTGTTTCTTGTGGCCACAGTTTTGAGCACAACCATCCCAGGAGGTAAGTATTGTTATCAGCGTCATTCCCAAGATGCAAAATTGAGGTTCATTGAGGTTAATGAATTTGCAAAGGGTCATAGTTAACCAGCAAGGCCAGATCTGGAAGCACCGAGTACAGAGTTCATTCAGAGCAGCTACCTGCCAGGTCCTAAACCAGGCACTGGGAGACACAGAAGAATAAAGTCAACTTGCAGCTCAGTATTAAGGATCTAAAAGAATGTTGGGGTGTGGAAAACGAGGGACTGAATTCCCAAGATCCCAGCCAGGCAGAGGGCCCTTTTGAGGGCTCCCAGAACACCCTCCCTCCTGGGTTCTAGCGGAAACGTCTCCTTCAGCAGGGACCTGGGGACCTGTCAGGTGGTGAGGGCCATCAATCTAACCACGAGCAGAGGCAGCCACTGTGGCTCGGTCTGTGCTGGGTGCCAGGAGCGGGGATCAAGGGCTCCAGGTTGCCTGGAGAGAGAATGGAAATATTAAATCCAAAATAGACAGTGGGAAGGGGATAGCCCCACTGCATGGAACTCACACCTGAGGAAGAACTTTACACTCTGGAAACACTCCTAGAGGATGCAAAGACTGCTTGGCCTGAGGACTAGCAGGATTTACTTGTGAAGCTAAAGTGGCAATCATTCCAAGTGGAGAAACTGAGGCAGAATGTGTGAGGCCAGGGCCACGGGCTGTGCAGCGAGTCAGAGGAGATGGGGCCAGCCTGCAGGGGAGTCCCTGATGGTAGCAGGAGCCCAGAGGAAGCTGGTAGGGAGGAGAAATCTGCTTGGCTGGATTGAGAGAGGGCAGAGTAGGGCCAATGTGAGAGCAACCAGAGTAATCCTCAGGGCCTGGAGCCCGTCCCGATACCCGGATAACAGGCTGGTGCTGGCCTGCAGCGACTTCCAGGGAAGCTGGAATTCCCTCCCCATCCTTGTTGCCAGGAACTTGCCCATTGAGGACCAGATCTCCCTGCTGAAGGGGGCCACCTTTGAGCTGTGTCAACTGAGATTCAACACGGTGTTCAATGCGGAGACTGGGACCTGGGAATGTGGTCGGCTGTCCTACTGCCTGGAAGACCCTGCAGGTGCCCTGGCAGAGGGAGGGCAGCACGTGGGGGAGGAGAGGAGCCACACCAGGATGGGAGCCTTGGGGATGGCGGGGCTGAAGGCCAGGTGACGGGAGAAGAGGCCTTGGTGAGGGGAGATGAGTCCTGGGCCAGGTTCTGACTAGTTTCCCCTGCATCCTACACCCGACCACAGGGGGCTTCCAGCAGCTTCTACTGGAGCCCATGCTGAAGTTCCACTACATGCTGAGGAAGCTGCAGCTGCACAAGGAGGAGTATGTGCTGATGCAGGCCATCTCCCTGTTCTCCCCAGGTGAGGCTCCCTGCCCCCACGCCCTGCTCACCCCCCTCGGCTTCAGCCCCTGCCTCCCTCCCCTCCCCAGGGAAGGTCCCGCTGATGGCCCTGCCTCCACTGACTGCAAAGCCAGGAAGGAGGGTGGAGGGGCACTCCGCTGGTCTCTCCTTGGGTCGGTGGGGGTCAGGGCGGGGGTGCTACAAAGCCCTCCTGGGGCCCCCGTCATGGCCCTGCCTGGGGGTCTCTGGCTCTGGAAGGTGGTTGGCTGGCCACTCACTCTCTCTGGGCTGGACTGAGCTTGTCTTTGCCCCCATCACCCTGCTGGCCCCACGTCGCCCTCCCCTCCCCACCAGACCGCCCAGGCGTGGTGCAGCGCAGCACGGTGGACCAGCTGCAGGAGCGATTCGCCATGGCCCTGAAGGCCTACATCGAGTGCACTCGGCCCCAGCCTGCCCACCGGTGAGCAGCACGCAGGGGGGGGGGGGGCGTGAGGGCCTCCAGACCCTGCCTGTTCTGGGCCTCTCTGGGAGAGCAGACTGAGCTGCTCCTGGCTGCGGGCAGCCTCTGGTTACCAGGACTTGGGGCCCTTCTCTGAGGCCTCCTGCCAAGTCAGCCTGAGCCCAGCTTTGGTGAAACCTGAGGGGCCCAGAGGCCGTGGCCAGCTGACCACACACTGCTCCCTGAGGCAGGTCCCCCCGCCTGCTCAGGGCCATCCACACTCCTGTCGTCAGGGTGTAGGGGCTTCTAGCAATGGTCAGCAGCAAACAGTGTGATAATAAACATAATAATAATGGTGATAGCAATAAGGAAATTGGTAGCAGTTATTCTTATTGAGAAGTGCCAGCCCCGGTGCTAGGCAGTTAATGGGTATCTTTAATCTTGAAAACAGCCCCAGGACCCAGCCCTCCGGCAGGCTGCTGGAGGCTCAGGACGACTGCCCAGGCTCCATAGCCACACAGGTGGGACCTGGTGGTACACCCAGGCAGGCCAAGCCCATAGCTCACACCTCCGAGCACTGCCTCATCAGCCCCCAGGACAAACAAGCAAACGGGAGAGAAAGCTCCTTAGTTGGTCCTGGTGATGAGGGAAGGGAGGGAAGCTGCTCGAGGCTTGGCTAGACAGGGGCCTCCACCCCTTCCCTGGGCCTCCAGCACCCTGTGACCTGGTGCTCACAGGCCCGGCCCGGAGGGAGGAAGGCCAGCAATACGCATGCTAGTGAGTACTTAAAACCTCAAGTCCTCACTCAGCCACAGCTCCAGCTTTCTGAGCTTGGCATCCTTGGGCGCTGGGGGTGGCTGTGTCTTAAATTTGTTCGGAGCCAGGAGGCATTATGGAGAAACTGAAACACCAGGTGTGTCTCAGACACTATATCCCATGTAGTTCCAGGAGGGGATTGCAGCCTGCAGGCCTTGCCTCCAGGACTCAGCCTGACCCCTAGGGCACTGATTTCCCTCGAATGCATGGGGACACTTGGCCGCTGCAATGCCTGGGCTTCTGTGTGCAAGAACTCAAGGCCAATGTGTGAGGCACGAGCTGGGAGCACAGGTCCACACCTGGAGTCCCCAGGCTGCTCTGCCCTTCTGGGCCGCAGGCTGAAAGAGGAACTTAAGGAATTCAACCAAAGTTTGTCTCTTGGTTGAGCTGAGCTGTCCTGAAATTGACACCCCCAAACTTGAGCAAAGGTCAGGCTACACCCCAAACTTTCCTCTGGTTGGCCTGCAGGTTCCTGTTCCTGAAGATCATGGCTATGCTCACAGAGCTTCGCAGCATCAATGCTCAGCACACCCAGCGGCTGCTGCACATCCAAGATATACACCCCTTCGCCACCCCGCTCATGCGCGAGTTGTTCAACCTCACAGATGGCTGAGCAGCTGCCCCTTGGGCAAGCCTCACTGGGCAGCCAGAACCAGAACCTTCAGAGCCGCCACCCCTGGGACTAAACAGATGGATACCGCTGAGAGCTGCCAATGCCCTACAGGTCCTGCCCCCCAGGAAACTCACGACAGCTCTGACGGTGCTGGCTCACATTGCTCAGGATGGGACATGGGTCTCCCAGCCCTCAGCTCTGTCTGTGGAAAGGGAAGCCATAGAGCCTTATATGGAGCATGAACTGGCCTCTAGGTCAGGCCCTTCGAGAGGCAAGGCCATTGTCCCCTTAGAAAAGGCCCCATGGTCTGGGGATTGAGTGTCATGGGAAAGGGAAAAGGGTGATGGGCTGGGCCAAATTCATTAGCTTCTTGGGTATTTCTTTTCTTATTATTAAGGTATTATTGATAAACACTCTTATGAAGGTTTCACATGAAAAAACAATGTGGTTACTACATTTACCCGTATTATCAAGTCCCCACTCATACCCCAATGCAGTCACTGTCCATCAGTGTAGTAAGATGACACCGATTAACTATTTGCCTTCTCTGTGCTACACTGTCTTCCCCGTGATCCCCCCAACCATGTGTACTAAACATAATAACCCTCAATCCCCTTCTCCCACCTGCCCTCCCACACTCCTCCCCTTTGGTAACTGCTAGTCCCTTCTTGGAGTCTGTGAGTCTGCTGCTCTTTTGTTCCTTCAGATTTGCTTCATTGTCATACACCACAAATAAGGGAAATCATTTGGCACTTGTCTTTCTCCACCTGGCTTATTTCACTGAGCATAATATCCTCCAGCTCCATCCATGTTGTTGCAAATGGTAGGATTTGTTTCTTTCTTATGGCTGAATAATATTCCATTGTGTATATGTACCAACTCTTCTTTATCCATTCATCTACTGATGGACACTTAGGTTGCTTCCATATCTTGACTATTGTAAGTAGTGCTGTGATAAACATAGGGGTGCATATTTTTGAATCTGAGAACTTGTATTCTTTGGGTAAATTCCAAGGAGTGGGATTCCCGGGTCAAATGATATTTCTATTTTTAGTTTTTTGAGGAACCTCCATATTGCTTTCCACAATGGTTGAACTAGCTTACATTCCCACCAGCAGTGTAGGAGGGAGGGTTCCACTTTCTGTACATCCTCAACAGCATTTGTTGTTCTTAGTCTTTTCGATGTTGGCCATCCTCAATGGTGTGAGGTGATATCTCATTGTGGTTTTAATTTGCATTTCTCTGATGATTAGCAATGTGGAACATCTTTTCATGTGTCTGTTGGCCATTTGAATTTCTTTGGAGAACTGTCTCTTCATAGCCTCTGCCCATTTTTTAATTGGGTTATTAGCTCTTGGGTGTTGAGGTGTGTAAGTTCTTTATTTATTTTGGATAACCCCTTGTCAGATATGTCATTTACAAATATATTCTCCCATAATGTAGGATGCCTTTTTGTTCTGTTGATGGTGTCCTTTGCCGTACAGAAAATTTTTAGTTCGATGTAGTCCCATGAGTTCATTTTTGCTTTTGTTTCCCTTGCTTGAGGAGATGCATTCAGGAAGAACTTGCTCATGCTTATATTCAGGAGATTTTTGCCTATGTTGTCTTCTAAGAGTTTTAGGGTAGCTTCTTGGGTATTTCATTGCTACCTCAAGTACCTGTCTCCCACTTCCAACTCATTGCCAACCCTGAGGCTCCTGTCCTGAGACGTGAGATGAGTTTCCAGCCTGTGCCCATCAGCAGGTGCACTAGTGTCTCCTGGAGTATTCTAGAGAGAAGCCAGAAGGCCTGCACCAAATATCAGGAGTTTGTCGTGACCTTTCTGTGTGTTATTATTCTTCCCTCCTTTTGGGATCCTCATTTTGTGTCTCTGCATCCATTCAAACACATTATTAAGCAGCAACAGCATGCAACCTGCTTTGAGGTATACAGTGCTGACTCAGACAGGATCCTGACCTCAGGGAGTCTATAGTTTAAAGAAAACAAAGCAGAAATACAAAAAGCTTTGATCACAAAAGGAGAGGTGATAAGAAACACAAGGAATGTCCCTCATGTGGATGCTGAGCTATGTGGGGTCTGCATGCTCCTGGGGACACAAATGAGGGATCCCTGGAACGTGTGCTCATGGCAGGAAGGGCACTAATGGGCTATGAGCACACGTGTGTGACTTAGTGCATGTCTGCTCTACATCCGAACTGGGGCTTGGGTGTGTTCTTTAGGCTGGAAAACCAGGGTGGTCTCTGTGACGGCGGTTAGTAAACATGCCAGGTGAACATTTGCCATGTCTTACCATTTACACATCCATTTTCAAAGCTGAAGAATATGAGTGTCTGCTTTGTTTTCAGCCATTCCAAGTTCTTTGCAATTACATTTTAACTAATTTTACATAAGGCATTCCACACTGAACAACTAGGCTTAATGTGTTCCTGAGTTTAATGTCATATCAAGGCAAGAGGACTTAATAATTAACTTTGGCTAGAGATTTCAACTTTTTGTTGCCTTTTCTGGTGAAAAGGGAAATGTGGGGATGGGGAAATAGAAATATTATGGGTTAACATCGATATCTCTATTTCTATTTTTTTACTACCTATTTTACTATTGTCCTTTACACATCTGAAGACTGTTGCTGTGAAGATAAAAATGAATTTGGTCTCTCATAAAATGATTATTTCATATAAAAATTTAAGGTATATATATATATATATATATATATATATATATATATATATATAAAATGCATATATACCATGTACCCTAATTAAAAATGTAGCAATTTAATTTATCTTAAATGTCTAAAAATTTAATGCAAAAATGAGGTCAACTAAATTTTAAGGAACAGATACTGAGCTTTTACTATTTTATAAGAAGCAGGCCAAACTTTTAGAACAGAAGAACTCATTTATATTATAAATCAAAGCAAGCAAGCATATTCCCTGCCATCCCTCCAGATTTACTTCATCTTCTGCATCAAGGAGCTACAGAATGCATTCATTTTTAGAAAATAAACTGCGGGGAAAAGGAACTCCTTTCTCAAATACAACAAATACGGCTTCTGCTCCCCGGAATTTTGTCTAATTATATTCATTTGGAAATAAAAATGTCATTACTGCATGCAGAAGTCATATGCATCTCCTCTTTCCTACTGAAATAATTTTGGGCGTGCTGTTCATTCACGAGCCTGAAATGATTGTTAAATGGAAGCTACACAGGTGAGATTAAGCTTGGACGTAAACTTCCATGTCCCAGGCTTGATTTTAAAAATACCTGGGTAGTTCCCCAACACTGAATTGATATGCACATATAATTTATATATATTATAAAAACGAAGTGTAGTTAAGATTCAAGGTTAGAAGCACCAGAGAGCTTCCACAGGATACTTCCTTTCAGCAGCTTTGTGGTCTTGAATTTATAGAACTAAGAGCCAGATGCAACTTTCTGCTCTCAAACATTTGGATTGCCCCATTTCTCCCTTTCCTGAGCTTGGAGCATGTAAAAACAGTGTCGTTTCTAGTTATCTCTGTGGCCACCATTCTTTTAGGTCTTGCCTCATTCAGGTGAGTCAATTTCCAGTGCTCAGAAGAAAAGCCCTTCTGGTAAGCTACTGCTTATTCTGGCTCCCCCATTAGAGACACTCAGCAGTCAATCTCTACCTGGCCCAGACTGTAAAGTCTTGGCATCAACAAGTCGCCTTGTGGGAAGGCCCAGGGTAGCCTCTCTTTCTGGAGAAAAGAAGATGTAAAGAGAAGCCTCCATTTGATTGGCCATCCCTTCCCAGCTTCTCACAACTCGTGGGCCTCATCATTCTGTTTTCCACAGCAGCGGCAGTTTTTTCCTGAGCCCTTTCTCTTAACATACCCCCAGCTCCCCTAAACCCAGGGGTGCTAGGGGGCAGGTGAAATATTCCGATCCTGAGAAATGGGTGACCACACCACAGCTTTTGTTCACCTCCTTTGAAAACTTCTCCATGAAGGGTATCACAACTTGATCTCCTCCTTGACTCACTGATTACGGCTTTGGGACACCTTCTAAAATGGCACCCACTATCACTGCTCTCCTGAAATGTGATTGTAAAGGCCTGGTGGGTCAGTACTTTTTGGAAGACCATAGAAATTAAAAATATAGTCTTTGAGGATTTTAAGTTAAAAGGATATCTTGCTCAATCCCAATTCAAATAGGGCAGGACAGAAGATAGCAGAGAATCTTGAACAAATGCACTTTAATGTCATCAGGAGGCCCATCCCACCAGTGACACCTGGTCTACTTGCACTGACCTCCTTCTTCTCCCCACCCTGGTAAACATGTTTATCTATTTTACAAATACTAGCCAACCGACTACCACAATAAATAAGTAAATAGAGAACCAGGCTTTATCCAATATAAATGTTTTTATTGAAGCAGCAGTCACATGACTTTATATCTAGCCTTTAGTTTAGGCCTGACAGTGGGAGCCAGACCTAAAAATGTTTCTTTTTGCACTAAAAGACATAACATGTTTACATACATCCCGTATTGGAAATGAGCAGATTGAAAACACAACATGTGTTGGTTACCTGGGAGGTACAGGCCCACTATTTGTGGTGTTCTTTATTTTACAGATACTCCCAAAAGCCATTAATAATAGGATGAAAGTTGAAAGAAAATACAGCTATACCAAACCATGAACACAGTAATCAAAGACAGCAGCTTATACACATTAAAAAAATTTGTCCCTTTCAGGGATGTTTTTTCAAAGCAGTGTCGCAAAGCTTCCTTTACATCCAATCCAAAGGTTTCCAAGATGGAAGCTACACCTCTTGGGATGATACAATGGAATAAGGGCATTTGAAAGAACAAGAACTCATGTCATATCTTGATTTTTATAACAAAGATCCATGTTTCCCTAGCTGGAGGAACAGAGATGGTGATGTGACTACATACAGTAGTGGCAAAATAGGGTGAAGAAAAGAGGGTTGGGTACTGAAATAAAGACCACACACTTGTGAATTTTAATTTCATTTCCAGGCTAGCCTACTTTTTATTTAATGCAAATTACAGTACCAGTTAACTATTTCCAAACCAAGTCACATAGAACAAAAGGTATTTACAAGGGAATGGGGAAAGGGAAAAAAAACATTGAGCATACTTTTCACAAAAAAGTTTATATTTAAAATGAAAAAAAAATCAGTCACAGAGGCATTCAAGTAGTAATAATGTTATACAGGTTTTGCTTTTCTTTTATATCAAGACAGATTTGCACAAGTGTTTGCAATAGTTTGTATACAACCCAGTCCTTTATATATATATATATATATATATATATGTATATATATATATAAAATAAATTTTTAGATTTGTTTTTACGATGGAAGTGGTCACGCTAATTGTATGTGTACAGGCCCAAGTGATCCATCGGCAACACATATATAAAAGCAAATTTTACAGGCAAGCACATTTTCAAACATCTGTATCTGCCTGTAGACAGAAAATAGAAAAAAAACTTAAAAATTAACACAAGGAAGTCTACTTTGTCAAGCTAACCCCTTACGTACTGGTTGTCATTTTGCTTTTATTGCAGAGGCGCAAAATGGAGCAACAAACTTGAATAAAATGTCATAACCCTTGTGAAAATAACCCAAACCCCAGGGATTACTTTCAAAGCCTCTCAAACAGACCTTAGTCTGAGACTCTACTCTGCTTCTAGTTGTCTCTTATTTTCATTGGCTCAGGTTTCTACCAGGTAAGACAGATTTTATCGTGAAGCGTGCTTCGTTTAGTCTTCTCTATGGGAGAAAGTGTTCAGCTCTGTGAGTAGATGATCACTAACATGAACAAAAGGAATCAGATATAATTTTGGTTTAAAACAAAGAAAAGCCCCAAACTCCTGGGGATCTGGCATTGGCCAAACTTCCTCTGGAAGATTCCAAAGCTTAGTCCCTTAAAAAGGAAAGGGAAAAAGAAATGAAATGCCAGTGTCTTTATATCCACAGGGATAGAGAATATGACGGTCCTCTCAGAAACCTTTGCATTGGTGCAGACAAGATGACTGGTTTATGCAGGCTTTGTTAAAACACAAACCAAAAACGTGTGTCTAAAAATAAGAGGACTTAAAAACACACGTCACTGGGAAGAAGGTGCAGTCTTCTGCCTTGCTGGAATGAACACATGATGTTTCAAAAATAGCAACCTTTGGTTTGGTAAAGTTTTTTTCTTCTACTCAAGACATCTTATATGAAGTACTTGGAGGCAAAAAAAAATTTTTTTTCCTTCAAAAAAGGCCTTCATGATGGGCACACAGTAAGAAACTGATTAAAAAAATAAAATGAAATTGAACAGGGGTAGAGGTGGCAGGAGGAAGGGAATGGGCTGAGTTCCCTTGTTAAACAACAGTACTCTGTCAGCAAGTCTCCTGCAGTAACTACAAGTAATTGCATGGGATCATTTTAGACAATGATGTAGCAAAACCTGGTACTATTAAGAAACTTTGATTGATAAAAACCAACTCTCTCTCTCTCTCTCTCATTTAGGAGGGAAGTAGATAAAGGAGGAGAGAGCACGGAAGGCTCCCGGAATCTGCTGTTTATAAAAACCCATGCTTAGAACTTGGGGAAGAGATGAGCAAAATCTATTCTATTTGATATTCTCTAGCTCTAGGGCTTCCTGGAGCTATACCAAGTCCCTAGGCGGACTAAGTATGAAATGAAACTGGTCACCACTACTGAGGAGGAAAACAAAGACAGGGCTTGAATGAAATGAGATTAAGAATATGATTTCTTCTTTCCACTCCTGAGCATGGTCTCACTGAAATAAACTGTCATGAGTGGGCTATTATTTCAAAGGGAAAGGGGTGAGACAGGGTGACGTGGCTACAGAAACCCATTACAATTTAAAAAATGAAAAACATAACAAACAAAACCGACCGTAACAAACACATGGAAGCGAAGGCACTCCAAACTATATAGATACACTATACATTGCTAGAGTTATTGTTACAATAATACAGGCCAGTACCTACTGTACAGAGTTAAAACTATATGGCTTTAAAAAGCTCGTCTACATTTTTGTCTGATTATTAAACAGAATCACTGCCCTGAACAGTAACTTTTTGCTCATTAATAACAGTTCCTGGGTCCACATATTTACATACAAAACAATAAAACTTAAATTTAAAAACATTTAAAGAAAATATAATGTACAAGCTTGAATTTGGTGAGGAGCTTTTTATTATTATTATCATTATTTACAAAAAGATAAGAGACCTGGATCTCACTTGTATGAGCTCTATGATCCCACCATGATCCTTGAGGAAGAAAAATCACACACCTTAGCCTTCACTCACTCACACACACACACACAGTAAAATGAGAAAAGCATCTGACACACACACACACACACACACACACACACACACACACACACACACACACACACACACACACACACACACACACACAGTAAAATGAGAAAAGCATCTGACTTTCCTCTTCTTCTCTTCCCCCATTTATGGGGTGGGGAAGTGTCTCCTAAAACAAGCAGATTTTTATGGACCCTAGCAAGTATATTAAGTCCAAAGTGGTGTCCCTGTTCAAATGTTTGTCCTTTCTGAAAATGGTCTATCAAAGCCATTCCCTTTAGGAACTACACTGCCAAATACTCTTTGATTCAGATTTATTTCAAATCTTACTTAGCATTCAGTAGCTCATTATGAAAAGTAGAATTCAATTTGTTTGATTTGGTTTGACCAAGTGTGCCTCCTTTCTCTTGCGCTCTGATGGAACCACAGGTTTGAAAAACTCCTTTTGTGGCCGAAGAGCTTAGTCAGACAATGAGTGAGAACAAGATGGCTCGCAGTTGCCTTTCTGGTACAGGGTCACTTCAGCAGGCAGGATGACTCTCTTGGACAGTCACACGTACTTGGTTAAGAAGCAGGACAGGATGCTGGGACCTGCACGAGGGCCACCAGGAGACTCCACTTCTAGTCACCTGAAGGGTGAGACCCCTACCACGGCCGAAGATGGCCATGAGGGCGGAGGGAGGTGACACACAGTTATCAGCTGACCTTGGAAGGTGTGGGGGAAGGAGCTGGTAGGAGGGAAAAGTGGCCATCACTTAAGTGATCTTTAATGGGAAGTACAACTGATTGTGCCTTAAAGATTCATAGGTCAAGTAATGGCCTATAAGCACCAAGGTGACTAAGATTCATTTCAGAGTATGTAAGGCCCACAGAGATGTCAACCTTAAAAGTACAAAACAAACAAGTTGTGACAATCTATTTCCTCACTGCAAACATGATCCTTCAATTCTCCTTGTTTTGCAAGGAATATTGCTTTTTCATCAAAACAGAGACTGATTCTTATGCCGTTCACTGATACACAAAGGAAACAGAAACAAAAACTCCTGACTGTGGTGGGGGGAAACATTCTTCTCATGCTTCACCGGTCAATTTTGATACGGTGGACAAAAACAAAAAATCAGGACTGAGTCTATGTATATATAATATATATATAATATATATATATATATACACACACATTTATATAGTCAGCTTTCCTGTAAAGTCAGCAGGTGCAAGTGACTGGTTATATCATTTTGATGTGTAGTTTTTAATATTCTATCTAAAATCATAATGACCTGACATACATTAATAAATAAAATTTAAAAAACATGAGGTTAAAAAAAGCTGAAATACATTTGGATTTAAAACTAGAACTATGTGCAGAATGTGGCAATTTCTGCAAGCCCAATATGCAATTAAAAAATACGAAAAATCAGTAGACTGTTACAGTTCACATTATTTAACTGTATTGTCCTCTTGAGTGTATTTCCGAGGGAAGCAACTTCAGAAAATAAATGGTAATTCCATTCACAGCACTGAGATCTGCCCCGGCCTGCCTCTTCCTCCAGGTTCCTTCTGTAACCAGAGTGGCTGCCTCTACAACCCTTTTCAGTCTTCTCCTAGGTCACTAGTTTAAAACTGTACTGAGATTTGCTGAGAACTTTTGGTCAGGAAACAGATCCACTTGCAGAGCACACATGTCCCTCTCTTGCCAGCCCCTACATATGTTTCTTCACCACTAGCAGTGATTAAGAACACAACAAAACCTTATCAATGGAGAAGCTTCCCCTTATGGTTTCAAACTTTACTGATCTTCCTGGGTTAGAAATGCTACACATTTCCTTCTTATCTGCCACACCTACTACCATGCCAAAGGCAAGTCTTCAAACACCCGAGGATATGGATTAATTTTACAAGTGACCTTTAAGTCCCCACTGAATTACACCTGCTAAGCTCCCAACCAATTTCATGCTGTGCACTATACCAAGGTCTTACACTTGACTTTAAAAGAAAAGAAAGTTAAAAAAAACTTCAGCTTAGAACTAAGTCATCTTCTTTTGTGGAAGGGGCATGAGGCAGGAGTCCTGTTTTTAACATATACACAACAGCAGATTTCTGATACAAAAAGATTGTCATGGGAGAGAGACTGTGTGTTCTAGTGCTCCGCTTTAGCCCTCCCACAACCCTTCCCACCCCCGGGCTCTCTCAAAGTGAGAATACAATGAAATTGGTTTGTATTTATAGATATTTTACAAGGTTAAATAAGAACAACAATAATAAAAAAATTGAACACTAAAATGAACAGGTTTTTTTTTCTCTTTTTAATTTCTTTCCAAACGTGACCAGTGTTGCTGAGTGACACCCAAGTAACTGGTGGTTTTCCTGTGCAGCTGACTGCTTGGGACTGTTCAGGTAGAGTTGGAAGCTGATGCAGAAGCGGCGTTATTGGTCTGCCCACGGTCTCCAGCATTAGCATCTGGAAATCAAAAGTCCCAAGAGACAGCATGAGCAATGCTCTAACATCCCAAAGAGAAAAGTACTGCCTCAACTGCAGATGTGAGCTGTGTGGTCTTCCAGGCTGTAACTAGAATGTTGTTTTAAACATGGCCAATACTATAAAGTCTGAATTTCTTTCTGCTTAGAGCTAAGTCCATGCGTTGGCCTGGTCCTAGTGTAGGGAGGATAGTGTCTTTGAATAAATTACAGACTCAAGAAGCCAGAGATCGTTTCTCTCAAAGCTACTGCTAACAGCTGGGATTAGCAGTGATGAGTACTCAGGTGGAGGCTGGAGTCTAGCTCACTTGCAAATAAACAAACAGTTCACAGCTGGAAAAACTTGCTAAAAATGACATCTGCTTAAGTAGGTGAAATGGGTAGAGGCAGTAAAAGTAATGACAGACAGAAGCACTCTGCATAAGTCAAACTCAGCTGCTTGTTTTAAGGACAGTCTCTCTTCTTTATTCAAAGAAATGGAAAATAGACAATCAGCAAAAAAGAAATAGCCACTGTGGTACCAATATGCTTACTCAATTCAATAAGTATCTTGAGTCAAACATGTTGGCACTGAGTTCACTTTGCCTAATCTTCTGGGAATATGCATAACTTTGTAACTGATGTTAACTTTGCTCCCCGCTTTCTGAAGCCCGCTATTATTTCACAGCATCTGTTAATGTTTACGAGGGCGTGTAACTGTGTCCAGATTGGCTCTCCACTGTGGACAGGCAACCTGCTGTCTCAGTGCTGGTCAACTGCATCCTTGTCATCACAGGGCTTGGAATATGCTGCCAGGCAATTTTTCTCCCCAACAGTTACGCTAAAGTCCTGAGCAAGAAGAGAGGTGACTTGACTGGGATGGGCAACTCCCTAGCAGTCACACTGCCCTTGGCCATCAGGGCTGGTGACACCAAAAGCGAGACCCAGAAGTTTTGTCTCTCTAGAGACTGTAGTTCTCCTATATCCTATGATGAGTAAACAATGTCATGGCTGAGTGCAGCGTTTGGTTTTTGGATCTTTTTAGTTGGAATTTTTTAATTACAGCAAGAAACAAAAGACTCCAAGGACACACAAGGAACTCTTAAGGATCAGCTGTTTAGTTTACCATTTCAATGGCCACTTTATAAAAACTACACTTCTTTTCTAAATTCCTGATTTTCATGGTCTCAAATCAATCTGCCATTATGTAAATTGAACAGCCTTTGTGGGAAAAAAATCTTAATTTTGAATGCTTAATTGATTTATTTTTTTCAAAACACCTATGGCTGTTTCTAATCCCATTTTCATGCAAATAAATGCAGATATGGCATCACCGTCCATACTTTAGGTTCATACTACCCATGGCATGGAATCACATTACCTCATTGCTATGGCACATGGATAACTGGCAGGAGAGAGTATCAGATATAGAATCTACTCTATAAGCAGGTAAACAGCCCTTTCCAATAATCAGGGAATGTGTACATCTCATGCTTTGCCATGACTGCTGGTCTTTCTTGGATATGCCTTGCTTATTATTATTAGCAGGAGCTTCACTTTACTCTCAGTGATCACCCACATTCTGTGCATCAATAATAACACCAGTTACTGTCCAGGCCACATGTTCCTCTAAACCTCTCTCAGGAAAAACATTCACTTTTGTAATCTAGGCACAGGCTGCATTAAAAACCAGTCCAGAGAAAACCAAAAGGCCTCAGAACTATTTCAGAATTGTAATGTTCCTCACAAAACCAAGCTTATTGCAGCATTTCCTGTGCTTTGAAGGACAGTCAGGACCTGTGCATGATCATTATAAAATAGCTCTTGTCTCTCATTTTCAGCATGTCAAAATGACAGGTAAAACTCTCACATTCTGGTCTTTCCCAGGACTTATCTGCTTGACCATGAAATCAGCACATATACAAGCACTGTTAGCGCTCTGGCCCTGGCAGCCATTAGCTCCATCAGCTGACATCCACCAATGCTCATCTAAATGGCAATCCAGCTCATTATGTTCATTTGCTCTTTCGCAAAATCCTACTCAGCCACTCATCTACAGAAGTCGTTTCACTGGCTACTACCTGTGAGCTTACGACATTCCTAAAACTAGTCTCTCCTTGCCTGGGTAAATTCAAAGGTTGCTTGTATGATCATACTAAAAAGTACAAGCTTTTTATGTGAGCATGTAACCAGAAATGATTCACCTTCTGAACAATAAAATTTGAAAAGACACTCATGATCTTCAGGATTGAAATTTAATGATCTCTCATTTTTTCTCTGAATTATTTCCAAATCACTTGTGAGTAGAATTTTAACAGCTTATTATTTTGATTACAAATATCCTTGATACCTAAAGTCATAGTATTGTATTAATTCATCCAAGAAAAAACAAAACACAAAAAAACCTTTGTCTAGTGCAATGAAATCTACTTAAAATCAGATTTTACATGTCCTTGCTGAGCAAAAAAGATTAGAGTTCTCTTGTTTTTCAGAGGGAGAAAAGCAAAACAAAAGCTCAATAGAAGCTCAACAGACCAGCTGGCTTATTGCCTGATCAAAGCCACACTTCATGAGTTCTTGTTGGTCCTGGCGCATTGTGCTTCCACTGCCAATTCTGTGACTTATTTTAGACAACTGAATTAATATGGGCTTTCTACAATAAAAATATTTGTTAATTTTAAGTTATGATGAATTGTCACTGTATTTGGATGCTTACTGTAATTTCTGTAACTTTAATTTCCAAATATTTAAACGGTACTCTTTAAAATCAATGAAGCTCATTGGCTGCTCCCTCATTTCCTTTCCTTCACATTTGTACTGGTAAACTGGTGCTACCTGGCATTATGATTTAAAGGATAGCTAAGATCTTCTGATTATAAAGCATCCAATCCAACTACGAGCAACCAAAGGCTGTTCAGTCTTTGTTTTTAGTTTTGACCTGCTCTTCTGAAATTTACATTGCCATATTTTTCTTAAATCTATCCAATTCCACAAACAGGAAGTATGAGACCTAGTTGTACAACTCAATAGCTGCGTGATGTGAAACAAGTTATTCAACCTCTCTACCCCTCAATTACCTCATCTGTAAAATGGTGCTAATACCACCTTCCTATGAAGTGCTTAGCATAGTACCTGGCTTATGGTAATTGTTCAATAACTAGAAAGGTAATAGAGACATCTAAAAATACATAAATTTATAATTTAGTGTGACTACAATAACCACCATCACCACCATAATAAATCTCAGTAGCACATCTTAGTACCTACCAAGGTGCCAGCATCATACTAACAAAGTACATCGCATGTCCTTTAGTCCACCAGAAACCCCAATAAATAGGTACAATTATTTCCCCCATTTTGCAAATGGGAAAATGGAGGTACTAAGAGATTAAGTAATGTGCCCAACGTAGAAGAGCTAACAAGTGGGAGAGCTGAGCATGGGGGGAGCAAAGGAAGAGAATGATGACATTTATGCAGCAGATAGCAGAAAAATTTCCTAGCAAAGAAAGAAAAGAGCTTAGGGGATTTTCATCCAGACTTAACTTCTACATTGTCTACTGTGATTTCTAGAAGCCTATTTCTATTATCTAAAGGGGTTACTACCATTAAAGTGGATCAGTGAGTTTTTGATAAGAATTAAGAAAGTATAGTTATTTTATTTTTTAATTTTCAAACTGTGTGTATGGGGTATACAGAAATACAAGTATTTTGGAAACAAGTATAGAGCTGATATTTCACTGACTTCCAAGCTTCCAAGAAGCCAATTCCCATTACTATCTTTCTGGTGCTGCTTCAGAACCAACCAACCAACCAACCAACCAACCAACCAACCAACCAGCCAGCCAGCCAGCCCAGGATGTACCTGAGGGGAGTAAAGAGAATAATCAGCTTTGGGGGAAGAGGGTGTAACATCATTCTTACACTTTGTGGTAGCCACCTTTCAAGAGGGCTCCAATGGGTCATGCCTCTTGGTGTCCATGCCCTAACATAGTTCCTCTCCCTAGTGAATAGGGATGACCTGTGCAACCAATAAAACATTGCAGAAATAATGGCATGTGACTTCCGAGGTTAGCAGGGAAAACATGATGGCTTTCACTTGGTCTTTCTTTTTGGATCACTTAGTTTAGGTGAAGCTAGCTGACACCATGTGAGACACTGAAGTAGCACCATGGAGAGGTACACACAATAAGGGACTGAGGCTTCTTACATACAGCCAGCACAGATTTGCTAACCACGTGAATGAACCATCCTGGAGGTAGATCTTCCAGCCCCAGGGCAAGCCTTAAGATGTCAACACCTGGTTGACATCTTGACTACAACCTCAGGAAAGACCCTGACCTAGATAGAACCATCCAGCTGGGCTGCTTCTGAATTCCTGATTCACAGAACCTGTGTGAAATTATAAATGTTTTGCTCTTATTTTAAGCTGCTAAATTTAAGGGCTATCTTGATATGTAGCAATAGATAACTAACACATATATACATGTCAAAGAACTCGAATGCTAGTGAGGGTTTATGCTCATAAGCCCATGAAAGCACCACTGACCAAGTCTCTCTATGAAATCAGTTATGCTCCTAATAAACTATATAAGATAAGGAAGACTGCATCAGATGATCAACTGTTTTCCCTTTATTCTGAGAAAAGTCTTTGGCTCTATGGCTTTTGTACTAGATATAACAAAGGGAATTTGTGCATATATTTCCTGAAACCAATTTTATTCTGTGTGACTTTAGAGGGAAAATGACAACTCGGGTAGTCTCCCAGTGAAGCCCTAAAGTATCGATTCTCAACAGTCCATGAGGCTGTGATTTTTGTCCTACAGTAAAAACCTTTTTTGCAAAATTCCATATATGATAAACATATATTTTTTCTAAAAGATGATCCATTGTTCCCCCTCCACATCCAGATGCTCAGAGATCTGTAAGAGTCACTAGATAATTGAGTCATGGATTTGATGGGCAGCTGTCTCAATACTGAGGAAACTGCCCTACCTAGTTGCTTAGGTCATAAGCCAAAAATTCTCACCATGATTCTTCAGCCTCCCCCTCTCCCTCCAACCAGCTAATTCATCAGATCAACAAGTCCTGTCTATTCTCTCTTTAAACATGTCTGATCAAATGTGCAAACGTGGAGAGGAAGGAGAGTGAATGGAAGGTCCCACATTTATAAATTGTTGCCATATGGTTTAAATGAAAGGACAGTAGGAAAAAAGGAAACAGGCTGTGAGGAAAGCACAGAAAATAGCACAGGAGCCAGGGTCCCAGAGCCTCGGCCACCATGAATCAGTATTCCATAATTATGGGTTTACAAAAGGTAAAGTCTTCTAATTGATACATGTGTTCACTGTCTAGCCCAGCAGCAATGATGGGAATGTTCTATCTGCCCTCTCTAATAGGGTGGCTGCTAGCTACATATGATTATTTAAATTTAACTGAAATTATATAAAAATAAAAATTTAGTTCCTTATTTACCCTAAACATGTTTCAAGTTCTCAAAAGCTACAAAATTATTCAATTTTTAATATTTTTATTATTGGCATTTTAGTAAAAGAGCATATTTCAGGTATTTCAAACAAATCCTTTTTGTGTTTTGCTTGTACTTTGTAAGTGCATTTCAGAACTTAAGAGTATACTTTTATTTCCTTTATTATGCTTTCCCGAGCCTATTTTATGTGTTTCTATTCTTCTGCTATCCTCTTTCTACAAGTTAAAAATGTCTCATGACAGTTGAACTCCTCTAAAAGATAAAATTTTGGCAGTCTACGATATTAATATTGCATAGCTAACTCAGGATGCTCCTATCCAAGCTGTTCCAAGTGGAAATGCTTCTACTATAAAGCTGTGTCTTGAATCTTATGGTGTTATTAACTGACATAAACTAACAACACCATTACTCACAGAGAATCAAAAGTATACCCTAAACTTGCATCTACCTTGAAATCTTAATATATAATAATGAACTCTAAGTATCACCTGTATGGACTCAATTTTCATTTATCAATTTATAATTGTCTACTATGATTTTGATAATTTCCAAGTGTAATGATGAGAGGGGGGAGGGGGAACCCTATTCAGCAGATTTTTCCAAGGAAAAATCTTCATATTTCTCCAAGGAAAAGATGCAACACAAGACACTAAAGTGGCTTCAGTCATTTTAAAAACTGAGCTGAAATTCAGATGCCAGTGAGCCAACCAATCCACCAGAAAATGTGGAGGGCTGGTCAACAAGACTGTTTATATCTGATTTGTCAGGAGCAGAGAGGTCTTAGCAGCAGAGAGGTCTTAGCAGCTGTGAGCTGTGGGGCAGAGCACATGTTAATTAAGAGGCTTGGTTATTCAGGGCTGGGAACTGAAAGCCAAGGAGACACAGGAAACATTTTCATCTTTTAAGTTAAAAGACCTAACTTAGGAATAAAGAATAACAAAAGGCATGTAAATGTAAGCAGATGACTTCAGGCAAGGAACTAAGGAACACTTGAACACCAACTTAAATCAGGAAGATTTTACATTAATTTTGGAAGAATGGATGAAAACCAAGGTGAATTTTTTGACTTAATAGGAGAAAACAAGTTTTGCAGGAAAAGAAACAATTTTCTAGAAGTGATATTTAGAACTGCTCTGGTGAAAATAATTACTAAGCCAGTTTGACTATAAGTATCTATATACAAACTTGCCAAGTGAGCTTGAAACCCTAGCACAGGGTAAATCTACCTCATTGGTGTCCGCAGATTTGTGAAACTGGTATATGTAGATGAAAGTCTATACTTTAAACACAGAGACAATATGAGAAATGGGTATAGCACTGTATATGATGTAAACCTAAAAAAAGACACCCACATTCTTTAGTCACCAAGTTGGTAACTCCTAAAAATATACAAGTATGCACATGGATGTCACACCACCCCCACCCCCACTCTGAGCTGGCTATGTTAAGCTAATGGAGAAACGGAAAAATATGTGCACTTCCAGTGGACAGTACAACTGGGACAAGCTTTCTGGAAGGCAGTTTGACAATATGTATAGAAAATTTAATTCTTTGTATGTTTTGAGTCAGCAATTCTACTTCCGTTAGGCAAGAAAATAGATATGAGTGAGGAATTAAGGCCAGTAAAGCCCAGTACAAGGGACTCAAAAAGTTAACCAGTTAAAACTAGAAACCCAGAAAAGACTCAGAGTTAATGAGTTAATCAGTTAAAGCTCAAAAGGTCAGGAGCAACTTGGCCTGGAATGTTTGAATATGCCCCAGATAAAGAAAAGTATCTGAGCACAGCCCATGTCTTCACTGTGTTGATTAGATCATGCCACTTTAAGATTTACTTTAGCCTGCTAAAAGGCCCACTTATAAACAGCATAATAAAGACAGGAAAAAATTCCATTTTAAAGCTAAAATTGCATTTTAAAACCTAAGAAGTTAAGAAGTAAGATTCTTAACATATTTTTAAGCAAACAGATAATAACTCAGCCCACCTTGTGGGCCAGGGAAGCAGTCTTGACTGATATGCTCCCAGACCAGAAAGTTGCTATCCTGGGAGGGAACCAGAGCATTAAATTTCTTGTGTTAAGCTAATTTTGCAGAATTACCTGGAGGACTGATAAGAAACTTAATGTCTCATCAAAGATAAACATATTAAACCACTTAACAAGTCCACACCCCTAGCTCTTTGTCACATTCCTGAAAAATCCTTAAAAGAGGGAACCCTCAACCTTTCAGTGCGCACTTCTCTCTGAGGTTGCCCGCACTTTTTAAGTGCATAACTTTGACTTTTTCCCAATCTTTCAGTGCACCTCTCTCCCTGAGGTAGCCCACACTCTCCTTTCTCTGAGAGTGCACTTTCTCTCTGAGGTCTCCTGTACTTTTCCCTCTTTAAGTAACTTTAAATAAAACTTTTACTTTGCTTCACTACTGTGTCTTTGCCCCTCAATTCTTTGTTGAGGCAGGGACAGGAACTGAGGAAAATAAACAATGCCCCCTAACACTTCTAAAGGGTGGGACACAACCCACATACCAAAAGAAAGGAATGAGTTAAATAAATTAATGGTACAGTCTTAGAATACCAGTTGAATACTATATATTCATATATTCCCATCCCCCCAAATAGCATAAGCCCATTTCAAAAACAAAAACCATGTGTCTCCCATTATAATACATAGACCAAAATACAGAATAATGTTACCTTTGATTACTTTTAGAGTTGAGAATATGGGAGATTTTTATTTTCTAAAATAAATATACATTATGTTTTAACAGAAAAATCCCTATTTTTTTTTAAAGCTTTATACTTTTATGAAATTCCACATACATTTGGGTTAAGATAAAGAGAAACCTGAGAAGTCAGGGCTAGGAGGAGGAACACCTGAGGGCATACACTGTAGATTCTACAACTAGATAGGATATGGCTACAACTTTCCCAATGAACACTGTAAAAGTGGCATAGAGGAAAAGCATGACAGCAGTTGGGGAGGGGATGAAGGGATGGTGACTGTTATTTTAGGAAAGTAAGCATTTGACAAAAACACTGACTTAATTTGACATTTCATTCTCTCAAAATCATGGAAACAAATAAACAATGGAAGATACTGTTTTGGGATTAATTCTGCCCAACTAGAAAGAATTGGCTGGTGAGGTAAAAGATGAAAGGAATTCTGGGGTAAAAATAACCGCAAATTATTTTATAGTAAGGAAAAGGGGACCATTGGCCCTGGTTAAATCTGCACGGTGACTTTAGAAAAATGGATTTCAAAAGTTCAGGGAACAAATAGGTATGATTTTTGTGGTCAGAGTCTTCAAAAGGGGCTAATAACTGACAATAAATAGAAAATATAAATATTTAAAACAAAATATGTAAAACAAAAATATATTTAAGCCCCCCCCCCCCAAATTCTGATCAAGCAATTGCAAATAATCTCAGTGCAGAGTAAAGGGAGAGAAGAACCAAAGAAACCAACTAAAAAGATTTTTTTTTATGAGCTAAAAATTTTAAGAATATGTAACTTTAAGTAGAAGGGCACATTTCTAAAAAGAATAGAAGATAACAATGTGAACCTCTAAGAACAGGCCAGATTTGGTTTAAGTAAGGTAATAGCAAAAGGTTTTCAAATCAAGACCAAGGAAAGGTAAGCCCCCTGACCAGGTAAAAAGAGATGACAGACCTTGTCCAACTCCTATCATGATTCCCTTTTCTGTTAGAAGGGTTTTCAACCTGGAAAGGATATAACAAAAATCCTAATAAACAAAATGAAGCCCAAGAAAGGTGAGGGCAATCTACACATTTTAAATGTCTTTAAACCAAGAATCTACAGTCCAAGAAACAAATGCTAAAATAGAAAGTTTAATTCCACCTTTGATAAAGTTTTTGATGGAAAATTCTGAAAGTTTTCTTGACAACAGCAAAGCATTTAAAAAAGTTTTCTTAACATTACTATATAAATGAGTATGTTGGTCTGTAACTAAGCAAAGAATGAAAAGAGTAACCAATCACTCAGAGACCACCATGAGAATAATCTCTGGTAAACCTTGGCTAATCCCATTTAATTAATTTTGTCAGTGACGGAGTTAGGTAAAGGCAAAAAAAATCTCTAGTAGGCCCTGCCTCTACTCAGTTGCTTGTATAGAGGTAAAAAATCCATATTTATGAAATATGCAGATGACATATAATAGTATGGAAAACCTAACAGCCTGACACTTTAGAATATATTTAGGATTAGGATTTAGAATTTTCATTAGTATAAAGGGCACATTAGATATTAAAATTTGAAGGAATTTTGCGTGTAAGGATTGGGTTGGTTGTTTCTAACTCCAGGGTAGGATTGCTGAGTGGAAGTGTAAGGAGCTAATGTCAGGATGAAAAAAAGGATAAACTTTCTAACAGAGTGATAAAAAGATGGGGTATGCTTGTTCTCACAGTAATAATGACCTTCCACTACTCATTACTCATATGCATAAGCATGGGATAGATGACTAGTTCTCAGTAAATAATGAGAAAGGCTAACTGCAATCAGTGGTTTTCATATTTGTTTTAATAGAACTATTGCACTGAAAGAAAATTTACTCAGAAGACTGATATACAACAGACAGAGAAAATTTCTCTAGTTGAAATTCCTACATCTCACACTTACTTCATCTGACACTGGACCAGATGATCTCTAAAGTGGTTCATATTTTTAATTAAAAAACTATAATTTATCAGGATTTATTATTCTATATAATCTATAATGCCCCCAGACACTGAGGTGTTCTGAAGAAAATTTAAAGAGAATGTGAAAGTTTTTGAGGAAAAAAAAATCAGCATCCATAGCCACTAATTTAACATTACTCTTGTAATCTTTGCATATTTCTCTTGTTCCTATCCACATGCATATACACATTTTAGCAGTTACAACATGGAACATAAGAATTTTAGATTTTCTCCACATAAATTAAGACTGATATTTCCACATGTCTATAAACTTCATAGTCATTGTTTTTTTATGGTTACATAAAAATGGAGATTCCATAATGTACTGGAAGAATTTTCTAGTGTTGCCATTCATATCACATTGGCTCTTTTTGTTATCATATAATTATTCCTATTCATATCTCTGAACACGGTAGCTTCTTCTATCAGATGTATCCTGAATTTAAGATCCTTAGAGTGGGATTAGTGAATAAACAGTATGGACTTTGTTGGGTCTCATTAATATATAATAAAGCTTTCCAAGAGGTCACCTTGGAATTCAGTTCACCTACAGTTACTACCTGAACTTTGAATACAACACTAGCTAATAACCACTTTATATACTTTACATCTTAACTTCTCACAATTCTGTGCAGTGATATTTACAATTCCTGCTTTATGGATAAAGAAATTGAAGCTAAGAGAGACAACAGAGAGCATGTATAGTTTAAGGTCTTATTAAAGAATATATCAGACTACCAAATTCTTATTTAAAATATATATACACATACACATTTATTTATTAACTATATGCAGCTGCTAATGTCAGTGAATCCCTTCACCTATATCAGCATTTCCTGGGGTATGTTTGGTGACATACTTGGCTCTAACTACTTTGGCTCCAAAGAAAACTATTTTCCTTTAGTTATACTGTGGTGTTATGCCTTTGGCTTACACTCAGGGACACTTCAAAAAGTATCAATGTGAAACTCACTATTATATTTATTGTTGGAATGGTGATGACAACTTCATTTAGTGTATCTCTTACAGTACCAAATCCAAGGTCATAGGGAGAAATACTTCTCAAACAGCAGGGCCAGAAACAGTGTACTTCTCCTAAGCCACTGTGTGCTTTTTATCTAGTGAACAATGGGCAATTTTAACAGATAACATTTCTTTATTTACCTTAGCCACTAGGAAACTCAGAACAGTATGTGAAATCCTCTTTGATAACTAGTAACTTAAAATGATCAAGGCATGTGTTTCTTTAATTTAAGCTCGGCCCTCAGCCTACCATTCCTCTAATTAAATTCCTCATACTCTGATTTACTTCTACCTTAAACTCTCAGGATCAGTCTAACATCAGTTCCAATATTTATGTTGAAATTTGATTTCAACACTTACAAGCATAAATATATACATATATAGCAATGAAATATTTTTTGGCAACTGCTGTAACCTGTATCAAAGCAACATAAAAATCAGGTCACGGGTGGGAAGGGAGGGATAAGAGGAAAAAAGGGGCATTACGATTAGCAGATGTAATGTTGGGGGAGCACGAGGAGGGCTGTACAACTCAGAGAAGACAAGTAGTGATTGTATAGCATCTCACTACGCTGATGTACAGTGACTGTAATGGGGTTGGTGGGGGGGACCTGATGAAGGGGTAGTTTAATAACCATACTATTGCACATGTAATTGCAGATTAATGATAATAAAATAAATTATAAAAAAAAATCAGGTCACACTAGGCTCAACTGGGCAGACAATTTGCTCCAAAACCTTAGTTTACATTAACTATTTACTATTTCACATTAAGAAAATCATTTAAAATTAGTCAAAACTTACTAGTCATAATTTTCATTTCATAGTGTAAAGCAATTCTAATAAAACTCCTGGAAACAACTCAACAAGTAAATAAGTTAGTTCAGAGATAGGGCCTATTTCATGTTTTGAACAATCAAAGTAATCTAGCCTAAGCCAGTGATTTATTAAGTTTAGTAAGAGCTCGTCTAAGCAATTCTGTTTTCATAGTTAAAAAGAAACTGTATTTTTACATTTAATATATTTAAAGCATATTCCAGTACATATTTGATTTTTACATTACTCTAGGAGAGCACTGCCATCACTTACAAATTTAGAAAATTATTAAGAGACTAGTAAAACTAATAAAGTTCAAATGACTTTCTCAAGTTAGCATGTACTGATGGAACCATAACTAGAAGACAGATCCTTCTTTCTAGATTTTTTTCTGGAATGAAGGCAGGACATGAATGTTTTCAGTATTTGCAATATTCTAGAAGACTAAGATTGGACAGGAACAAACAACTCTGTGTCAGGTAACAGGAGATGGATTTTGACCTTACTATTGCATGCTAAGAATTAATAATGAATGATTTTCTCTCCTGCAGTATAAATGCCCTTAGGCAAAAATGGGTCTGAGCCAACTCAGATCAATATAACAGATGATTTAATGAAGAAGGAGTCAGCTCCTGACATCTTCTTGTAGGTAAAAAAAGAGCACCAAGTTCTGAGCCCAACTGTATTATTGTATTTTTAACTTCATTTTATAAAGCATCCAGCCATTCTTCAGAGGACCTTCAATTCAGCCAGGAGTTGGGTGTTTTCAGAATATCTGTATTGACAGTCATTCTCATTAAATCAGGCTCCATTACTTGGCTAATGGGCCAGCAGTACGCCTGGGAGACCAAGTGGGCGTTTGTTTTTTTTTTTTGGATAGACAGTATCTAGTCACATTGTGATTAGATCTTACTTAAAGGTATCTGCATTGCAGTTTTAGCCCTTTCAAATGATTAAATTATGCCAATCTGCATTTTATAACTTTTCTTGAAAATCTGCCTCTCCAGTATACTAATATAACTTACATTCAGGGTGATGGAACTAAAATGAATTATCTTTAATAACATTATGTTTATATAGGTTGTTTTCTGCTGTAAGCATCTCCTTTGATATATATTAATCAAGAAATCATACGGAAAGCCTTTTAAAATAATAACTAAAGTAACAGAATTTAACATTATAGTAAGATATTTACACCTTATATGTAAAGTATTTATGTGATCCTCTTGTTTTGTGCTTTTTAGAAGTATAGCACCATTTTACTTACATTTATTCATTTGGCTGTGCTGTTTTTGATTCTTGGAAGGTATTAAATGTTCACATGCACCAAATGAAATAAAATGGAGGTAATCTTGTCTTTTTTTAAAAAACAGTATGTTCTTATAGAAGAGACTTAAGTGTTCTCACCTGAGGCTGCTGTGGCATTTGTAGGGGTGGAAGCAGCTGCTTGGATCCGAGCATGAGGAGGAATAAGGATAGTAGCTAGAGGTGGATTACTTGACAGCTCTAAAGAAAAGGTAAGACATACACATTAGAGCCCACTTAAGTTTGAATATGATACTACTTTATTAGTAACAACAAACATCGGATACTACATTAAAATACTGGTTTAACAGAAAAAAAAGATATGATAAAACTACATCTGAAACTATTATCAACTTATAGAGAAAGGGTACAGAAATGTGAACCTTAACAAAGGTACTATCTATGAAAATTAACATATGTCTGAGGACTAAAGATGTCTTGGAGAAAGATGTTGGTTAAAAGTTTGAGAGTAAGCATATTAATAAGATATTTTCGTCTTTCGTTAACTTAAATATACTAGGTTTTCCCATGCTGTTTGACAATATTGGATTGCAGGAATCAAGTGGTGATGTCACAGAAAAGAGAACATGAGTGTAGCATCCGTGTGTCTGCATATGTATGCATGAGTAACTGCTTGTGCAGACCAAGCTACCTGTTTATTAGCCAATGGCAGATAAAGTCTATCCAAAACACTAGTGGAAACAGGATTTAACAAAAATAGGTTTAAAGTCTTACTACTTTTATTAAAGATAAGAATGTCTTTATTCAATTCTATTGAGCTTTTTAACTCAGTTAAGATTGTTCTTTCTATAAATTTAAAATAGGCTTTTTACTTGAGTGTGGAAAGTTTCTGTCGACTGTATACAGACTTTTTTTTTTAAAGACTCAAGTTCTGTATATGAGCCTTAGGAAATAATTTTAAAATGATATTGGATCTAATGATGTGGACAGTAAGAAGTGGTGGTGAGCTTTAGGTAAGATGACTGTTCTCCCAGTATTCCCTGGTTAACCCTGGTTCATTTTTGTTATTCTAGCATTTAACCAGTGAGTGTTCATTTCACTCTAATAATCACAATTTGAAGGAATCATTATATGACCATACTAGCTACAGGAAGACATCTTTCTCTGAACTACAGCATACATTTTGACAATTCACAGATATGGGATGGAATAAAAAAAGGAGATTTTTAAAAATCACAGTAAAATTCATGTAACACAAAACTAACCACTTTAAAGCATATAATTTAATGGCATTTAGTACATTCACAATGTTGTACAACCATCACCTCTAGTTTCAAAACATTCTCATCACCACAAAGGGAAACCTTTAAGTAGTCACTTTCCATGTGTCTCTCTCTCCAGCCCCTAAGCAAAGGAAGTAGTGTTTTAATGCAGTAGCTTAAAAGTTTTCTCTGGTATAAAGCCCCTTTTAATACTGACTTGTCAGTTTGGTATCTAAGTACTTAAATTTTGAAATAAATTAGAAACTAAATGATCCCAGATTCTGGTAAAAAGAAACAACAAGCAGATACCAAAACTCGTGAAAAATGAATGGGAGGAAAAGCTTAAAATGAAGAGAAGTTTATTTGTATCTTTTCCTCTTAAAAGAAAAGACTGGGAATCTTTTTAATGGTTTTGTTAACTTTATTAAGAAATAATTTAAAAATGAATTGGATCTAATGATGTGGACAGTAAGTGGTGGTGAGCTTGTACATGTAAGTATCTGGTGTGAGCTTCTCTGGGAAAACAGCTGGAAAACCACCATCCTGATGATTAGGTTTGAAGACATTCTGTTTTCTCATAATCAGCTTATTAATAACTGTTTTGGTTCTCACTGAGGAGCAGGAAGATCCTTATGTTTTATTTCAAGTCAGTTCAATTTTAACCTATAATCTTGTACCTAGGAAAGCAAGAGAATCCCAATTACCATGGCTGATGACTTCATGGCTCTAGGAATAAAATTACAGCAGGATGTGGCAGTTACTATCATTAACCTAAAACAGTCAGATTTGCCATCCCAAGTAAGATTAAAATCTGCTAAAACTGAAAGGCTTCTTTAAAATCCATCTATCCATCTGCCTATCTAGATTCCCATCCATGTAAAAACACTGAGCATGAAACAGTGTTAGGTCCCAGGACAGACAGAGAAAACAGTAATTGTGTTTGATCTACAGAAATAGAAAATGGAAGGACAACTGCACAAGCTGTCAAGAAAGGTATTCAACCTACTCAGGATAGGAGCATTTTTAAATTAAAACATCTCTATGACTAAATGCCCAACATCTAAAAGAAAATCTTAAAAAGGAAAAGATGGCCAGAGGTTTAATATATTTTGACAAAGCTACTTGTAAGATAAACTTTAAAATAAACTGGACTATCAGTGGTCTGTGGTCACTTTACTTACCATGCTGCCCATTTTCTCCCATTCATTTACTCACTTTTACCAAATCACCTATCTTTCTATGTGCTCAGTTGACACACACACACACACACACACACACACACCAACCCCCCCCCACCCCAGGCTTAAAAAAAGCAATCCTCTTTATCCCTATGTAGTAATCGGCCTTGGGTAAGGAGAGAGGGGTGATTATTGGAAAAAAGAAGGGGAAAAGTGAAGAAAATAAAGAGGCAAGAAGAGGAAAAGCTATGGGACCCTGAAGGCTTTGCCACATCTGAAGACACAGGAGAAAGTAAAGCTCACAAACCAATTAAAAAGATTAGGTTCTTATAAAGTTGCCAGTGAGCATGGGGTGGCGGGAGGCTGGGAGGATGTTTTTTGAGTCAAACATCCTATGAGCTAAGGAAAAATTAACTGGACAATTACAGTTTTACATCTCTCCAACCTCTCTATGCCATTGTCCTTCTTATCTTTCTTAAATACAAGCATTCCTTAAGGTCCACTGCCTTCCATCTATTAGCTTTTCTCTACTTCAGAGAGCTTGCTAATTATAGCTTTTGCCTGTGAATGAGGAAGTATCCATGTACTCTTGCTATGATCATGTTCTGTAGTTTGTCCCTTTTGTGGCAAGAGGCTATGGGCACTTTGTGGTTGTCACGAGTTCAAAATGGCTTATAACAATTACTACATAATCCCAATCTCCCTGTCTATCCATGACAATGAATAGTAAGGATGTAAAGGCAATGAGTATGGATACAAATGGTGGTGAAAGAATGCAAAAAAAGATGACATTCTGGAGGACAGAAATAGCAAAGCAAAAGAACTTTTCACAAACAGGGAGAGTGCATGCATTCCTAAAGGCACAGAAGAATGAATTAGAAGAATTGAAAATGAAAAGTAATATAATACTTATTTACTGAAGATGTGTGCCAGGCTTGGGAGTAGGGAGATAATTAGGGAACAAGGATGTACATAATACTGAAGTGGGGCCAGCTGTGGAGAAGTGTGAGGTAGGAAGTACAGGAGAGAGACCATGCTGCCTCAGAGATGTGGCTCAAAACAACACGGGAACAGGTTCCAGAGGCTTCAGGGAAGTTAATGTGTGATAAGGATTTCTTCAACCAACTGCAGATGCCATGAAACTATTCATCAAAAAAACCACATAGTAGTTTACCCGAAAATATTAGGAATATTTTGATGGTGTATCAATCATTATGTACTCCATAACCAAACATTTTGATGTACAATTTAAAGAAAAGTAAAACGAATTTAAAAACAGGTATCAGTAACCAACCAAGGTAGATATCAATCAACCAAGGGTTAACCAGATTCATTTAACTAAATTTTGCTGCACTGTTGCTTATACTGCAGACTACTGATGAAAAATCCTCATGAAAAGACAAAGTGAACGAACTCAACCATATCTGTTGGATAAAGCAATCTTTCTAAATAGTAAAATAAAACAAAATCTAAATCTAGTTGACAAAGCCTTAAGTTTCCCTTAGTCTAAAGTTTCTATTCTTCCAAATATAAGATTTCCAAAATTAGTAATAAGGAAGAGCAGGTAAGAAACTGTCCTATCTTTTTTGGAGTGGGGTGCAGAGAGGAGTGGGGAGGGTATATATGTTTGTTCAAACTGTGTATTGTGAAAACAGGAAAAATTTGAGAGCAGCAATGTGTTAACCAGAGCGAAGAAGTCAACCCTTCTGTTGATTAGACCTACTCGTATAGTGATATAATAAAACGCCAGTCATTGGTCATTGGGTAGAGTGGAATCTTTTCCTTTGTTAGCTTTGAAGAAGTTTAACCTGCAGATCCCCAGAAAGGAGTCACTAAATGAGGCAGGCTTTTTTTTTCTTCTAAAAGTAATCTGACGTCCTCATGTGTATATCAAGCTACTTCTGTATATAGGAAAATTGTCAGCAGTTGTCCATATAGTTAAAGTGCTATTTCTCTCCACTAACAAGAAAGATTAAATGATTTAACAATGGTGTGTCCATTTCATTTGTGTACTTTTTTGGAGCAGTAATTGAAATGTTAGGATGTTGCACCTTGATCTCATATTTTACTAAATTCTAATAATTGCTTTTTTGGATACTTTTTTTTTTTTTAGAAAACAAGTAACTCCATCATAATTCCTTCTCTCCCCTCCTAACAATTTCAAAGTCCCCAGGAAATCCTTGACCATGTTCCTAACTACATCCCAAAATTAAATGAATACTAATTAGAAGATCAGACAAATAGCAGATTATTGCAAGGCTTACTACTGCTCCGTGGTGATATTTCATGTGAGGACCACATGATATCTACAGAAAACCATGACTACTTTGCCTTGGAACTGCCTAAGGGGTATAAATCACAATTTATACCAGCCACCCAAAAATATCTGAATGCATTTAGTGTACTCCATTTATAGTTGCAATATATTTTATAAGTTATCTAGCAAAGTATCAGTATTCTTAAAGTACTGGTGACTAAAAAAAATAAGCTTTAATAACATAAAAAATCTTAAACTCCATTGTTAATAGAGTATAAAAAATAAACCATTACTATAAGTTCTTTTATCCAACTAAAAATAACCTTTTAGGGCATTTTAAAATAATACTGTTATTTTGAATTCTGGGAGAATCCCTCTGTGTTTTTCTGTAATACACGTATACCATGATTTTATTATCTTAGCCTATCTTGGCCTATGTTTTGGCTCTCACTTTTTGTCCTTCTGGAGTTAATTCATTTTTATAATCAGAAATTTAAAGCTGGAAATGTCCATGAGTATTCTTTATTCTAGCTACCTCACTTTTTTAAAAAATGAGGAAACTCAGAGATAGTGCCTTGCCAAGGTTACAGCTAGTTAGAGATTGAGAGCTAGACTTTAATTCTGACTTTCTTTCGTTTGCAATACTGTGTACCTTTATTGCTTTGGTTATATGTAATATATCATCAATGTTCTGGTCTCTTGGAAGAGTATCTGTCCCAACTACACACAGAACTTTAAGTCAAGATCTTAGTTTTGACTGACTGTTCCAACATCATTCCACATTCTTTTCAACAGTATGGCCAAAGAAGCAGAGTCGTAATCTCTCGCAAGACAACAAAAACACATAATTCATCATTTAGATCCTAAAATCTTGGATACAGTCAACATTATCTGTCATTAGCACTCTGGCTATCTGCTAAATCTTATGTGCCTTTTAGCTCATTCATGAATTTTCTCAAGCTCTTCCGGCAGTGTGTTTTCACTGGGTTAGCATTTCAGTGCCTAGAACAGTAAGGCTTGCTCACCTAGAAAATTTATTATTCTAGATTATTTGTAAAATATTAAAGAATAATCCTGACATCAATTCCTTTGATAAGTATGAACAGCTCCACTTCTCATTTGCCAGAATAACCCAATTATGTATAACCAAATTTCCTCAGGTCCATTGCCTTATAAAGACTTTCTATAGCAATTTTCATTCAAAAGGATACAAAAGAAGACGGGGATAGCCACATAAAAGGTTTACAGTTTCGTTTTTTAAAAATTGGAGGGGCACTGCAATTTATAGTAGTCTGAGTTTCATTTTGTGATTTGATTCATAGCTATATATAAAGAATTCCTATCTTATGTAAACTTATCATTGCTATTATAAATTATAATAACTCTAAAAACCAAAAAGCCCCAGCTCAGAATTTATAGTTATTTGAGAACAGTATCAGAAGATACCCCATCACCTCAGGTGGTTGAAATATCATGCCCTCTTTAGATGTGGCTGAGGCTGAGGATAACGCAGGCTATAAGAAAATGCCCAGGACATAGAAAGGCAGATAAACAAGCTGAACATATTTATGTGTACCACTATTCCATAACAGGAAAATTGGTTTAAAATTCATTGCTACAAAGATCATGGAACTTCCTAATTATCATAAGTAATGAGTTTACAATGAATTTTTAAAGTAATTTACTGCTTTCAAATGAAGTATAACCCTTCTTCAGTGAACTGGGTTTCTTGAACTTGCTTTTGTTGCCCTTTCCCAACTTGTCCTCAATCCCCCGTTCTCATCATTTCCTGTTCTCTAACACATTCCTATAGTCTCTAAAAATTCCTTCTCGGATCCTTTTTCCTTTCCTTGTTTTCTCTTACTTTTTCTTTCACTGTCCTTTTTTTTTAAATTGCTTTCTGAAACCCCTTTTCCATTTCATCACCTGCTTTCCTCATGTCCAGATACTCTTGTTCGTGTATCCCAAGACCACCTTGCATGCTGCTCGCCGGCTGCCCCAAATATCCTATTTTAACTCTCATTTAAGCAGTTTTACCTTCTTCTGGCCTATCCAATAAGCCACCATTTATCCTTATCTCTCCACAAAGGTACCATTCTCTCAGAGAGTCTAGCTATAAGCCATAGGGCAGTAAACTCTTCAAACTAAATCACATTAATGTAAATAGTTAATCATCTTTTCTCACCCATGCCCAACCCCCATCCTGTCCTATGCCCACAGGGGACCAATGCTAGCTGAAATAATTTTACTTGGTAAACTTTCACACAAATTGGGTAGAAAACTGGTATTGGGGAAGTGGATGGTGGGGTTAGTTGGAGACTCACTTTAAACATGCAGAATAACCTATTTTCCAGTATATTCCACCCTTGGAATAGGCAAGGAATTGGTGAATAAAGATCTGGATCCCTGTTGTGACTTCCTGATTCTACTTGCTTCCCAAGCTTTGAGATCCAATGACTGGAGGAAAGAGGGGGGCCCATGGTTTGTCCTGGTTTCCAATGTCTGGATGCAGATGGTATTACCAGCCAGGGGTCATATAACACTGAAGCCCCAGTGCCAGAAAAATTAGAGGTCTGATAGTTTCTGTAGTTATATCAGAAGGATCTGAGAGTTTTCTGTCCCACATCTGTTTATCTCTCTTCTTCACCTAGTTGGTCGTAGAAATGTTTGTTTCGATTATATTAAAGTAATGCTAATTACTTTTTAGGGATACCACCATTTAGGGATAGCATAACAGCAAACATCATATTGCAGTTAGCTTTATTGTAAGCTTTACTTTAATACAACACTTTATTTTACTCAAGTGTTTAATCTTCATACCTGTGTTTATATGGTAAGTTTATCTTACAAATTAAGAAACAGTAACAACTCAGAGAGAACACTAGACATGCCCAGTAAAACCTGGTTGCATGAATTAATACTGTGTTTATTTAAAGTCACACAAATATTCACTGAGTCCACACTACATGCAAATCAGGGATTATTTAATTTGGTTGAATTAATTTACACTTCTCTGCACTGAAAATCTTTTGCAAGGATGGAAGAGGGTCTTATTCTGCCTGCAGCAAACACTCATTAACACTCCCCTCCCCTCACTATGTCCCCCATTGCTGGACTCTAGCTATACAACCAACTGGGGGATTGGCTCTCCTTCAAGCTCTTGTATTATCCAGCTTTATTCTGATCATCCATTAATTGCTTTTAACTAATATTAATATTGTGCAGTAACATCTGCACAACAGTTACATCTTTGCCTTAGTAAACAAGATCATCTGGAAATATTGCTCCAAAATCAGAATATAGAAGATCAAGCAGAATGACATCAAGTAAAACCTTTCCCTGGACAGCTGTATCCTTATATAGAAACACCATTCAAGTATAGTAGTGATGCCGGGGTTCTTGTTTGTGGAGTCGAAGAATGAACTTAGCAAACACCCAAGGTAGGAAAGCCAGGGAGAGGCTTTTATTGAGAGATACAGTGAGAGGACAGAGCTCCTGGCTTGTGCCAGGAGGGGCCAAGAGAGCCCAAGAAAGCCCAGGGTGGTGCAGTGTCTAAGGGATTTATAGGCAGTTGAGGATTTTTGGGAACTGATAAAGGGCTTAGGGTGTGGACTTGTACTACCTGCCCTGCCCTGAAGGTGGGTTGGGTTGTTGTCTGTTTGCTAGGGCTATTTACAGTGAAGTCACGGGTTATGATGAGATACCCTTTATTTGCGGAACACTCAAATATTCCAGGCCAAGTTACTCCTGGCCTTTTGAGTTTTAACTGATCTCACTGAAGATGTCTATATTCCTAGTCTGGTATCTTAACCCTAGAGAATTAGTGTGACCTTGACTTTGCATAATGCTTAACACAGAGTTTGGATAGGGACTTCTTTGCACATTGTTATTTGCTCTGACTGTAAATATCCTGCCTTGCTTTTTCTGGAGGCCCTCACCCTACTTTGACTACACCCATGGTCCCTGTCTCAGTAGTGATCTAGATGCACAGGGAGAAAGTACTATAGGTGATCTCAGCCCCGTTTCAGAATGGTTGCTAAGACAGGGCATTTTAATACTTAAAAAACAGGTGGGCCATATCTCAAAATGATGGCACTTTCAATTTAATACATTTAGTTTCATGAAAAACAATTTCAAGGATATATTTATAGGATCCATTTGAATAGATATTAAGACTCATATACATCCTTTTCACTGATAACCACATAATCATAAACACTCTGACAGCTGCAGAAATTGCACACTGTGTCTACACATACCACACCAAATATACACATACTCTTCAAATCCTCAAAGATATCTACACATTCAGACATACACAGAACTACATGTTTGATATTCTGAGCAAATATAATCATTTAAAATATCAAAATAAAATGATCTTCCTTTTTAAAAACTTGTAAATGGACATATACAAAGTTTGAACTAAATTTTTTATTCTTTTCAAATTGTGCTTTTTCTTTACTTTAACAAGGCCTTGTGTCAAAGCTCAAGCATCATAACTTAAGAGGCTTCTAAGGACATTAAAGTTAGTTAAGTCTATTAATTAATAGTAGTGAAAACAGCCCATTCACAAAAGTTCTCCCAATTTCTTCAAGACCATATTCCAAAATCTAAGTCAATGTACTTTCATATTAATCTGTCTTATGAATGTAACTTATTAATAGGTAAATAGCATTTACTAAGTTATGATTCATTATATTGCAACAACCTTAGAAACACAATGAGATACCACTTTACACCCACTATGATTAGCATTAAAAAAAGGTGGGGGGAGATAAGTACTGTTGAGGATGTGGAAAATTGGAACCCTTGTACATTGCTGGTGGGAATGTAAAATGTGCAAGCCACTGTAGAAAATAGTTTGTTGGTTCCTCAAAAAATTAAACAATTATCATGTAACTCAGCAAAACCCAAAAGAACTGAAAATAAGCATTCAAACAAATAGTTGCACGCAATAGCCAAAAGGTAGAAAGAACCAAATATCCACCATAGATTAATGGATAAACCAAATGTAGGATACATCCATATGGTATAAACTGAATGTTTGTGTCCCTCTAAAATTTATATGCTGAAGCCCTAGTCCCCAGTGTGATGGTATTTTGAGATGAGGCCTTTGGGAGGTAATCCGGTCACGAGGGCAGAGCCTTCATCAATGGGATTAATGGCAGGATAAGAAGAGACACAAGAGAGGTGATCTCTTTCTATCAGATAAGGATACAGTAACAGGGTACATCTGCAAACCAGGAAATGGGCTCTCATCAGACACCAAATCTATCCGCACCTTGACCTTGGACTTCCCAACCTCCAGAACTGTGAGAAATCAGTGTTTGTTGTTTAAGCCACCTATAGTCTATGTTATTTTGTTATGGCAGCCTGCACAGATTAAGACACAATACAGTGGAATGCTACTCAGCCATAAAAAAGAATAAATTGTTGACACATGCTACATGGATGAAACTTGAAAATACAATACTAAGTCAAAGAAACCAGACAGAAAAGGTAATATATTATTGATTTAATTTATGTGAAATATCCAGAATAGGTAAATCCATAGAGACAGAAGGCAGACTTGGTGGCTGCCAGGAGTTGGCAGAGAGGTTAACAAGGGCTGATGGTTAATGGTATGGAGTTTTCTGTAGAAGCATTGGAAGTGTTTTTGGAAACTTGACTGAGGTGGTGGTTACACAACATTGTGAGTATACTAAATGCCGCTGGTTTACTTTAAAATGGTTCACTTTATGTAAATTTTATCTCCTTTGTTAAAAAAGCTTAGATATTCACAGAACAACCAATTTAGCTATTTTAAAATTTTATATTCTTTAGTAATAATGGAAGCTATTAGCCAGTGACTAATCAAATGTAATTCCTTCAAAAGTGGTGCATGTGAACAGTGAAACTGAAAACTGCATTTTTTAATCTGATCAAATAAAAGGCTTAAGGTATATTTCAGTTATGATCAACATGTACAAGTGCACACATATGATGAAGAGTATGTGCCAAATATGTCTGAATATAAGAATTATTTTCCAAACTGTATTTACCATAAATATCATGTTGTATTTGGATTTCTACCAAGTTCTCACTAGAAAAGGTGCTTTCTTGATTTGTTTATTTTGAGAAAGAGTCCTTGGAGAAGACAGTGTGAAAAATCCCTCAATCAATCCTGGTATGAGAAACTTTAAGGTCACCTGACAAGTGGTAAAGAAGTTTAACCTTAATTTAGTAGTTTCTATACCAACACTCCACATTTGCAAGTGCTGGATGTCACTGTAAACAAACGTCTTTTAGAGATCACTTTAAGAAGCAATCCAGTAAACAATTACATTGTGCAGATAATAAACATGTCCATAGTACAAAAGAATAAAAAACATATGTTATGTAAGTGGGTATTTGTAGAATTTTCCAATGGTAGCCTCATATAGATTTAAAAAGTGCTTCATATAGAAAATTTAGGTGAAGTAACTAAAAATCTATGATAGTTTTAAAAACAGCTATATTAATTACAAAGACACAGATGTAAAAGATGCACACAAAGAGCTCATTAAAATTGTTATATGAGATGTAAAAAAGTAAAATCTCTAAGTTAGTATTAACCTTTATATAACTTTAAATATGTTTGAGTCAAAAAGAAAAACTAAACAATGAATAAAAAAACTTCAGGGATTCTTAGGAAAACAGAGTATGGCTTTATATTCAAGAATTATCAGTATACGCATTAGAAAAAATACTGAAAAGAGCTATACCATAAAATGCTACAAAGTAATTATTTTGAGAGATTATTTTGGGATTGTGACTTTAATTTTCTCTGCATTTCCTTTGTACTTTGAACATTTTCCTCAATCTATATATATTACTCTTGAAATATATTAAAACAAAAGCAATAAGAATTAAAAATAAAATTTATTTTCTTAAAGGCATGGAATCATAAAATCTTTGCCAAGGGAGTCTCCCATCTACATTCTGCCAAACTGGAGTAATCTTATCTGCAATATTTGACATTCAGCTTTCTCCTAATACAGAGATCAGTATTTTGAAAAATACTTGTTCCACTTCGAACAACTTCATTGATTCATCTATTAGTGCCCAAATATAGTACCTACAATGAGCCCTGTATTGTATAGTAATCATGCTAAGTCCTGCTTTCTAATTTTCTACTACTATTTTCAATTTTGCAGTCTAGAGAAAGAATATACATCTATTCCTTTCTTTAAAAGATAGCCTTTGAGATACTTATAGACAACTCTCAGGAGTCCCTGAAGTTTTCACTTTTTTAGCTTTTACATTCAGTTATGCTCCTTGGTATACCCTACCTGGCATCCATTAATATTCTTAAAATGGCATAGTCAGGACCTAAAACAAAACTCCAAATGACTTCTGATCAGCCCTAGTCTGAAGTAAATGTTCCAGGATATCCGAACATGTTTCTTTTATGAATGTAGTTTAAGACCGCATCAGCACAGTTAGTACTTACCCAATATCGAAATCTAAGATTATAGTCAATGGAACTATCCAAGTCTATTTTCCTAGCAACTCAGGTTTTTCAAATCTACAGCTTAAGCAATGAATTTTTCCACATTCAATTTTAGAAAAGTTAAGTATGGGAAGAAAAATTCACCTTAAAAATAAAGGAAATATATCTATTTCCTGGTCATAAAAAGCTCTCTGTCTCCCTTCTGTATTTTTAGCTTGACTAAGCTATCAGTCAATGAATCAACTATTTATTGCTTGTTTTGTCTATCAGGAATTGTACTCTTTTGACATTCAGTGTAAGAAAAACAATCATATCATCAGAGGCAGTGTGGTTGACTCAATTACTTAGGATCTTAATCAGAGAAGAAAAATAAACACAGAAGTGGTGAAGAAATAATGAGTATCCCTGGACCTTTTAGAAACCACTAGTATACAAACTTAGTTTTCCTTTCAATGTTTTCTTGGCAGCAGCAATGGTGTCAAGCCCTGCATGGGATTGGAGTTTCTCCATCTACATCCCTTATATAAGCTCTAAGAGTTACCAGACTCCAGCTCTCCACATTTGTAAAGTATCTGAATTTATACAAATACAGCCACTGATTTATTTCCATGTTTTAAAATCTTAATATAAATCCGTGGGAAGCAAGAAATGTTAATATTCTAAGTTTCATATACAAATCTGAAGATTAAATTGTACATTATTCTTATTAGTGAAAATCTCTATAGCTTTGCATGTACCAAGATTTACTATAATCTAAAAATTAGAAAAGCTATGCCTATTTGAAAAATTTATCTGCCACTATTTTGTTCAAAACCATACAAGTAGTCGCCCAGTAAGTGGTTAGAAAGGATGTTTCCTATCTGCATAAGTACTTAATATGTCCATTTTTGTCCTACACAGATTTTAATTAACAGTATCACTTCACACTCATGTTGTATTGCTTGTGTAGCTTTCCCAGAAATGGTAGAAGAGCCAAGTGTTTGGAATTACCTTGAGTGGTGAAGTTGAAGAGTGCAGGTGTGTCTCGCCCATTTGGTAGTTTGACATTTGGGTCCCGTAATTCATCAAAAAATGAATGTGCACAAGCTTCCAGTGGTGTCAATCGGGCAGTTGGTGTGTACTCCAGCAGACGACTACACAGTGCAATTGCCTCTGGTGGAGTTCGTGGTCGGAAGACCTGCAGTATAAAAAAAAAGGGGAAAGAACAATTAATGTTATTGTAAGAATCTTAGCAAATTATCATCTGAGTACTGAGTTAATTCCCACCACGTACAAAAACATGGCTGCATTTGTGAAAGGAACCTTCTAGAATAAAAGGAGTTAATTATGTATGATTCTCCACACTTTGGTGAACTGCTAATTAAAGACTATATGAGAAAAGCTCAGAGAAAAAACTAGGGAAATGGGGAAAAAATCTACATTTGGTAAGCATAAAGCTGTACAAACATGTACACAAAATATGACAGGTACAAGGAAAGGCTGGGTTCTGGAGGCAAGCACAACTAGAACTATAAAAAACTTTAAAGTTTTCACTGCTGTAGCAGTAGATAAAAGGTTGCCTCTTTTGTGTGATTTTTAGCAGAACAATTGTTAATAATGGACAGCATTGTCAAATTTGGCAATGAATGTCTTTTAAAAAAGAAAAGCTATTTACTTTAGGTCTACAGTATTAATGACTTGGTATTACCTCTTAAATAAAAAGAGCCTATCATTATATGAAGAAATTCCTAAATACCCAGAATTTGGCAAAATGTCCACAACTGTTTTCTCAAAGAGTAGCTGTTATTCTGAATATGGCCAGATTGCCCTTATTTGAATGAAAATTCTAGGGTTTTACTGAGGGAGAGAAATGTATTTTTCACTAAGAGCCATTAACTTTAAGAAAAAGTCAACTGGAGGCTATCTATATCAAAGCAAAATGCAAATAAGTTAATTTGCTTAAAGTAATAGAAAGCTTTCTACTCATCTGTGTCTTATCAACACGTAAACATGAAAATATACTCTGCTCTAAACTATGGACAGTTAAAGAATCAAAGCAGAAAGGAAGAAAACAGAAATAACAGATGTACAGAAAGCCTTAGAAACACACATCCATTAAGAAGAAACAGAATCAAATAGAGGGTGTGGTAGTGGTAGTGTTGGTGGTAGAAGTGGACAGACATATAAAGAGAAGCAGACAAGTATAAATAGAAGGAAATAGATCTACAAGTGAGAAAAAAGACATGTAGATTGTGACAATGCATGGAGGAGCCATATACGCTAAGGTTTCCTGGTTTCCTAATGAGAATGGCTCATGTAATAATACCTGGCTATTCACTTTGGCTGAAGGTAGAACTAGTTACTACTACGGAGCTCATTGTATTTCAAGAGACTATTTATAAAAGTACAGGCAAACTTTGGAGATATTGCAGGTTCCGTTCCAGACCCCTGCAATAAAGTGACTATGGCAATAAAGTGAGTAAAATTAATTTTTTGGCTTCCCACTGCATATAGAAGTTATGCTTATACTTACTGTAGTCTTTTAAATGTGCAATAGCATTATGTCTAAGAAAGCAGTATACATGCCTTAATAAAAAAATGCTTTATCGCTAAAAAAATGTTAACCATCACCTGAGCTTTCAGTGAATCATAATCACTGATCATAGATCACCATAACAAATATAATAACAATGAAAAAGGTTGAAGTATTGGGAGAATCACCAAAATGTAACAGAAAGACATGAAGTGAGCAAACGCTGTTGGAAAAATGGCACCAACGGACTTCCTCAACACAGGGTTGCCACAAACCTTCAATTGGTAAAAAATGTAATTATCTGCAAAGCTCAATAAAGCAAAGCAAAATGAAATGAGGTATGCCTGTACTTTCTACAACAAAATCTTTTTTTCTTTTGTTTTACAAAAAATTTATTATTAATAAAGATATTTTCCGTGGAAATTGAGTAACTGGTTTATGTAGGATATTAGGAATTTATTTCAGAACATTAAGGACCTTAGTCAATTTATTTGGCTGTGTTAGAAAATGCTTTGTTACATTATAAAACTGTTTTATCTTTTCTTTTTGAATGGTATGACTTGCCTGTCAAGGAAACCTTAAAGTTAAACTGTAGATCTTCCACTGTTCTTTATCATTTTCCCCTCTCTTGCCCCCCAGTCAGGTCTACAATCAAACTCAAAATGTAAAAGAAAATAATCAGTGGGAAAACTTGTAAAATTTTTCATAAAAATATTGAACACTACTGTCACATTTTATTCCAGAGGGCAGTCTGCATTTATTTGACAGCACATGGATTTAGTCTGCTAGCTATTCTAATAAAAAATGATTTGGCACCAATATGGGAGCACAAGCAGAAGAATTAAAAGTACCACCAAAAGTAGAAGTAAGTATCTCCAGCTAATATTCAAATGTAGGGTAGCTGGACAGTGAGTGTATTTTAAATGAAAATATGTCATGTTATATTAATGAAGATTTTGTGTTAAAGCTATTAATAAAGTTAGTATTGCATGCTTATCTTTGATTATTAAAAAAACTCATCCACATCTGTTTGGTATCTTACTGGCTACAAGTGATCATCCATTTTGGCACTATGATACATACTAGCCTATTTTGCCAGTGAATACTAACTCACAGAATAAAAGTTAAAAATAATACAGAAAAGAATTCATTTCAAGAGCTCATATTAAAATCAAGATTTAACTTGCCTCTTAAAAAAGAATCATTATTATTTTAAACCCTTTCAGAGATTCATGATGAGAAGGGTCTTGGTTCAGTTCTCTATGGATAAAGGTTAAGTGGAAAATCGTGTGAGGTCAAAATGCTGTTACCTCCCAAAGTTAACATTTCTGGTCATAATACAGGGTGTGGTAGCATTCAACTTCCTAACATTACAGGCCAAATTAGAAAAAAGCCCTTGTGAATTATTTTTGTGTCTAAAAGAAGGGAAGCTGGTAACTACTGAAATTTGGCTTAAAAACATAGATGTTTCTACCACAGTTTCATTCCTTACTCATTTAAATCTTTTAACATTCAGAACCTTTGGTTCTGTGGATCTTCATCAATATTTACTCACATAAAAATAATAGTTTTCAAACCCCACAATTCCTAAGTCTGTATGTCAGTAAATCACTCAAGAGACTGACAGTCTAAGTCTATACATGCAGCAAATAAAAACAGAAATCGCAGCTACCTACATTGTTCTTACTATTATTACACTTCAGGTGTGAATAAATGTTTAGACTTTCAAAAAAAGTTTTCCCCCTAGTTTTATAGACCTGCCCTGAAATTTTGGGAAAAAAAAATTAAGTACATACCCGCACTCCTGAGGTGAAATGTCCTGTTCCTGACGAATCCTAAAGATGATAATGCAGTGAAATAATCCAAACAGGGGAAGTCAATCCAAAAGAGAATAGTCCAGCAAGGAAAAATATATCCAATGTTATAAGAAATCCATGTTGTGGGGGGACATAGAAAATGTTTATACAGTTATAAACTTTAAACATCAGTCTCCACAGTAGCAAGTCCAAGTTTAAAAAATTATTTCACCACAGTGTATGCAAAAAATTTTGATTGCGCAATGGTGAGGCACAATAAAGAAACATTTGAATTTTAGTTTATTATGTTCCAATGCCAGTGCGTTTATTAAAAAAATACAAAACCAAAAAAAGTTAAAATCAAAATGAAATCTAGAAGTAAAGTTCCCAAAGTAAAGTATTTGGTCTTCTGCGACCTGGATTCATCATCCATTGACATGGCTGGGAGGGGATATATTAGCCTGCTTTTAAAGATGAGTTCCCAATATGCTAATTTTTCTCTATTAATGTTTTCCAGTTACACAGTATAAACATTTTTTTTGCTAAATTATAAGTGATGAGAAGAAAGTAATAAATATATTTAATTTATATTACTATAGATTTCAAGCCAGATATTTTCAATGTGTGAACTAAGAAGGATCAGGCCACCGCGGATTATTCTCCATTTTGGATTGACTTCCCTGCTAAAAGATATTTGCTGACATTTTCATTATCTTAGGACTCTTGAAGGAAATTGACAAATCACCTCAGGAGTGCGGGTATAAACTCACTTTTTCTATTGTGGGCTTTGCCCCCTCATACCCTTGCACCCACTACTTAGGAAAAATAGAGAACATTCTTTCCTTTTTGGAAAAACTCACTGAGAAAAAAATCCTACATCTTTGAGCACTACAAATCAACACAGTTCCATCTGCAAATATGCCCAATTCACCCACCAAAAGCTAAACAAAAAAATATACAATAAACAATACAACTAAGGGACAGTCACAGTTATAGGTGACATGCATAGTAATGTACACCAACACCTAGGCACAACGGAGCCAAATATGCAAGGGAGGTTGTAAGGTCTATTATGTCTAGGTATTGACAATAAAAAAAAAAGGCAGAACTCACCAGTAGCTGTGAATTCCCTTGGCTATTCTAAGAGAATTTAACATTCTTTTAGGATAGTTTCCAGTGGGGGAATTAAATATTTTGCAAAAATAAATAATCCGCGGATTACTTTTAGTCTGCAGACTAAAATTTAGTACACGGATTAAAATCCGGCCCATCAGAAAAAAATTCTCTCATGAACTAAAACACAACCAGGTGGACAAAAATAGAAAACCAGACTAAAAAAACTGAGAGCACAAAGTAAAGACTCAACTGGGCCAACTAACAATTAGTGCGCAGACTAAATATGGCCAGCCAAGTATGTTAGCAAGGCCATGAAGAGCCCAAAACACCCCTAGTAAAAACTAAAAAAAAAAAAAAAAAAGTAAATCAGTAGAACAAAACAGAACAAAGCAAAAAGTAAATAAATAAAAGAAAGAAAGGAAAAAGTGAAAAGAACCAAAACACTGACATGAACTTTTAAATGGTTCAAATACTACCTCACCTGTGCAGCAACTCATTTTCTTAAATTGAAACAAACTCTCATCACAAATACTAGTCTATAGAAGAAACTAACAGAAAATTTTTATTTTTTCAAAAAGAAGTCTTTGTGGTATGAACAAATGCAAATGAATCCTTAAATAAATTACTGAAAATAAATTTGCATTTGGATAACTCAAAAATGACAGAAGCAATTCTCCCCTTATATATCTAGAATAGACTTTTGCCATCAAATATCAAATTTCAACCTGGAGCTAATTGTTATGACTGAATCTTAAGCCTTTTACATTACCATTTATAAATAATCTTAAATACTACATCAAGGCCTATGGCTGATTCACATAGCATCAGCTCTCAGCAATTCTACTATATTAAACAGCCAACAAGAACAATGTAATATTGTCTATGGGCAATGATAATTCTTCTAGGTAGAACACAGAACAAGTGCTGTGCCTGTTCTGAACAGCAACCACTCACTCCGCAGTTTTCATTGTGATAAATGTACAACACAGACACTGTTCTCTGGTCATGCACAAAATACACAAGCACCCAATGTTAAAAACTGATAAACCATGAAAACCCCTAAAGAACAACCCCAATTATCAGCTCTCAAGTAATCTATTAATCATCTACAATTGTTTTCAATTTTTAAACCTAAATACAGGATTAAAGTGAGACAATGCCATGGATTTATTGAACAGTTATGTTAATTAACCAAGTTAATTAACTAATAACTTAAGTCTACTTAAGTGTTCATATGTAGACACAAAGAGCCCTTCCTTAGCCACAACAGAGCTAGCATTCAATAAATTTCATATGTACTAATTAAAAAGCTTACTGAGTTTCCTGAGCTTTACTACACATAATTTATATATACATGTTGATAGCAGCATTTAACTATGCAATGGAATTTCTCCAACATAATTCACTGATAAAATAGTACTACAGGCTTACAAAAAGTGTGATTTACCAAATGTCCACTTACCCAATTTAATCTCTCATTGTTCATAAAATAGTTATTGTAGACAGGATGACTTTCCTACAAATACAGGAATATTTCCTTTTCATTCACACCTGCTCATGTTAAGCAATATTCCACTGGGCTACAATTCCTAACCTTATCTACAACTAAGCAAATCCAAATCCTCTTTCAACAACCCCACCCCACCCCAGTCCTTGTATCACCTTTAAGAATACTTCCTTTTCCCTCCACCACACTCACTGGAGAGCTGCCTTATAATACCAAATACCTATAGCATGTGAAACACATCTGAACATCTGCAGCACATAAATGAGTAAATGGTTATATGTTATTTAATACTTGCTTCAACTAAGTCAGTTATATCATCTGTAAGCTTTTCTAGAATAATGACTATATACTTCACTTCTTTTGCATCCTTTTATGGTAACCAGCACAGCACTGGTTACATAGGAGATGTGGGTTTTAAAGAAAAAATGATAAATTAAAAATGGATTTTTGCTTTCTTTTTCAATCTACCCCCAACCCTATCCTCTGCTCCCTACAAGTGATCTTGAACCTTATGTCTTAGTACTCTTTTTTAAACATTATTCCTCTAACATATGGATTAGCCACCCTAGTAGCTGGATTTTAATAGCAGTTTTCAGCCAAGAATTGGGAGTATAGCTAATATAAACAGAAAAGTGAGGACATTTAATTACATAGAAAAATGGATGTTATAAAAAGAGAAGTGATTATTCTAACACTAATAAAGATGTAGGCAGAAAACTCTGTAGAGAACACAGTGTATTTATGAGACATGTGATAATGGATTAGGAGAACGTTCAGGGCAGATAGGGTTAAGTGATATTATAGAAACTGATTTACCTAAGCAAAAGAATGAAACAGACAAGTGGCAATCTTAGGAACCAACAGAAATCCCCAACAGTTTTATGCTTTCCCGAATATATGTGAGCAAAATGAGTAAGGCAGAGTCCAGAAAAGGTAGAGAGAGTGTATCTACCAAAAAAAGTCTGACAGCAATTTTTTGTTTTGTGCTCTGTAGGTCCTTCTAAAGGCATTTTGGACAATGTGTTAAATTCTAGTTGGAACAAGTAAATTTACCAAGTGAAAAATCTTGTATTGAAAGGCTCAGAAAAAAATGTAAGATCATGAAGAAAGTTTTAAAGAGAAGTAAGTATAGTGGGGTTTTACTGTTTAGCTTTAAGCATAGAAAATAATAAATATAACTTTTTCAGTCTAGTCTGGTTTCTCTGACAATAGAAATGACTTTGAACTTAATTTTCTGCTTCCTGTTAGCTAGATGGAAATGCAAATATGTATTTATTCTGAAGCCAGTGCTTTAAGAAATCAAGTATGTGAGTACTGACTTGTGGATGTTTTTTTGAAATGCGTCATAAAGGGTAAGGAGGAATACTTGTCTTGAAGAACTTTACACAAAAGGTTAGCAGAATCAAGCACTCTAATGGGGAAAAAACTCATGTCTATTACAATATAACCTTATTAGAAATCCCTAATCTACCCTAACTAAACACTACACTTTAAAATTCATTGCCTAAAGTATATGCCCCTTAGGTTGGAGCTGCTGGAGAACTTGGGAAACAGCCTGGATTCTACAGACTAGATGCCTCAGAGAAGGTTACCATCAAGACAAGAATTAAATTTGTTTTTCTAGAAAGGAAAGGTAAAACAGGAACAAAATAACTGTATAATCTGTTATTCAAAATGGAACACTGTTGAGAGTGAAACAATTAGTAGTTACACTGAACAAGCATAAATTGGGACATAGGATCACCCTTATCATTATACGAATGTTATATCAAGTTTTCCTAAAGGCGATGCAGAATCAGAGAATTTTAAATAGGAGTGACAGTATCACATGTGCTTTCAACAAAGTTCACTGTGACAGCAATGAGGATGTGAAACTGAAGGAGGAAAATTGTTGAAGAGGTAGGAGGTGGTTTTAACAATTCTATGTCATGATGATGGCCTCAACTAAAGTCAGGGCAGTGGAAACAGGACAAAGCATGGAACTATACTGGAGGCAGAATCTTTACACTTTATTCAGAACTAAAATGAAATAATGAAATAATGCTTTATATGTATACTTTATAATTTCAAAAGAATCCAGAGAAAAGATACAACAGCTAATCACTATCTTAAACAAAAGAAAAAACTAGAGGCAGAAACAGTAGGAGTGGCACTTAAACTAGATCCTCCCTTCATACCTAATAGACTGTCATTTAAACACCCCCACGTACTAAATGCAGAATTTCAGCTTCCTCTCTTCTTCCAACCAGTCTCTTTAATTCTTAGTCTACTTATGCATCACTTCCTTTTGCTTCTCATCTGGTTTTCATTCTTTGAAGTAAACAGCATACAACCAATGCAGAGGTTTTTATCCTCCCCACTCCCACTCTCAATAATTGTCCCTTCTTCAAAGAATTTGCACCTACTTCCGTTCCTACTGAAACCTCAGTGCTTTATCAATTAATTAAGTGGCTCTGGTTACTAAGTAATAGTCCAAGGCAACTTACTAGATTTCTAAATTCTCAAGATTCCTGCCATATACCACACTGGGCTCATCTCATTGTTTTGTTCTCCTGTATGCTATCTTTCCTACATACTGAATCCCTCTCGATGTTTTTGTGGAAGACATGTTCTCCCCTTATCTTTATGTTTGCCTGCTTTTCTGAGACGGGCTGCCAATCCTGGGGATACAGCTGTACTACACTGTCCACAGCTTCAGGAAATGGGGCTAAGTAGGTTCTAACAGAAGACCACAGTAAAGGCAAAGTGGTGTTTGCTTCCAGACTCTTGTTTACTTGCCCACCAGGGGCAAGAAGCTCTTGTCTATGAAGAAAAATATGAATTAAAGAAAACGTAACTTCACTGGCTACCTAATATGAGAGAACATTTCCACTATCACAATGGAGAGTTGAGGGGACTGAGCTCTCTCTAGAAATCTTAAATTTGATAATTTAATTTTGATAATAACCTATTTTTAAAAACATAAGCATATTCTGGGTTATTTAAATTCATCTCAATGACAGAGTAGTGCCATGGAATTTTTGCATTTGAATTTGGTTTTGTGTTTACAGAGTAATACCAACCTAGTTGAGTGCACTAATGAGAAATTAACATAAGTGTACTTATTACATAATAAAACCATTAATATGAAGTGAAAATCAAATTATGTTAAGGCACACCATGAAGAGTTCACAGTAATTTGGACAAAGCAGGTGGGAGAATTGAGTCATTATTCTACATACTGTACAGGAATGAAAACCAAATTAAAACAAATAAAAGGGCCTTACATAGACAATTCAAGTTTGAAAAGTATTACTGTAAGATACAGAAATTTCAGAAATCCACAAGGGCAAAGGAAGGTGTAAAACATACAAATTCAACACAAATCTGTTAGCTGCATTTTAATTAAAATCAACTCCTCACATTCCATCCTGGCTAATACTTGAAAAGATATAATCTAGGGGAGAAAAATGCAGAATATGACACACATTAATATTGGTGGTAGTCTTGATTAAAAAAAAAAAGAGGATGGAGAGTGTTAAATATTTCATGACCTCAATTTTAGCATTATATTGGTCAGGAACTTTATATTCAAACTGCAACTCAGCCTTCTAAACCCAAATAGGCCACCTAGGATTCTCTGAGTTTAGAGCCAGGTTGAGAGACCTTAAATATCTTCTGAACCACATTCAAAATAAACTTTAAGTACAAAGATCAAATGGTTTATCACAGAATATTTAGTGTTATTATAAAATTTAAAAAGGTGGGAGAGGGCAATATATTGCTGCTCAGTGAAAGCTACAAACTATAATTCTGGCACTGAAATACCGAGATGCTTGAGTCTTAAAAATAAATAATTAGTAACAAGAAATGTTCTGAAGTGTAGAGAGGTAATAAGATTGTGAGAACGTCAAGGAAAGTAACTGGTATCATAATACAACTTAGAGAGAAAGAGAGACATACTTTGAATCTGGGAATGAAAACTGTTTTGCCTATAGCCCTAAATTACTTCACCTTATAAAGGATCTATAACCAATTAAATGAACTTATCAATGTTCAAAACTGTTATATGTACAGTTTTAAATACAGAAAGTCTCTGCTTGAAAGACATATAGAAAGGTCAAACATTTCTAACCCACAGAAATATATAATTAAATACAAGTAAACACGGGAGGAGGATGCAAGGGAGTTATGTTTTTACATAAGTTTAAAAAATCTGGCATTAAACACACACACAAACACACATAGATTAATCCTGGCTTTGTCACAGCCATCTGTATAATCTTGGATGAGTCACCTGGTATCTTTGGTCAGAGTTTCTGAATCTAAAATGAGGAAGCTAGAGATTCACTTAGGCTATAAATCCTGATGAGGTATTTTTTTCACTTTGTACACTTAATCTCACAAATCAAACTGAGATGGAAAAAAACCTTTTTAATAAAAAAGCTCTTAAAATCATTTCAATTAAGCATCAAAGCAAAAAATAAGTCTTCTGGTAAATTAATACTTGCTCTCTGAATTGGTTCCATCTAGCTGAGGTTCGGCTTTCCAATGACCAGTGACGTCCTATGAATGTATCGATTGCTTTCAATGTATACTCCTAGCATGATCGAATATGCTTTTTATTCCTGCTCCCAAAACCCCAACAGGAAAAGCAAACGAGAAGAAAAACACACAGCATCATCTGTAATAAAGTCTACATAAAAATAACTTTAAAAAAGAAAATATATGAAATGTATGTTTTCATACGCTATTATTGAACTTACTGAATAAGTTCCTTTAACTATGTAAAGAAATAACTTCTGAATTTTAAGTAGTCAAACTTATATATAAGATCCTGCACCTAATAAAATTCTGTATTTAATGATACAGGTACACTGTCCCCACCCTACAAACACAAACCCAGGCTGGAAACTGTCTATAGGCAATCAATGAAAATGAACTACTTACAGTCAATGAAACACAAACTACCCAATTATTTTTACATGCAGAACTGCCATTTACTTTGTCTCAGGTACCTACCTAGTCTCAAAAGTTTATTTTAAGAACAATGAGAAACCCAATTTTTAGTTAACTATTGGTGTTTTTTTTTTTTAATCTCTCTTTGACTCACCTTAGTCCAGGGATGTGCCTTAATTTGAGGGAATTTGAATTCTGTGTAGTTTGGATTCATTTCTCTAATTTGCTCCCTTGTTGGTGTCCCCAGGACCTAGATAAAGAAAGCAAGTTATTGCCATAGTTTTCTATGCACTTACAAATATAGTCTTTATGGTAACTGGAAAAAGTAATTCCAAAGTTATAAAACATAACTCATTAAGTAGATCAGACTTTGTGAAAGACTTAATTTTTGGCTGACTACAATTCCCATGCTATATTACCCTAACAGAATTTTAAGATTACAATGATGTTTAAATCAGGGTTGTAAAAAAGAGCATTCAAAAATATTCAAGTAAAAACCAGGAATCTTCATTCTATCTAGAAAAACAAATCTATTGCAATGATGGCATCTGAAATGAGAGCATCTTTATTCATTTAGTAGAGTACAGCTGAACATTTTATTATTAAAAAATTACTCAAGAGGTGGTTACCAAAGGGGAGGGTTGTGGGAGGGTGGGTGGGGAGGGTGGGAGAAGGGGATTGTGGGGTATTATGTTTAATACACATGGTGTGGAGGATCACAGGGAAAACAGTGTAGCACAGAGAAGGCAAACAGTGAATCTGTGTCATCTTACTACACTGATGGACAGTGACTGAATTGGGGTATGAGTGGGGACTTGATAATATGGGTAAATGTAGTAACCACATTGATTTTTCATGTGAAACCTTCATAAGAGTGTATATCATTAATACCTTAATTTAAAAAAATTACTCAGGAGAATCCTGCTCACAGTTCAATAATTCCATTTAATCACTGAATATTTAGCGATTGTCCTCTGTTTATAAGGAACTACACAATGATACATGGAGGATGCAAAGAACAAGAGATTTCCTGTTATGATAACTTACATATTTGTGTGTGGATAAAAGTATAACTATAATACAAGATAAGAATATATTAAGCACTTCACTGTCTCTCGAGCTGTAGCAGACACTGTACAAAGGAAGAATAAGGACTTGGCTGCAAAGACAGATGATGGGTAGAAACATTAAACACTAAAAATGAGTACTCTGAAGAAAGAACATATATAACTCATCTTTATAATTCTTGGGCTTGGTATAAAACAAGTTTGTTGAATAAAATATTAAGCCATTTATAATTCAAGGATAGCTGCACAGAAGGAATGAAATATAATGATAAGCATTTGATATGTGGTGGCAAGCCAGGGAAAAGCAAGAATTTCAAGGATTTTTGCTGTTGGTTCTAATTCTTTAGACTTCATTAAAACTTTTAGAACTTCATCAAAATTAAAAAAAAATTAAAGTTCTGTTCTTCAAAAGATACTCTTAAGAAAACAAAACAGCAAGCTATAGAATGAGAGAACATACTTGAAAATATACGTTCTGCAAAGAACTTGTATCTAGAATATGCACAGGACTCTCAACCAATACAAATGAGCAAAATTTATGACCAGACACTCACCAAAAAAAGATACAAGAGATGGTAAATAAATACATGAAAAGGTATTCACATTATTATCATTAGGGAAGTGCTAATTAAAACTAAAAGATAGCACTTACACACCTAAAACGTTAAAATTAAAAAGATCAACTATGTATACCAAGTCTTGGTGAGAAGGTAGAGCAACTGAAACTCATCCACTGCTGGTGGAAGTGTAAAATGGTTTAGCACCTTAGAAAACACTTTGGCAGTCTGTTAAAAAGTTAAACATACAGGCAAAAATCTCTTGGACATAAACACGAGCAACTTCTTCATGAACATATCTCCCCGGGCAAGGGAAACAAAAGCAAAAATGAACAAGTGGGATTATATCAAGCTGAAAAGCTTCTGTACAGCAAAGGACACCACCAGTAGAACAAAAAGACATCCTACAGTATGGGAGAATATATTCATAAATGATGTATCCGATAAGGGGTTGACATCCAAAATATATAAAGAACTCACGCACCTCAACAAACAAAAAGCAAGTAAGCCAATCAAAAAATGGGCAGAGGAGCTGAACAGACACTTCTCCAAAGAAGAAATTCAGGTGGCCAACAGGCACATGAAAAGATGTTCCACATCGCTAATCATCAGAGAAATGCAAATTAAAACCACAATGAGATATCACCTCACACCAGTTAGGATGGCCAACATCCAAAAGACAAACAACAAATGTTGGTGAGGATGTGGAGAAAGGGGAACCCTCCTACACTGCTGGTGGGAATGTAAACTAGTTCAACCATTGTGGAAAGCAGTATGGAGGTTCCTCAAAAAACTCAAACTAGAAATACCATTTGACCCAGGAATTCCACTCCTAGGAATTTACCTTAAGAATGCAGCAGCCCAATTTGAAAAGGACAGATGCACCCCTATGTTTATTGCAGCACTATTTACAATAGCCAAGAAATGGAAGCAACCTAAGTGTCCAACAGTAGATGAATGGATAAAGAAGATGTGGTACATATACACAATGGAATATTATTCAGCCACAAACAGAAAACAAATCCTACCATTTGCAACAACATGGATGGAACTAGAGGGTATTTATTATGCTCAGTGAAATAAGCCAGGCGGAGAAAGACAAGTATCAAATGATTTCACTCATATGTGGAGTATAAGAACAAAGGAAAACCTGAAGGAACAAAACAGCAGCAGACTCACAGAACCCAAGAATGGACTAACAGTTACCAAAGGGAAAGGGACAGGGGAGGATGGGTGGGAAGGGAGGGATAAGGGGGGAAAGGGGGAATTACGATTAGCACACATAATGCAGTGGCAGGGGACACAGGAAAGGCAGTATTTATAGAGAAGACAAGTAATGATTCTATAGCATCTTACTACGCTGATGGACAGTGACTGTAGTGGGGTATGTCGGGGGGACTTGATAATAGGGGGTCTAGTAACCATAATGTTCAAGTGCTTGTACATTAACAATACCAAAAAAAAAAGTTAAACATATACTTAGCATACATCCATCATTCCCACCCAATTTAGATATTTACCCAAAGGAAATGAAAGCCCTTGTCAATACAAAGGAAATGAAAGTCCTTGTCCATACAAAGTCTTTTAAACAACATGCCATGTAACTTTTTTGCCACTACCCAAAGTGAAAACAACTCAAGTGGCCACAATAAGAAAATGGATAAACAAACTGTGGTATACTCATAAAATGGAATACTACTCAGTAATAAAAAAGAAAAATACAGATGAATCTAAAAATAATTATACTGAATAAGAGAAGCCAGACCAAAAAGAGTACCCATGATAGAATCTCATTCATATGGAATTCTAGAAAATGTTCTGTCCATGGTGCAGAAAGATCTACGATTCTGAGGGGCTGGTGGGAATATTACAAAAAGGTATGAGGAAATTACTGGGGTGATATGTTCAATATTTTGATTTCATGGTGATAGTTTCATGGGTGTATAACATGTCAAAAGTTCCCAAATTGTGTATTTTAAGTATGTGCATTTTATTATTTGTCAATCATATCTGCAATAAAAACTGTCAGAAATTATTTAAATGTTAGAATACTTAAAGTTTAAGTAAGATAGGTGGAAAGGGCATTCACTAAGCTATACAGATATAGTATTATTTTTCAATATAAATCAAAAAGGAATCTAATTAACTATAAACTACCTGTTCATATAAGAATAAGAATTTCTGAGGAAATATCCTGATGTTATTGGAAAGAAAAGAAAAAGATGTGTAAAAATAATCTAAATTATAACACATTACTCCAACTTCTACTTCTAACACTGTTCTGGCAGAAACTCACTCTTAGAGCACTAGAAACATATCTCCAATTACACAACCTCCCTTTCCTCTTGTCGAATTCCAGCTTTATAGAGAGAGACAATGTATCTAGTACTGGGAAGAGAAACCTCTGGAGTTTGTAGCTGCAGATATTGGACATTTATAAGTCAAGAACTACCCATACTTCAAATATGAAAGCTAAAAAGGAATCTTAACTTAGTTTTCATTAAAAAAAAATCACTTATATTCTGTATTAAACCCCTGGTAAAGAGAGAGAGAGAGAGAGAGAGAGAGAGAGAGAGAGAGAGAGAGAGAGAGAGAGTGTGTGTGTGTGTGTGTGTGTGTACATGTACTAGGAAACATGAAAAGAAGTGAAAACGAAGAGAGAGTAAATTTAATAATAAAACTGCCCCTCCAATTGCAGCTCCATGGAATCTTTCAAGTGCTTAAGAAAAATAACAGCAATGACATGAATAAATATTTAATTTGCATAGGTTAAAAGACCCTACAACCTACACAATTCCAATTTAAGGTATATACACTAACCTAGAGAAACTCTTTACAAATGGAAAGCAACACAGTTCATAATAAAAAACTACTGTGGGCAAAAGCAAAAACCCAACAGTAGAATACATAAATTGTGGGATAGTCATACAGTGCTGTACTAACTAGCAAGGAAAATGAATGAACCAAAGCTACACATAACTTATGGGTGAATTTCATGTAGTGGTGAGTTTTCACTCAATAATTAATATACATAATATGACTGCTTTATCCAAAATTTAGAAACAGGCAACACTAAACATATTTTAGTTTGCGTAGTTTATTTATAGATAACTTAGTTTAACAGAGAAGATGGAGGAGGAGGGAGTGTGATTGGGATGTTTTTGCATTCTAATATATTTCACAATAAACAAAATGACACTTAAGAAATGCCACTTTTGAATCAGTATTTGCTGTGCAGTCCCTCTCTATTTATTCAGTATATTGTTAACACAAGACACAGTCCTAACTCCTTCCAAGTTGGTAAGAATGTCAAAAGGAATGAGAGTTGTATGATGTCCATTAGTAAATGTACCCTTGTACTGTATGGACAAGATCACATGGATTTATCAGCCATTTGACTAACCTTCCTTTAGGGACTATGTGAGAGACTTTACAAACTGTAATGAAAAGGCACGATGCTCCTTGAAGTGAATGTTACAATTCTTATATGTTTCTTATATAATCTAAGAACATTCCCAATGGAAATAAATCTGTGAAATACACAGAACAGTCATATACACAATGTTTGTCATATACATATGCCATATACAGAAGATTTATTTAATATTACAGCAAGAAGGTATACTACGTGTGTGTATATTCACTTCTATATCCTTCTCCCTAAATTCCTGTCACACAGCTACTTAGACCTAAAACATGTACCCAAAAACTTTTAATGAAAAATTTCAAACATACAGAAAAGTTTCATTTTTTTCTTTACAGTATAAACCCCCTGCCCTAATACCAACCACCCAGATTCTACAACTAACATTTTACTCTATTTGTTTCATCACATTTCCATCCTTCTATCCATACTTGAATCCACCTTACTTTTTGATGCAATTCAGCCAGCTGCAGACATCAGTACATATCAGCATACATGTAATTAAGGTTCAATATTTATGAATTTTTAATCTAAGCATATTTTACAAACTTAGAACCCTCCTTCAATGTATACAAGTGCATGCATGTGGAAAATTTTTTATCAAAATGGGAAATAATCTATTTTGGTGAATAGTGATAAATATAAAATATTCTTAATTCTATTCCTAAGTGGTGGTCAGAGTTATGATATTAATCTTAATCTTCAGAATATGGAAATTTGTAACTTTTAAGAAGTTTAAATTACTACCTAGTAAGTGAAATCAGTGATCTATTCACTACGAATTATATAAAAGCAGTTAACCAAATAGATTTGTCACCACAAAGTGGCAATGGAGGTCTTATTGTTTGTTATAGCCACATGATCCTGATTCACTAAGGCTATCTGATGGGGAAACAGCGATTCTAATGTCACAGTATGTTTTATGTTTAATTTCTCTTGCCAAATACTCAACTATCATAATCATTTTAAAATTCTTCTTGCTTTTTAATCTTAAAACCAGGTTCTCCCCAGGTTAGCTAGCAGAGATAACTAGGTGGGAAATCCTCTAGGAGTCCAGGGGTAGCAAACTTTTTCTGTAAGTGCCAGAGAGTAAATACTACTTTAGGCTTTGTAGGTCATAGGGCATCTGTCACTACTCAACCCTACCACTGCAGCACAAAGCAGCCACAAACAAAAATTTCTTTACAAAAATACACAGTGGACTTCATTTGGCCCCAGGCCCTATTTGCCAACTTTGGGTACAGTTCAAACATTTCAGAGATGAAAAAAACTGAGGTCCAGAAGGAACGTTTCAGAGATCAAAACTATTTAGAGGCAGAGCTAGGACATAATTTAAATCTCATCGGTGGCAACCTTATTTTAGGAGATGGTATCAAAGCATCTGTTTATTGGACTTGGACGGAGGACAAGTGAAAGTTTCTAGTTTTAGTAGTTGTGAAAGATGTTGATGTTATTAAGCATGAAGGAATAGAGAGCTAGAAGAGAAAAATATTTAAAACCTTCAAGAAGAAACTGGAGGAATTCTCCACCAAGTGGTAGATATTAAGTACAGCATTTAGAAGAGAGCTTGAAGCTAGAAAAACAGCCCAGTAGTACAGTTGGTAGGTGGCTGTGACAGATGGGATCTGCAGGACACAAAAATATGAATAAAGGAAATTAAACAAGAAGCCTGAGACAGAAGCTCAAGAGACTGGAAGAGGTCCCACAGACAATGACACTACAGAGGCCAAGGAAAGTGAACATTTAAAGGATAGAGAGGTGGGTATCTTATGACACAATTAAGACCAGGTAAAATAAGCCTCAAAAGGTGCTTACTGAAGCTGGCCACAAGGACTTCCTTTCTGACCCTGGTGAGATCAGTCATGAGAAGAGTGAGCAGACATAATCAACTGAATGAGTGAGTAGAGATAGCATATATATGTTCTCCTTTCAAAAGGCACATAAGTGAGGGAAAGGAGAGAACAAAGAGAAGAAATATTTATTTAGCACCCAATATGTAAAAGCTCTGTGCTAGGCATATCAATTTTCTTACCTCATTTAAACTTTATAGATATTTAATTACCCTATTTTACATTTAAAAGAAACCTATAGTTGACTGAGTCAGTGGTAAATATGAGATTTAAATGCATGGGTAGCAGATCTCTAAAATGGTCTACCCAAAATTAAGGGCAGAAACAAGGGAGAGCTTTCTAAAAATAATTTTTAAAAATGATTTTTAAAAAACTACGTTCTTAAACTCCACTGTTTTTACCATAAAATGAAACCTGAATCCTTCTGATATGTGCAGGATATATTACGGTTTTATAAGATTATAAGACTATAATTAAAAGTTAAATAAACTTTTCTTATCAACTTAAAGAAACATTATTTAGTTAAAATCTACCATATCATGGTAATTCAATTTAATAAAAAGACTATCTTGAACTCTATTATAGAATTTGGCAACAGAAAAATAAAATAAAGAAATACAGGAATCTAAGTGGCTAAAAAAGATAAAGTGTAACATATTTACTTTCTAAATTTTTGTAAAAAAAACAATGATTTAGCAATTTTTTTAATAAACAACTTTCAGGCTTCCTTAGCTGTAGATCCTCAATATAAATCTCATGCTTATGGTTAAGTTTATTTGCAATACCAAACATACAAGTCTGGTATTTTTGTCTGTTAGTGATTGTTTCAGATGTGTGGAATTTTTATTGGAATGTTAAATGGTGGGCAAGTAGTGGAGATGTCCATATTATCAGTAATTTTGTTGTAAGAATTTTTGGTTGTAAGGCCTAAATTGCAGAAACTAATGTCACTGAATTGCTTTAGGTATAAATATTGTGCATTTCTAACCCAGAGCCATAACTACTCTAAGGTGATCAAATGTAAACTAAAAGCCTTATATAAAGTAAGGCAATTCTTTATGCCTCAGTAGTTCAATTAATTTGGGATGTCATACAAGGGCTTGCAGTATTTAAAAATTTAGAAGAAGACTATTATGGACTTCTCCTTCTAGTCATTATTAAATAACTGATATTAGAATGGCCTTCCAGGTGTAAACAAATAGAAAACTGCCTAAGAAAATACTGTTTAAAGAAGGAAAATATGATTCAGATGCAAAAGGAAAAAAGAAAAAAAAGTCAAGAGACAAAGATTCAGACATGACAGAATTAGCAAATAATGACTTTTTAGGAGCTACTATGAATGAAATGGAAGAACTTTTTAAAAAAAGCAATAAAACTATCAAAGCTGAAGCACAGAGGTAAAAAAGACTTAAAAAACATATGTATATGTGATTGGAGTTTTAGAAGGGGTTGAGCAAACAAATACAGAAAAAAGTATTTGAAGAAATAGTGGCCAAAATTTTTTCTGAATTTAATGAAAATCTCAATGAACCCCAAGAGTATAAATACAAAAAATACTATACCAAGCCACAATAAACCAGTAAAAGTCACTGAAAAAGAAAAAAATCTTTCCCAAAACAGACACATTACATACACAGTATCAACAGTAAGAATGAAAGCTGACTTACCAGAAATAATGCAAGCCAGAAGAAAACAGGGACCTTTCTAAAGAATGAAAGAAAAAAAAGAATACCAAGAAATTCTGTATCCAGTGAAAATATCCTTCAAAAGACTTAGTGGGCAAAAAAAAAAAACCCCCCAAAACTAAGAGAGTTTGTCACCAGGAGATTTTCACTACAAAAAGGTACTACAAGATTAAAGAAAAGGGTTCCAAATGGACATTTCTATCTACACAAATAAAGATAATTAAAAAGGTAAGTTTGTGGCTAAATGTATGATATTTCCCCTTGTTTCTATATTTCTTTTGAAGAAACTGTTTAAAGCAAAATAATAAACTATTGTAAAAGTGGAAGTAAAATGTTTGACGACAGTGCAAAGGACCAGTGCAAAGTGGTGTATTGTTATTTGTAGACTGTGATAAAGATGCTTATTTTCAATCCTAGAACAACCTCTAAAAAAATGCAACAGAAGTGGTACGGCTTAAAAAGCCAGTAGGGAAAATAAAAAAATTCTCATTATATCCATAAGGTGGCAGTAAAAGAAGAAAAAAGGAACAATGAAAAGAGCAAATTTCAAGATGGAATACTTAAACCCAAATATATTGATAATTACACTGACTGTAAATGGTCTAAACACTCCCAAAAAAAGGCAGAAATTGTAAAAGACTTTGATAAAAAAGGACCTAAGTATGTATTGTAAGAAAAGAACTTTAAATATAAAGACACATAGGTTAAAAGTGCAAGGATGCCAAAAGATATGCCACGCAAATGCTAATCATAAACAAGATGGAGTGCCTACACTAATCAGAAAATGTGGACTTTAGGACAAGGAAATTATAGGAAATAAAGAGAGGCATTTCTTAATGATTAAAGAAATTATAAGACTAATCTTAAAATTATTGTGAATACCATGTGTTTGATGAGAATGTGGAACACTAGAACTCTTAAATGGTGTTGGGGGGTATGAACATAGTAGAACTGCTTTGGAAAACAGTTTGGTAATTTCTTACAAAGTTAACATACATTTATCACGTAACTAGAAATTTAAGTCTTAGTTCTTTACTGAAGATAAATAGAAACGTATGTCTGCAAAAATACTTGTACAAAAACATACATAGCAGCTTTACTCATAATAGCCCAAAACCAGAAACAAGTCAAATATCCATCTAAAGGTGAATGGAAAACTGTCATATATTTTAATAGAATACAACTCGGCATAAAACAATAAACAGGCAAGACAAGCAAAAACATGGATGAATCTCAAAAACATGATGTTAAGCAAAAGTCAGATACAAAAGAAACACACTATATGATTCCATTCATGTGAAATTCTACAATAGGGAAAATTTATCTGTACTAATACAAAGCAGACCAATGATCACCTGAGACAGAACATGGGGGGACTGACTGCAAAGGGGCAATGAACAGGGTGATCAAATGACCTGGGGTGCCTGGGACTATTCTGGCAAATCTCTCAGTCATGGGCACACTGGGACATTTGGTCACCCCAGGCTGCACATAGCAACATTTTTTGGGGTTCCTATGGTCTAAATCTTGACCAGGATGTTGGTTATATGTTTGTTGAAATGTATTAAACTACTCATGTAGAAGGGCTAAATTTTTTGTATGTAAATTCCATCTCCATGAAGCTGACTTAGAAATTAAAACAGCAGACCATTATGTAACTTGTGATGCCTTTACTACAGTAAATACAGGCATACTTGGAGATTATGTGAGTTTGGTTCCAGTGTACTGCAATACAGTGAATATCAAAACAAAGTGAGTCAAATGAATTTTCTGGTTTCCAAGTGCATATAATGTAGTCTGTTAAGTGTGTAAAAGCATTATGTCTTAATAAAAGCAATGTACATATCTTAATTTAAAAATTCACTAAAAAAATGCTAACCATCAAGTGAACTTTCAGTGAGTCACGATCTATTTGTTGGCAGAGGGTCTTGCATCGATGTTGATGGCTGCTGACTGATTAGGGTGGTGGCTGCTAAAGGCTGGAACTGCTGTGGCTCCTTCTTAAAATAAGAAAACAATGAAGTTTGCCACACTGGTTGATCTTTCCTTTCATGAATGGTTTCTCTGTAATATGTGATGCTGTTTGATAGCATTTTACCCACAGAGGAACTTCTTTTAATACTGGAGTCAATTCTCTCAAACTGTGCTGCTGCTTTACCAACTAAATTTATGTGATATTCTAAATTCTTTGTGGTCATTTCAACAGCAATTACAGCATCTTCAACAGGAGCAGATACTACCTCATGAAACCACTTTCTTTGCTCTCATTCAGAAGAAGCAACTCCTCATCCATTCAAGTTTTATCATCAAGTTGTAGCAATTCAGTCACGCTTTCAGGCTCTACTTCTAATTCTAGGGCTCTTGCTGTTTCCACAACATCTGCAGCTACTTCTTTCACTGAAGTCTTTAATGCCCTAAAGACATCCGTGAGGGTTGGAATCAACCTCTTCCAAACTCCTGTTAAGGTTGCTATTTTGACCTCTTCCCATGAATAATGAATGTTCTAAATGGCATCTAGAATGGTGAATCCTTTCCAGAAGGTTTTCAATTTGCTGCGCCCAGATCCAGCAGAGGAACCACTATGGCAGCTATAGCCTTATAAAATATATTTCTTAAATAATAAATAAGACATGAGAGTCAAAATGTCTCCTTGATTCTAGAAATGCAGAATGGATGTTGAGTTAGCAGGCATGAAAACAACAATTTCGTACATCTCAATCAGAGCTCTTAGGTAACCAGGTGTATTGTCAGTGAGCAGTAATATTTTGAAAGTAATCTTTTCTGAGCAATAGGTCTCAAGAGTGGGCTTAAAATATTCAGTATAACATAGTGAAAACAGATGTGCTGTCACGCAGGCTTTGTTGTTTCATTTACAGAGTACAGGCAGTGTAGATTTAGTATATTTCTTCAGGATCACAGGTTTTTTGGAATGGTAAATGAATATTCGCTTGAACTTAAAACTGCATTAGCCCCTAACAAGAGAATCAGCCTGTCCTTTGAAGCTTTGAGGCCAGGCACTGACTTCTTTCTAGCCATGAAAATTCTAGAAGGCATTTCTTTTGATAGCTGTTTCATCTACAATGAAAATCTTTTTTTTTTTTAGGGCAATTTCGTTATTTATCTTAGCTGGATCTTTTGGGTAACTTGCTGTGGCTTCTATAAGCATTTGCTGCTTTACCTTGCCCTTTTATTTTATGAAAACAGGTTCTTTCCTTAAATTTCATGAACCAACTTCTGCTAGCTTTCAACTTTTTTTCTGTAGCTTCCTCGCCTCTCTCAGCCTTTACAGAATTGAAGAGAGTTAGGGCGTTGCTCTGGATTGGGCTTTGGCTTAAGGGAATGCTGTGGGTGGTTAGATCGTCTATCCAACTTTTCCATATCAGCAATAAGGATATTTTGCTGTTATATCATTCATGTGTTCATTCAAGTAGTAGTTTGAATTTTCTTCAAGGACTTTTCCTCTGCATTTACAACTTGACTGTTTAGTGCAAGAGGCCTAGCTTTTGGTCTATCTTAGCTTTCCACATGTCTTCCTCACTACACTTAATCATTTCTAGCTTCTGATTTAAAGTGAGAGATGTGTGACCCTTCCTTTCACTTGAACACTAGAGGCCACTGTAGGGTTATTAACAGCCCTAATTTCAATATTGTTGTGTCTCAGGAAATGGGGAGGCCCGAAGAGAGGGAGAGAGACAGGGGAATGGTTGGTCTTTGGAGCAGTCAGAACACACGCATGTATTGATTAAGTTAGCCATCTTAATATGGGTATGGTTTGTGGTACCCCAAAACAATTATAAAAGTACATCAGATTGGATTAAAGATGGCAGTGTGAGAGGTGAGACAGAGGCTTCCTCCTAAAACCACATATAATATGAAAATATAATACAACTACTCTTGAAAGAACAACAGGAAAGAGGACTGCAACAAACTGAATACACCTGGAGACAAGAGCAGCCCTCATGGAAAAGGGTAACGTACTAAAGCTGTTGTCCTGAGGGATCCAAGCCCTTCCCCCCACCCCAGCTCACCAGCAGGAGGAAGAGGAACAGAGCAGGGAGGGAGTGGAGATGTGGGACTGCCGAATACCTAACTCTAGAGATCTGCTCTGGGAGCACAAACCTACATTTCACTGTGCTTGCATGATACTCTTGTAATTAGGGGGTTGGAAAGCTAAGACAGGCAGAATTCCTGGAGACACTAAGATTCCAGCTGCTTGTGGAAAGCAGGGATCCATATCCAGCTGCTCTGGGACAAAAGAAAGGTGGGCAGTCTGAGAGAATTCCTAACAAAGAAGCCCTTAGCAAGAGGGCTGCTAAAGGGGCAAGGATTGCACAGAGCTTACTACTCAGGAGAAAGGACACATAGACAAAATGGTCTGGGTGCACTCTGCCCAGCAGATTGGGAGCTTTCACAATCTTCAGGTGCTCCAGCTCCCTGGCTGCCTACACAGCTCCAAGAACACCTTCTGTGACAGGAAGACTAGTGGGCCTTTCTACTGGCCAGCCCCACTGGGCTTGCAAACTGGGAAACCCTACCCTGGCATTAGGCCAGCCAGAGGGAAGATCTGTCTACAGCAACTAAAAACACAAAGCACAGAGGCTTATTCCTGTGTGCTTGGACCACTGGTTCAGGCAGTGGAGACAGGCATAGCACCCAGGAACCAGGAAACAGTTCTTTCCTCCCCCGAGGCACCAATACAACTCCCCTACAATCCCCAACATTGCTTCAGGGGCTGAGCAGCTCCAGAGAGTAGAGCTTCTGGGCACTAGAGGGCACCATACACAAATATGAAACGCCAAAGGAACCTGGTCCAGAGTAAAATTATGAATACAACTCCTGAGAAAGATTTAAATGATATGGACCTCATGACTCTCCCTGAAAGAGAGTTCAAAATAAAAATCATTAACATGCTCATGGAGGTATGGAAAGATATTCAAGAACTCAGGAATGAATTATGGTCGGAGATCCAATCATTGAAGAGCACAATGGACGGTATTAAAAGCAGATTGGATAAGGTGGAGGAGACGATAAATGAAATAGAAACTATAGAGTAGAGGAATACAAAGAAGCTGAGGCAGAGAGCAAAAAAAGGATCTCTAAGAATGAAAGAATATTGAGAGAACTGTGTGACCAATACAAACGGAACAATATTCGCATTATAGGGGTACCAGAAGAAGAAGAGAGAGAAAAAGGGATGGAAAGTGTCTTTGAGGAGGTGATTGCTGAAAACATCCCCAATCTGGGGAAGGAGATCGTCTCTCCAGCCATGGAGGTGCGCAGATCTCCCAACACAAGGGACCCAAGGAAGACAACATCAAGACATATAGTAATTAAAATGGCAAAGATCAAGGATAAGGACAGACTATTAAAAGCAGCCAGAGAGAGAAATAAGATCACCTACAAACGAAAACCCATCAGGCTATCATCAGCCTTCTCAGCAGAAACCTTACAGGCCAGAAGGGAGTGGCATGATGTATTTAATGCAATGAAGCAGAAGGGCCTTGAACCAAGATTACATTATCCCACAAGATTGTTATTTAAATTTGAAGGAGGGATTAAACAATTCCCAGATAAGCAAAAGCTGAGAAAATTTATCTCCCACAAACAAACCATCTCTACAGTGTATTTTGGAGGGACTGCTATAGATGGAAGTGTTCCTAAGTTTTAATAGCTGTCACCAGAGGTAATAAAACCACAGTAAAGAAAATAGAACAGCCAATTACTAAGAAAACGCAAAATTAAATTAACTATCCCCAAAGTCAATCAAGGGATAGAGAAACAGTACAGAATATGATACCTAATATATAAAGAATGGAGGAGGAAGAAAAAGGAGGAGGGAAAAAAATAAAAAAAGAACCTTTAGATTGTGTTTGTAATAGCATCTTAAGTGAGTTGTTAGACTCTTAGATAGTGTAAGGAAGTCAACCTTGAACATTTGGTAACCACGAATCTGAAGTGTGCAATGCCAATAAGTACATACCTATCCATAATCACCCTAAATATAAATGGACTGAATGCACCAGTCAAAAGTCATAGAGTCTATGAATGGATAAAAAAACAAGACCCATCTCTATGCTGCCTCTAAGAGACTCACTTTAAACCCAAAGACATACACAGACTAACAGTGAAGGGATGGAGAAAGACATTTCATGCAACTAATAAGGAGAAAAAAGCAGGAGCTGCAGTACTTATATCAGACAAAACAGACTTCAAAACAAAGAAAGTCACAAGAGACAAAGAAGGACATTACATAATGATAAAAGGGTCAACCCAACAAGAAGATATAACCATTATAAATATCTATGCACCCAACACAGGAGCTCCTACATATGTGAAACAAATACTAACAGAATCAAAGGGGGAAATTGAATGCAATGCATTCATTCTAGGAGACTTCAACACACCACTCACTCTGAAGGACAGGTCAACCAGACAGAAAAGAAGGAGACAGAGGCACTGAACAACACATTAGAACAAATGGACCTAACAGACATCTACAGAACTCTACACCCAAAAGCACCAGAATATACATTCTTCTCAAGTGCACATGGAACATTTTCAAGAACAGATCATATACTAGGCCACAAAAAGAGCTTCAGTAAATTCAAAAAGATTGAAATTGTACCAACCAGCCTCTCAGACCACAAAGGAATGAAACTAGAAATGAATTACGCAAAGAAAATGAAAAATCCCACAAACACATGGAGGCTTCACAACATGCTCCTAAATAATCAATGGATCAATGACCAAATAAAAACGGAGATCAAGCAATATATGGAGACAAATGACAACAATAATTCAACACCACAAAATCTGTGGGACGCAGCGAAGGCCGTGCTAAGAGGAAAGTATATTGCAATACAGGCCTACCTCAGGAAAGAAGAATATGCTCATATGAGCAGTCTAAACTCACAATTAACGAAACTAGAAAAAGAGAACAAATGAGACCCAAAGTCAGTAGAAGGAGGGACATAATAAAGATTAGAGCATAAATAAATAAAATCAAGAAGAATAAAACAATAGAAAGGATCAACGAAAGCAAGAGGTGGTTCTTCGAGAAAATAAACAAAACAGATAAACCCCTAGCCAGACCTATCAAGAAAAAAAGAGAGTCTACACACATAAACGGAATCAGAAATGAGAAAGGAAAAATCACTATGGACACCACAGAAATACAAAGAATTATTAGAGAATACTAGGAAAAATTATATGCTAACAAACTGGATAACCTAGAAGAAACAGACAACTTTCTAGAAAAAACAACTTTCCAAGCCTGACCCAGGAAGAAACAAAATCTGAACAGACCAATTACCAGCAATGAAATTGAACTGGTAATCCTACCTAAGAACAAAATTCCTGGACAGATGGCTTCACTGCTGAATTTTATCAAACATTTAGTGAAGACCTAATACCCGTCCTCCTTAAAGTTTTCCAAGGAGTAGAAGAAGAGGGAATACTTCCAAACTCATTCTATGAGGCCAGCATCACTCTAATACCAAAACTGGGCAAAGACACCACAAAAAAGAAAACTACAAACCAATATCCCTGATGAACATAGATACAAAAATACTCAACAAAATATTAGCAAACTGAATTCAAAAGTACATCAAAAGGATCATTCATCATGATCAAGTAGGATTTATTCCAGGTGTGCAAGGATGATTCAATATTAGAAAATTCATCAACATCATCCACCACATCAACAAAAAGAAGGAAAAAAACCACATGATTATCTCCATAGATGCTGAAAAAGGGTTTGACAAAATTCAACATCCATTCATGATAAAAACTCAACAAAATGGGTATAGAGGGCAAGTACCTCAACATAATAAAGGCCATATATGACAAACCCACAGCCAACATTACACTTAACAGCAAGAAGCTGAAAGCTTTTCCTTTAAGATCGGGAACAAGACAAGGATGCCCACTCTCCCCACTTCTATTCAACATAGTACTGGAGGTCCTAGCCACGGCAATCAGACAACACAAAGAAATAAAAGGCATCCAGATTGGAAGGGAAGAAGTTAAATTGTCCCTGTTTGCAGATGACATGATATTGTACATAAAAAACTCTAAAGAATCTACTCCAAAACTACTAGATCTAATATCTGAATTCAGCAAAGTTGCAGTATATAAAATTAATGCACAGAAATCTGTGGCATTCCTATACACTAACAATGACCTAGCAGAGAGAGAAATCAGGAAAACAATTCCATTCAAAGTTGCATCAAAAAGAATAAAATACCTAGGAGTAAACCAAACCAAGGAAGTGAATGACCTATACCCTGAAAACTACAAGACACTCATGAGAGAAATTAAAGAAGATACCAATAAATGGAAACACATCCCTTGCTCATGGATAGGAAGAATTAATATTGTCAAAATGGCCATCCTGCCTAAAGCAATCTACAGATTCAATGCAATTCCTATCAAAATACCAACAGCATTCTTCAAAGAACTGGAGAAAATCATTCTAAAATTCATATGGAACCAGAAAAGACCCCAAACAGCCAAAGCAATCCTGAGAAGGAAGAATAAAGCTGGGGGATTATGCTCTCCAACTTCAAGCTTTACTACAAAGCCACAGTACTCAAGAAAATTTGGTACTGGCACAAGAACAGACCCATAGACCAATGGAACAGACTAGAGAGCCCTGATATACACCCAACCATATATGGTCAATTAATATATGATAAAGAAGTCACAGGCATACAATGGGGAAATGACAGCCTCTTCAACAACTGGTGTTGGCAAAACTGGACAACTGCATGCAAGAGAATGAAACCGGATTATTGTTCACAAAAGTAAACTCGAAATGGATCAAGGACCTGAATGTAAGTCATGAAACCATAAAACTCTTAGAAGACAACATAGGCAAAAATCTCCTGAATATAATAAGCATGAGCAACTTCTTCCTGAACGCATCTCCTTGAGCAAGGGACACAAAAGCAAAAATGAACTCATGGGACTACATCAAACTAAAAAGTTTCTGTACGGCAAAGGACACCATCAACAGAACAAAAAGGCATCCAACAGTATGGGAGCATGTATTTGTAAATGACATATCCAATAAGGGGTTAACACCCAAAATATATAAAGAACTTACACACCTCAATACCCAAAAAGCAAATAACCCGATTAAAAAATGGGCAGAGGATATGAAGAGACAGTTCTCCAAAGAAGAAATTCAGATGGCCAACAGACACATGAAAAGATGCTCCACATCGCTATTCATCAGGGAAATGCAAATTAAAACCACAATGAGATACCACCTCACACCAGTAAGGATGGCCACCATCCAAAAGACTAAGAACAACAAATGTTGGCGAGAATGCGGAGAAAGGGGAACCCTCCTACACTGCTGGTGGGAATGTAAGCTAGTTCAACCATTGTGGAAAGCAATATGGAGGTTTCTCAAAAAACTAAAAATACAAATACCACTTGACCCGGGAATCCCACTCCTTGAAATTTACCCAAAGAATACAACTTCTCAGATTCAAAAAGACATATGCACCCCTATGTTTATTGCAGCACTTTTTACAATAGCCAAGAAATGGAAGCAACCTAAGTGTCCATCAGTAGATGAATGGATTAAGAAGATGTGGTACATATACACAATGAAATACTATTCAGCCATAAGAAGGGAACAAATCCTGCCATTTGCAACAACATGGATGGAGCTGGAGGATATTTTGCTCAGTGAAATAAGCCAGGCGGAGAAAGACAAGTGCCAAATGATTTCCCTCGTTTGTGGAGTATAACAACGAAGCAAAACTGAAGGAACAAAATAGTAGCAGACTCAGAGGCTCCAAGAAGGGGTCTAGTGATAACCAAGGGGGAGGGGTGAGGAGGGTGGGTGGGAGAGGGGGATTGTGGGGTATTATGTTTAGTACACATGGTGTGGGGAATCACGGGAAAATAGTGTAACACAGAGAAGGCAAACAGTGAATCTGTGTCATCTTACTACACTGATTTTTGTTTTTTCATGTGAAACCTTCATATGAGTGTATATCAATAATACTTTAAAAATTCATTTAAAAAATTGTTATTTCCTCTAAAAAAATGTACATCAAAAATCACTTATCACAGATCACCATAACAAATATAGGAACAATGAAAAAGTTTAAAATATTGTGAGAATTATCAAAATGTGACAGATATGAATTGAGAACATGCTGTTGGAAAAATGGCATCAACAGACTTCTGACACGATTGCCACAAACACTGAATTTGAGAAAAACCTGAATACCTGCAAAGCACAGTAAAGTGAGGTATGCTTGTACAACCACATTCTTATTTTTCCTTTGTTGCTATTTAAGGTTAGCACTAAAACTATCAGACTCTATGAAACTCTAAAATCAGAATTATTTTAAATACAATATCATAATCTTTAAGAAAGCAAAAGTATGATTTAATGCAAAGGATGTAGGAATGCAAAGGTAAGACATAACTGAGAGGTATTTAAAAGATTTTTTTCAGGCTCTTAAGTCATTCACTCATTCAAAACATTTATTGAGTTTCTATCCTCAAGGAGCTATAGGACAGAAAGACTTGTACATAAAGAACTACAATCAGCCAAGATCAGTACAACAAAACACATGATGTGTGGGCTGGAAGTGCTACACTACACTGGAGTAAGGAAGGGATTCAGGAAAGAGTTCTGGAAGTAGAGATAAGAATGATTTTACTTCAAAGAATCTAGGAAGCAAATGAGCAGCACATCTGTGCACATTAGGTATGAAGCGGAAAACAGCATGACCTGGATAACTGTGTAAAAGCTGAATAGAGAATAAGGACTGGATAATGGATATATGGCAACATTAAGGGCTGAAAGGTAAACAAGTGACAGATTATGAAGAGCAAATATTCTGAATGTATCACCATCTGCAATCAATACCACAAATATGACATCTTAACAAACTATTCTGTTCTACTTTCATATTGTTTTTATTACATTCAGAGTATCTGATCTGATTTACTATTTGGCACCTTTGAAATTGCATAATTGAACTTTTTCATTTTATAGATTTAAAAAGGGATGTTGACATGGACCTCATCATTCAGACACAGAATAAGTTTTAGGGTTCCCTTGAATTTTTAAGATGGAAAAATGATTTTTTCAAAACTTTTAGGCAAGGATATACTTTAAAAAATAAAAATCTCTAGATTTCCCAAAAGCTAAGTTCCCCCATGACTTAAAGGAAATGAAAATGAACATAAATGTTTTGTGCACTTTTCTGTAAGTGTATCTCACACAATGAAAGATAAGGAGATGTTCAAAATTATCATACCACTGGTTAAGACTATGTGATCTCAGTTATCTATTATTAGAATAAGTTCTTTCCATTTACTACAAAAAGCACCTTTTCTTTGGTCCATCAGCCTAGACCATGGGATTTGGGGGTGGAAAGGCCCAAAGAATCAGAGATCAGTTTGTCACATCCCTTTGGGGTTGCTGTTCATCCCTTTATGATTGACTTAATCATTTCTTTTGTACTGGGTTCCATCCATGTTTGTTTTAATATTTTTTTCACTCATTTAGTTAAATTTATCCAGACACTGATAGATATTAAATCAGGAATTATGATTTATTTGTTCAAAGAAATAAAGTCAAGAGTCATCTAACAAAAGCTATGAAATACAAGTATTTCTTTCACAGCCTTGATTTTAATGGCCCAACACCAGAGGTTGCCAAACTTCAGTAACAGAGCTGCATATGCAGCCTTTAAAGCAAGGGTGAAGCAAAATAAATCCTATTAGAAATGTTACTCCTCTTACTCAAAATCCTGCAACAGCTTCCAACTGCCTACAGGCTAAGGTGGTCTGGCTACTGCCCATAGCTCCAGCCTTCTCTCGCTGGATAAACTCATATTCTATTATCCCCACCAATCAGAACCCTAAGCTCACACCATAAACACACAATAATTGACCTGATTCCAATAATAAGCATCTTTGCCCAAATTTGCATTGTATGTCCTCCATTCTCTTTCTCTCATTAAATGGTGATTACCCTTCCCATGTGCCAAGATCCAGCTCAAGAATTACCTCTCCTATGAAACCTTTAAAGGTAATGACTGCCTCCAAGTAGAATGTTTTTTTTGCCTTTGCATTTTTGCCTTTTTGACTTCTGGATGATACCTGCCCTTTACTCCATTGTCCTCAAGTTGTTCTTTTCCTATTGTCTCTGAACTCCCTGAGGGAAAGGACCCTCTCTATGTTCTAGCCCACCATCTAACAAAAACTATTCATGAAATCAACACATGTAGTCAAGGTGGTATGCACCGTGAAAGACTAAAGGGATGCATGGCCAGGCCTGTATGTAACGTATTCAATAAAAGCTTTTAAAATAAGTGGGTAAAAATTGTGTAACACAAAGGCAGGAGAGATGATATGTAGCAATGGTTGAATGATTAAACATCTTCATTTCTTTTCTGCATAAAAGAACTGTTTATTCAATTTGGTAACTGTAAGGTTGGCTGCCTTTACTATAAGCTTGACAAATTTCTCTAATTAAAAATGAAAACATGTCACCAAGCTATTCAATTAAAAAATATCAGTACTCTAATGATACTGGAATCACCACCACACATTTTCACTTACAGAGGACTGATATAATATGTTATTCCCTCTGGTAATTCTGTACACATTACATGTTTTCCTTTTTAAAATCCACTGGATGTGGGTCAACACATGCAGATTTTACCCAATTTCTACCTCTCCACAATAATATATGATTAAAATTTTGGTACAAGAAACACTTTTTTTTTGTGATGTCATGTTTCTCTGACATCTCAGGGTTTTCTTCTGATTTCCAAGAGCCAAGGAGCAAAAAGCTCTAATGGCAATAATATGAGCTTAATTCCCATTGGGAATCTCAGAGAAGAAAAGAGCAGCAAGTTGTCATGTTATTTGAACACAACTAAACAACTCGGCTAGTTTAAAGTATTTATTCAGCTTAGGAAGGGTGAATAGCATAGGAGGTCCCTTTATATGTCCATGCTGTATTCCATTCACTCTTTCTTGTACCACCTGTCACCTAACTTCATCTGCTTTTCCTCCCTTTTTGAGAGCGAGCGGGTGGAAGCACAAATATGAAAAGTCCTCTAGAGTCCTTTGCAAAACTATGGCCAGAATTTGTTGCCTACTTAAAATAAGGTGGAAACACCGAAGTTAAATTATCAATAGTTCCACAAGTAGATGCCCTCATTCTTGTCTTAAAAAAAAAGCAACTTTATTAAGATATACTTCATATATCATGAAATTCACCCCTGTAAAGTATACAACTCTATGGTTTTTCAATATATCCAGAGGTGTATAACCATCACTTCCATCTAGTTTTTACAACATGTTCATCACTCTAAGATGGAACCCGGTAACCATGAACAGTCACTCCCATTTCCACTCCCCTCAGTTCTTGACAACCACTAATGTGTCTCTACAGATCTGCTTATTCTGGACATTTCAGATACATGGAATTATAAAACTTCCAGCCTTTTGTGTCTGACATTTTCTTTGCCCATTCATCAGCTGATGAACACTTGAAATATTTCCACTTTTTGGCTTTAACGTTAGTGTGAACATTTGTGTACAAGTTTTTATGTAGACATGTGTTTTCAATTCTCTGAAGTACAGATAATAATTGGAACTGCTGGGTCATGTGGTGATTAAATGTTTATTATTTTAGGGATGTGCCAAAACATTTTTGGTTTGTACCATTTTATAATCCCACCAGCAATGTATGAGGGTTTCAACTTCTCCACATCCTCACCAACACTATTGTTTGTCTTTTTTTGTAGCTGTTCTAGTGAATGTGATGTAGTATTCATTCTGGTATTGACTTGCTTTTCTCTAATGACTAATAATGTTCAGCATCTTTTCTTGTGCTTATTGGTCATTTCTGTGTCTTCTTTATACAGACATGTCTATTCAGATCTTTTGCCTATTTTTTAATTGGGCTGCCTTTTTATTGTTGAGTTGTAAGATTTCCTATGCATTCTGGATTAAAGTCCCTTTCATATATCATTTACAAAAATTTTCCCATTCTGTGGGTTGTCTTTTAACTCTGTGGATGGTGTCCTTTGAAGAACAAAAGTCTTCAATTTTGATGAAGTCCAATGTATATATTTTTTCTATTGCCACTTGTGCTTTTTGTATCACATCTAAGAAATCACTAGCCTAGTTGAAGGTCACAAAGATTATACCTATGTTATCTTCTAAGAGTTTCATGGTTCTGCCTCTTACATTTAGGTCTTTGATCCATTTTGAGTTAATTTTTGTCTAAGGTGTGAAATAGGGGTCCAACTTCATTCTTTTGCATACGCAGATTCAATTTAACAAGCACCATTTGTTTAAAAGATGATTCTTTCCCCACTGAATTCCTTGGAACCCTTGTCAAAAATCAACTGACAAAAAATAAAGGTAAGGTTTATTTCTGGAATCTTAATTCTACTCCATTGATCTATGGTATGGGGCTATGCACGTGCCAATACTATACTGTCTTTTTCTTTTTATCTTTACTGAGGTATAAATGACAAAACTGTAAGACATATTAAGTGTACGTTACAGTGACCTGATATATACATTGTGAAAGAATTCCTAACATACAGTTAACACATCTGTCACCTCAAATTTTTATCTTTTTTTCGGTGAGAACATTTGAGTTCTACTCTATAAGCAAATTTCAATTAAATAGTAGTGTTATCAACTATAGTCACCAATTTTTACATTAGATCCTCAGACCTTAATTACCTGAGAGCTAAGAGTTTGTCCCCTTCACCAACATCTCATTTCCCCCACCCTCCAGCCCTTGGCAATCACTTTTCTACTATTTCTACACCTTTGACTCTCTTTTTTCTTTTTTGGATTCTACATGTAAATAACACCATGTAGTATTTGCCTTTTAACTGTTTGGCTTATCTTACCTAGCATAATGCCCCCAAAGTCAACTCATGTTGCTGCAAATGGCAGAATCTCCTTTCTCATGGCTGAATACTATTCCATGGTACATACACTGTCCTATGCAGTAAGTTTTGAAAATGGGAGGTATGAGTCCTCTAACTTTAATATTCTTTTTAAAGACTGTTTTGATACTCATTATCTTCTTCCTGAATAAAATTTTATACTTGGAAACAAATCCCTTCCTTCCCCTAAAAGGATTATTGTTTTGATTATGCAAACTATTCAACATAAAGTGAAAAAGTCATTCTTGGCTGATACATATTCACAGGGGTCAAAAGACCTTTTTTTCCTAGGTGAATTTCAACTAAAGTGGTATGCTCAAGGAAGGAGTAAAAAATAGAAAGAGGTAGAGGTGGGGGAGATAAGAATTCATTAGATTAAAAAAAATACCTCATTAATAATATTTCCCAAACTCTAAGGAAAAAAAAAAGTCATATCCTCTTTGAGATATGTAAACATTTTATTCAAGTCACCCAGCTCTTGCTTCCTTTGGGAATGACTAACACCATAATTTTTTGTAACATCATAAGTCAAGATTTTCTTCATGTTTTCCTTCTGTCACATGTACCAATACAATAAAAATGTTTTTTTATAAATATGAAATAGCATTCAGCATGCTTTTTACAAACTATAAGTGTACGTCTACAATATTCCAGTATTTCTTTATATTTTTTTCCAGTACTCAACTGTTAAGAATCACTGCTCTCAATATTTTTCACCTTTTGCCTAAAAAGCAAGCAGAAATTCCTTAGCGAAACATAGGTCCTGAAATCAGAGTCTAGAGTATGAATGCTGCTAACTTGATAGACTTCTGTCCCTGTCCCATATTTCACCTGCCCCTTAACATATTTTATAGGTTGTTCCAAAGGGAAAAATGTGTTAAACCAGAGCCCAGAAATGAAATAAATACACAAAAGACCTCAAAATACAACTGTGTACAAGAATCTGCAGTTGATAAGTAAAGGATATATTCCAAGAACAGTAACCGCAGGGATGATCTTTTGACTCAGGTCCTAAAATATAACTATTAGTAAATCAGTTTTGAGGTGACCAATGTAACAAAAGTTCATTTTGGGTGAAGAAGTTTCTTTGCATAAGTAAAACATACTGGCAACTTAGTAAATAATCTTATGCTGCTTTTTTTGAGTAAAGATTCCAAATGAATGCCATTATTCTCAAGTTAAAAGCTAAAGTGGGCCACACTGCCTGGAAACCACTTCTCTGTGCCTAAGCACACATACCTTTAAGTGTATAGTGATTTGACCAAGTATGAATAAGTTTCCATAGGGCCAGTAAAATTTCACAATAATTAAGTTAAAACTAATGTTTCCTTTGGTCTATATGAGAAATATTATATTAATGTGGAAATGAAGTTGAGCAGTTATTACATTAAAAGTTACTTAAATGACTCCTTTACTCATTCACTTATTTTTTAAATGTTGACATCATATTGTGGGTATAATAACTTACTGCAGGGAGCTACTCAAGTTGTAACTATAGCTCCTTGCACTGGTATAGGGATATTTAACCTAGGGTTCTAGGATGAGCTTCAGAAAGCATAGGGTACACCTGAGATTGTATGTAAAATTCTCACATGTAATCATTTTTTTGGAGGAAAGTCGATTGCTATGATAAGATTTTCAAAGTGGTTCATGATCTAAAAGCTATTATTAAAAGTTGCTACTCTAGACAGTAATAAACATGGAAAAATTTAACAGCATAAGAATGAATTAAGCAATCAAGTATTTTGTTTACATATTCCACACAATATGTATTTATACAAGTAAAAATCTGTACCACATTGTGTGGTAAACTGCTTATATGTTCTGGGGAGTGGAAAAAAGAGGTAAGTTTAATATGTGGTCCCTGTAGTCTATTAACAACACAAGAGCCTATGATATGACAGAACAAGATATATCCACCAGGTAACATGATTAAACTCCAAATGTGTGTTAACAAATATACATCATAGATCCATAAAAAAAATTAGGAAAAAGAAGTATTTTACACTTATTAAACTCTGATTTAATTAATGTTAGACCTGACTATTTAATAGTAAAAATGTTTAAACTAGGAAGGGGAGAGTATACACACAGGTGAACAGACCATAATATGAGGATAAGATAACCAAAAACCTAAAATGTTTGCTAAACAAAGATGGTGAAAGTAAAGTTGACTATACTCAAAAGCAAAGGAATCTACCATTATCACACTGATTGCTTTAGATGAAGCAAAATTAAACCTGTCCAAAGACATCTCAAACTGATTTGGTATATTCATTACAATAAGATTTAGGGCTGTTTCTTTTAGTTTGTGGTCACATTTAAAAAATACTAAAATATAATAAATATGACTCAATGGGTTCTGGATATCAAAATGACATTAAGGATCATATTGTTTTCCGCACAGGCAAAAAATTCCATGAAGAGAAGACACCAATTTAACCAAAGATGAATCAGGATTTTCCTACCACCCAAATCCTCCCAGATATGGTAGTGGTAGTAACCATAAACATCACTGTCATCATCATCATCTTCCTAGGATTAAGAACATGCATACACCAGTATCTGGTGCAGGGTAAAGTCGGATGAGTGGCAGCATTTTTGATTATGCCCAAAATTTCTGAGGGAGCCAGGTATTCACTGATGTCTGTGTCTAAATTATACTGCAAATACCCATTAGTCAAACTCGAAGACCAAGAAAACAATTATTTAGACAAAATTTTAACAAAATGTGGCTCTCTTAACTTTATGTAATTGTTTTTATTCACTAACAAAAGATTCTGCACATAGATTTCAGTCTTTCATAAAGTGAAAGCATCTAGGTTTTCATGGTTTCTAAGACTGCAAAGAGATACAATTAAAAAAAAATCAACGTCACAGAACAGTAAAAAGTGAAAATACTCTCCATTCCCTCTTGCTTAATCCCACTCTCCACTGCCAATCTTTTTCCTTCTCAGTCTTTTTCTACTGATAGGCATCATAAGAAATGATTTGTAGTCTACTTAGCTGTGAAAACATACAATAAAAAATTATGTGGCTCTAAGAAGAAAATAAATACTACCATTTGCAACAACATGGATGGAGCTAGAGGGTATTATGCTCAGTGAAATAAGCCAGGCAGAGAAAGACAAGTACCAAATGATTTCACTCCTCTGTGGAGTATAAGAACAAAGAAAAAAACTGAAGGAACAAAACAGCAGCAGACTCATAGAATCCAAGAATAGACTAACAGTTACCAAAGGGAAAGGGACTGGGGAGGAAGGGTGGGGAGGGAGGGATAAGGGGAATAAGGGACATTATGATTAGCACACATAATGTAGGGGGAGCACAGGGAAGGCAGTATAGCACAGAGAAGACAGCTAGGGATTCTATAGCATCTTACTACACTGATGGACAGTGATTGTAATGGCGTATGTGGTGGGGACTTGATAATGGGGGGAATCTAGTAACCATAATGATGCTCCTGTAATTGTATATTAATGATACCAAAAAAGGGGGGGGATCTTAAAGCTTGAAAAGAAAAAAAATTATGTGGATCTTACTGTTTTCTATTTTCAAATCTCTTTAAGTTTCTGCTAGAGATATTTTACTAGGGTTTACCATGTAAGAGCTATCTATCTACGCAGATACCTAAATCGAGTAATTATTGCCAAGAAAATTAAATAGTTGTTTCACAAGAGAAATTAAGTAACTTTAATTGCCTTGTAACAATTTTATTAGTGCAAATAATTTAAGTATCTATATGTTTAATGTCATGTTTTTCTAAAAGATACATACAAATTTAAAAGGCTCGTTACTAAAACCATGGAAACTATACTGAAATTCTATTATCAAGAGGTGGGACTCTAATTCTGCCCTAGAATTCTTTCATTGGAAAGCAATGGTCAAATTATATACTAAGCATAAATAAATGTTATGGAATAAGTGAAAGCACATCTCTAGAAACATTAATACATTTAAAACTAAATTCTACAAAATGGTTAGTTTCTTCTGAACTTTGGAGAAAAGAAACTATGAGCAAAACCTACAGGATTCTCAGGTCCACAGCTTCCTAGATTGCTTCAACTTCAAACCCTTTAGAGAATTTGGGGGGCATTTGTCATTTATGGAAGAAAGTTAATGACCAAATCTTTGAGAAGCCAAATATTTCATATAATGTTTTTCCAAAGGCAGTAACTTACTACTTTACCCTCTCAGAGTCAATTGTGTTATTCAGAATATAAAAAAGAAATGACTAAATTAGGGATTTCATACAATAGTTATCTATGCAGTCAACAAAACAATCAGTCAAGATGTACTTCGTCACATGAGAAATGTAATTAATTATTTAGTGTAAAAGAAGTCTACCGAACAGATGGCATTTTGTTTAAACATATATATGCATAGAAAAGGATATCAAAATATTTATAGAAGTTATTTTTTCATGATGTGCCAGAACAGTTAAGTGACTGCTATTTTCTTTGTATGTATACGTCTACATGTGTTTGAGTATATAGAATTATAGCATAATTATAAAAAAGGAATCATCATAAGAAAAAACACCACCTACTCCAAGCCTTCAGAAGATTCTGTTCTAAATAACCCCACTGCTATCTCTGATGGTAGAGGTTCAAAAAGACAAAAGCTATGTCACTGAACATGTTTGTGAAATTCCTAGTGGAGGTTCTCCCAACATGTTTCATTTTTCACCACACATCTGAAACCACATCAGGTATTTGAGGTTATTTTAACTAGTATGTTAAGGAAGTATTTAAGAAAAAAAATCTGATTTTCTGAGATGTCCTTACTAGTATTTCTCTTTTTAAAAATGCTTTGAAAATATGAGCATATTTTTTATATTCAGAGGTTAACTGGCATAATAAAATGTTGATCTGATAATCCTATGTATGACACCAGCCTCAAAGTTTAGTGTTCAAAATGGGTTTTCATGACTTTAATTCCATTCTGCTTTTTTCTTTTAACTTAATCTGAAGATAAAGTATTTGAACTTTACCCTAAATATTTTGCAAAAGCCTTATACGAGGGTAGGGAAAGAGAGATTAAAAAGGTTAGTTAGAATGAGATAGCTCAGTTTATAAAACTGCAAATTACTGGCATGGTCATTGGAGCCAAGAAAATGTAATAAACAACATAGACAAAAATCACACTAACTTTTCTTATTAATTCCCAGTTAACTCCATATTCATGAATGAACAATGGTCTATCAGGTTGATTCAATTTAAATATTTATTGAGAACTATTTTAGTGCCCTTGGATATTAAAACATAACAATAAAAGAAAGTCCCTGCTAAGAAAGTTTACAAATAATGAGGCAAGTCTACCACAGGTAAAATCCATGAAGTTTACTGTATGGTTGTTCATTGTTTGATAAACTCAAATTCAGAGAGAACAGTATCTATTTTACTGGGGGGTCAACTACTCCCAGATACTCCAGAGAAATCCCCATGAGGTTTTCAAGGGAGAAAATTAAAAGACAGCAGAAAAGAAAAGATTATCATTGATCCCCTAGTTACAATAAAGACTAAAGGAACATGATTATTATTTCAAAAAAACTGAGAACTGAATTGGGCACCTATGAGACTACCTTTCATGGAACATTCAAATCTATTCTTGAAGACCTGATTAACAATGACAATAGCTGTTTAAAATATTAAGTATCTTCACAACATTTAACTTTGAAAGCTAACCTACACAACTTCTCTTTTCTGATTTACAACTTGGGAAAACTGGAACAGATACATTAGAATTAGTTACTAATTTTTATTTCAAAGAAACACTATAAATATTCAATATTTAAGGAACAGATATATTAAACACACATACAGAACCCCTACAATGTCTACTAACCTTCATGTAGTAAGATTTAGAGCTATACGACGTGAGCACACACACACACACACCCCACCCACAACACAATATCTATTAACTTGAATGTAATGCACAACTTCAGGTCACCAAATGGGTGGTAAAACTATCAGTCCTGGGCATCATGCTTAAGACTGTAGAAGGACCAAGAAGCTAGATATTCCAAAGTGTTCTGGGATACTAATTTCATTATCTCGTAACACCTTCACAACATCTATAGACAATGATCTTGGATACAGTTGGGTGATGACTATATTCCTTATGTTTAAATGCAAGATGACAAGATGGCACACAAAAGAAAAGAAAAAAAGTGTTTTGTTCTAGAGATGGCCTACTACTACAAACTGATCATGGACTAACTTGCAACAAATAAACTCTGATGAAAACAAAGTCTTAAACCATTAATAACAAACTGACAGTTTCTGCTAAAATCAATTAACACAAACCAATACTGGAAGAAAATTGAGTTATAAAGACTGATAGAAAGTGGTGGAAGAAGCTGTAAACATAAAGATGTGATGGCAAACATGAGATACGGACTTACCATAGATGTCTACTTGACTTCCTGGGCAATTTCATTTGTATCATGTATGAATTAAAATTAATGACAAAAAGAATAAATCATCCATCCTACAGTATGGGGGAATATATTCATAAATGACATATCCAATAAAGGGTTGACATCCAAAATATATAAAGAACTCACACACCTCAACAAACAAAAAGCAAATAATCCAATTAAGAAATGGGCAGAGGACATGAATAGACACTTCTCTAAAGAAGAAATTCAGATGGCCAACAGGCACATGAAAAGATGCTCCACATCGCTCATCATCAGAGAAATGCAGATTAAAACCACAATGAGATATCACCTCACACCAGTGAGGATGGCCAACATCCAAACACAAACAACAACAAATGTTGGCGAGGATGTTGAGAAAAGGGAACCCTCCTACACTGCTGGTGGGAATGCAAATTAGTTCAACCATTGTGGAAAGCAGTATGGAGGTTCCTCAAAAAACTCAAAATAGAAATACCATTTGACCCAGGAATACCACTCCTAGGAATTTACCCTAAGAATGCAGCAGCCCAATTTGAAAAGGACAGATGCACCCCTATGTTTATCACAGCACTATTTACAATAGCCAAGAAAATGGAAGCAACCTAAGTGTCCATCAGTAGATGAATGGATAAAGAAGAGGTGGTACATATACACAATGGAATATTATTCAGCCATAAGAAGAAAACAAATCCTACCATTTGCAACAACATGGATGGAGCTAGAGGGTATTATGCTTACTGAAATAAGCCAAGCCGAAAAAGACAAATATCAAATGATTTCACTCATACGTGGAGTATAAGAACAAAGAAAAAAACTGAAGGAACAAAACAGCAGCAAACTTACAGAACCCAAGAACGGACTAATAGTTACCAAAGGGAAAGGAACCAAGGAGGATGGGTGGGAAGGGAGGGACAAGGGGGAAAAAGGGGCATTACGATTCACAGACGTAATGTTGGGGGGGCACAGGGAGGGCTGTACAACTCAGAGGAGACAAGTAATGATTCTATAGCATCTCACTACGCTGATGGACAGTGACTATAATGGGGTTGTTGGGAGGGACCTGCTGAAGGGGGTAGTTTAATAACCATAATATTGCACACGTAATTGTAGATTAATGATACCAAAATAAATTATTAAAATAAAAAATAAAAAATAAACTATCTATGGTTACATCAAAAAAAAAGGAATAAATCATCACAAACTTTTAAGCTATAATCAGGAGAGAAATAATGCAATTGTATAAGCTAAACATGCATGACAAATAGAGTAGCAGTATGCCCAGAGAATGGTTAAGTATGGGGAGCTCAAGTACTTCAAATGAAAGCCTGGAGACAGAAGAAATGCTGAGCATCAGAGAAGTATGGCCCAGTCTCTGTTTTCATAGGACCCATGAACTAAGAATTGATGTTACAAAAACTCATTGCAATCAGTTTGATGATAGGAACAACTTTGAACCCCAATTAAGAGAACTGTTAAGAGATCCACAAAAGAACTGTATTCTTCTAATTAGTAGATGTATATTACAAAAAAATTGTACTCAATTATTATACTTTGAATTTCATCAATGAAAATTTTTTGGAAATCTGTTTTCTCTTTTGTTATGTATCTCTATGGTATCCTTGATTTGTGTTTCATCCCCAAAAGCCTAAAATATTTTATCTAACCCTTTACAGAAAAAGTTGTCAACCTCTGTATCAGAATATTAATATGAATAATAGGGAATATATAGACTTTCAGGAAACAAAGAGATCCAACTATCTGAACTTAGATTTGAGAGCAGTGGGAAGCAGGAAGAAAGTAGGTCTGTTTAACAAAGGTTAAAGGTTCACTTTAAAACTAAAAGATGATTACCAAAAAAAGACTACAAATACCATAGTGGTCTCAGGTGCAAATCCTAAGAAATTATACGGACAGTAAGGAAGATTCTTGATCACACACTGGTCTTTTCAACCATCCTTATAACACACTGATATCTAGCAAAATCACTTTACCAAAAGTAACATTTTTATAGAATGAAGTATATATAAGGATTTAAAAATAACTTAATCATACTCCTGTGTACGACTGGTAAAAACAACCAAGGAGTTATGGCTCAGCACAATAAAAACTAAATTTGAACTGCCTAGATAAAGAACAGGGCTGCATGCCAAAGTAGCAATCTGATGTTGGAAGTATTCAAGAAAACACTGGAAAACCATCTGTCAGTAATGTACGAAGAAGGTTCTTTAGTTGAATGGAGGACTGGACTACATGAACTCTAAGGAGAGTTTCAATTTTACACTAGCATGACACATTCAGAAAATCAAACATAAAATCCAAAGACAGTAAATGTTGTTGGTTGGCCAAATTGTAACCTTAGAATGAACCAATCTAATGGGCTAAATATATACATGCTAGACTTTTTAAAAAGGAAAAGGAACTTCTTTAAGATCTCAAATATTAAAAAAATTTTTTAATTACATTTGAAAGAAAATGTCAGTCCTACTGTTCTTCAGAGACAATATTAATTTTTCAAGATAATATTTTGAATCTGGTGTTGTTAATAAAGGTGTTGATAGACCTTATAAACAAAATTATGTTAAACCCTAAAGTTCAAAATTCTGCTGCTATTAGTGGTCTACTCATACATGTAGACCTTCATTCTTTCATTTTATAAATATTTATATATTGAATAAATAAAAGCATTCTGATGTGCTCAGCAGAGCATTAGGAACAGAGAGCACATGGTGACCAAAAACTGAAATAACTTGTGCCTTTACTCAGTTTATATACATTTTAGTAACCATATAACTTTTAAGTACTTTAAGTAACAGACATACCTGTTTTGCATCAGATACCCAAAATAGCTTTTCCAGGATCATAAAACAGAAGAATAGTTCAATAAGTAGCCAGAAGGCTATGTCCTTATACTTCCTCTATAACTGAACTTGCTATGTGACCTTAGATCACTTTCTGCATTTTTTTTTACTTTCTGCATTTTTAAACTCATTCATGGGTGTGTGTGTGATATGGATTCTTAGAATAGCAACAAAATTCTTTCCAGTTCAAAAATTTTGATTCAACCTTCTCACCTTGATTATTTCCACCAACTGATCTACACCACTGTCCCCTGGAAATATTGGTTGTCCTAGCAACAGTTCAGCCAACACACAGCCTGCAGACCACACATCTGAAAAGAAAACAAAGACTTATTAAAACTTTGTAGCTTAAGTTGCATTGACAAACATATGTATATTTTACTTTGTCAATGTAAATATTCTAATTTTACTTTGATCACAAAATACCACAAGCAAAAGTTTATACTATCCAGAACAGATGAAAAAAAAGTCATCAAACTATCCCTAAGAATGTGTAAATTACATGTTAAATTACTAAAGAGGAAACAGCCAATAAGAACTCCAATAAAGTAAAGTCTGTTTAATTATTAGGTACCAGGCGTTCAAGTCTTCAGCAACCAAGACCAGATTACAGCACCAAAACACAGGGCACTATTTTCTACTTAAAAATAAGTCAAAGTGACACAATCTCCACATATTGGCAGATATGCTTAGAGTTGTAGCAAGCAAGAGTTCAATGTCCTGTACACACGGTTTTAGGCCAGTGCAAATTCTGAGAAAAATTTTTATGCTTTTAAATGCTTGACTTTTATGTTGTAATATGATTGACAGAAAAATATGCTTGAATATACTATCAGTTTTAAATGAAAAGATAAAGGAATATATTTTATTTCACAAATTACAAAATAATTCATTTTTAAGTCAAAGTGGAAACCTCAATTCTGAGAAGACACACTTAAAAATAACTTAATTAACAAATTTTCATAATTTACAACTAAAGTAAAAAATGTTTTAAATTTAGAGCATACATGCTGACTTACCCAAGATAATACTGGTTCAGATCTATTGTCCTGGGATAATTACTAATAGCATCCCCTTTGTCTTTTAAAAATATTTCCAAATGGGAAAATAAATTATACAGTCACTCTATAGCCTGCCATTAAGATTTCTGCAAGGAATAGCTAATTTTCAGTTTCTGGATAGCTGAGATGCCTGAGTTTGTATGAACCAACAACATGTGCTTTAGGGAAATGAACATAAATCATTGCTGGGCTTTCCCATCTACTAGTAGGGAAGAAAAATAGTAAATGGCATGGGGACAACGTATAAGAGGTCTCTCGTGGTAAAATGCACTATCAGGAGGGATTGGGAATCCCTGCTCCAATGACGACTTTTTATTGACCTAGAAAAATGACACAAAAACTTTAAGAAATTCAAAATGATTTTGTCCAGTTTCAAGCTATGATAACCAAAACACCTATTTTGCAAACACAGACCAAAAGAGCCCTCCTTGATATATTAGGTAATGAAGCAAACATGAAAATCTGCTAGGAAATCTTTACTTCATTTGATGTCAATAGTAATACTAACCCTTAAAATCAAGTGGAAAAGATGTATCCCCTTGTTATGTACATGTTGTATTTTGATCTGTTTAAAGATACCCTTTACCTAGCTAATTATCAGATGGAAGGTAATATGCACCACTTCTTTCTTCTACAATACATAATAATTCACCTCAGAAGACAAGACTGGAAAAATTGCAGGGGAATTATTTCACTTTCATTAAAAAAACCATGGGAAACATTTTTTTAGGCAGTATTCAGCTACAAATATGGAAGACAAGGAGTAAAAACATTAAGGGATACTATTGCTTAGTGATTCCCAAAGAGGATTAATAATCAGAAGATTCCAGTGGCAACTACACTAGTGGTTTTAAGTTCATGTTAACTCAGGCAAATTACTAAAACCAAGATATTTATCATTTACTTGCTAGGAGATACCAAAATCTCTTTGTTCTTACTTCACAGGACAAATGGATAATATTCTATAAACAGAATAAAACAGAGCTAAACAGAAGGCACCCCCCCAAAAAACTGCTTTGGTGCAATGAATTTTCTGGTTATTTCTAACACAGTTGCCCCTTGAACGACATGGGTTTGAACAGCCCAGGTCCACTTATACCTGGATAGTTTTCAATAAATATTATTGGAAAAATTTTTGGAGCTTTGTGACAATCTGAAAAGACATTTCTTTTTTGTAAAAATATAATACACAATACATATAATATATGTGTTAATCAACTGTTATTGGTAAGGCTTTTGGTCAAGTAGGCTCTTAGTAATTAATTTTTGGGGAAGTCAAAAATTATTCATGGATTTTCAACTGTGAAGGGGGTGAGCACCCCTAACCCCTGAATTGTTTAAGGGTCAACTGTATTTTGCTTCATACTTAACTGTAATTATTGGTAAAAGCAATCTTTCAAGACTTTACATACTTTAACATACTTACTTTACAGAAAAGGAAATTAAGGCATAATATAATAAAGTTCAATGATTTGTCCAAGATAAAGCACCTGAATAGCAGAGCTGATCATTTTCAATTCCCAATCAAGACACTGCTGTCTTGCAAAACTGCCTCCCTGCCACAGAATATTTCTACAAGGGTAAACTCAATTCCTTGTCTTAAAGAAGCCATTTGTTCTCTCTCTTCCATTTCTCAGTAAGACAACAGAATCAGTCATCAGCCTTAGCCTGGTTATCTCCAAATATGACAATAATCAAACCAGAACTAGTTACTCTTTCACTTTAACCCATTGTCAAATATTTTTCTGAAGTGCACCTGCATTAGTATACTTCTAAATACCTTTGTTTTTGTGTTACAGTCCTCCAGAGTCTTAAGACAAAAGTAACTTAAGTCTAAAAAGGAAGGCCAAACAAATCTAAACTTGTTAGTCTTCAAAAGACTCCAGTCAAATTAGTGGCATACAGTGAGTTCTAAGCCTAGACAGTCAGAAACTGGTTTTAGTTATGTAAAAAGCAGGCTACTGGAAAGCAGGTACTCATAATACCCAGAGAATTGGTTCCTACTAGAGAAAACAGACTATACCACCTGCCCTTCTTTTGTGAGAAGATTCCAAAGAACTGTTAAGCACATTTACAGAAGTAAATTAGTATTATCAGAGCCCTGGGCCCCTTGGATCTTTCCAGAAGTCATGAAGGGCAAAGTTATTTTCATAGGAATACTGAGATGTTATCTGCCTTTCACATTGGTTGACATTTGCACTATGGTGCAAAAGAAATGGTGAGTAAAATTGCTGGCCCCTGGGTACAAATCAAAATGCTCTTTGAAATTCTGCCCTTTGACAAAATAAAAATGATAATGTTTCTGTTTAGAGGTCTTTATGCATTTCAGAGAATTTCTACTTGTATCAAAAGACAAAAATTATTCCCAGTTCTGATTTTTCTTAGTTTTCAATTACTGTGGTTTTTAGGGTTGTTTTGTTTCGTCTTTTGCTTGGTATTTATATGCTGTCGTTGTTTATTTGGATTAAGGAATTCTCTTCAGAAACAGTATATAACAATAAAAAAATTTTGACTTCCACCTGCACACCTTGCCTAAGGCCCCTCCTTTCTTAGCTTCCTATTCATGTTCAGCTGATCATATTCTCTAGTTAACTCCTACTGGTGGGCTAAAATGGGGTGGAATAAGAGGTCAATGACGACTGAAGCAATTGTCCCTATTTAACTCCTCCTATCACTAAAGATCTCTCATGAAGACTTCTACGGAATCAGTGGGTTTAGCCAAACTACTAATGAAAAAGTCAGAATTTTTTAATGTGACTTAAAATTAAATAACCAGTTGAGATAACATAGTAGGAATGTCAATAATATGGTCATCCTACCACATTTATCATAAACTTAATGGATGCATATTCTCCAACTTGTGATCCAGCTCAGAAGTGATTATCAGAGGAATTAAAAATAAAAAAGGAAAGGAAAAGTATACTTGGGATTTATTTGAAATGTTACATTAAAAACAAATGTAATCATAAAGGAATCATGCAATCATAAAGGAATAGCTTTATTAGTCTCTCCAATTATCCAAGAAACCCAAAAGTAGAATAGTAAATATATCTTAAATTCTAAAAGGTGAAATTTTAAAAATTCAACACAGTTTTGTCTATCAGTCTTTAAGAAGAAACATATTTTGGGGCCTATCCATCTTTATATTTAAGTGAAAGTATAGATTAGTAACACTAAATTACTAAAAACAAGATACAATTAGTAATTATAAGCCATTATATTTAGATTCAGTACTTACCTATACTAGAGGTATAATCAGTGGCTCCAAAGATCAACTCTGGTGCCCTATAGTACCGAGAACAGATATACGAAACATTGGGTTCTCCTCGGACCAGCTGCTTTGCACTAATAAAAAAATAAAAAAATAAAAAGCAGAAGTTCTTTAAACTAAACAGAAATATTAAAAGAACCTCAACTGCTATCATTCATAATACTGAATGTCTAGGATTCATGTAATTCTAATCATACATGTGAAAAAGAAAGTAAGAACCATTTACTATCTCTGAGAAAAGAAACTTGTTAATTCTGACATAACAGCAATTTTTTTAAATAATAGTAATTTTTAAAGAATGCATTTGTCAACAGTCACCTAAGGAAAAAGAGTTAAGTCACAAAAGGATAAATGCTGAATTTCTTCTGATCCTCTGTTTCCTGAATTCTACCTCTAAAATTCAAATTCAAGGGCAGAAAAGTACTGCCCCCACCAAAAAGCATAATAGATTGTAAGAATGAATCCTTCTTACCCAATATGATTTCTTTAAAGGATAAGAAATTGGCCTCTTTCTTATAATTTGACTTCTAGGAGTAAGTATCTCAAGGCTTACAAACCCACCTACTTTATTTTTCTATCATCTTGGTCAGTTTATTAACTGTCTAAACATTCATTATTCAATAAAAAAGACAGGCCCTCTCCTTGAGAAGAGAGATGATTCACAGCCTATGAATTCTAACTCTGCTGTCGTGACTTTAATTATATATTCTCTTATCCAACTTCCCTTCCAAAAGACTTTGGGGCATTTACTTTAAACATTAAAGTAAATTAAAATTACTTTCTTTTGAGATGTCTCTCAAGATAACTTGGAGACACACAGAAACTGTTGTAGAGGCTATTTTGACATAAAATAGCAAAGATAAACACAAAATAAATACAAATAACAAAATCAAAAGAGCAAAAAAATAAGGAAAGGAAAGGTAAAAAATTTTGGGCTAAAGACACAGGAAAATCCGAGTAGAGAGAGATGAAAGCAGTCACAGGGTTTCCTAGTTTGGGCTTTCTGTTCTTCTATTTACTTCTGGTCAATGGTAACTCTAACCTTAAATCTATTCTTCCTTAATCACAAGTTTTGCAGAGGGAGAGGCAGTTTATTTTTTAACATTCTCACCAAGTACTGACACACAGCAACTATTCCATAAACTAACAAATATTAATAAGTAATATTACGTGTTTTTAGGCTGCATGAAAATTAAAGATACTTTTTTAGCATGAATGACAAAAACTTTCTACTTCATAAAATATTTTTTAAACAGATTCCAATAATATAGTAAAAATATTCACTGTAAGACAAAGTAATATTGGAAATGCCACAGCCTGCAGATTTCTTCACTACCTTCTTCTCTTCAGTGAGGCTTACTGTAACTTCCCCACACTTTGAGGGTTTATTGCATCCAATTTGTGGTCACTTATAGTCCTAAGAAAGCCCAACTAGCCTTTCATGTACTACCAGATCCTATTTCATCCAGTAAAGAATTACTACCAAGAGACTGATACTGTTTTGTTCAAGTCACCACGGACCTGGCACTAAGAACCTAAAGTGTATCCCGAATTCCACTCACCCAAACCAACTGCTAAATACAAACACTAAAAGTGGGCTATTACCATATATATGAAATCCCTATTCCAAATATGTAAGAACAAAGTGATTTCTAGGTCCCAACAGAATGACCCACAGTAACAGTGTTTTGACACTACAGTGCGAACAGAAAACCCTACCAGATTTGGTATCTCGTACTCTTTTTACAGGCCATACCAGTCAGTCGCTCTCAGTGGGAAGACACCCTGTAACAATAAAACTGATCTGATTTGAGCAGTTTGTCCTAAAGTAGTATTGCCTTTTTTCAAGCATCAAATAAGAATTTTAATATCCTTCACGATTTCTTGTAATTGAAGGGACAGAGTTACAGCCTATAAAGTAATAGGCTATAACTCTGATAAATGTCTGAAATCATGAAACTGTAAACAAGGGATGGTCTGAAAGAGGACCCCTTTGTGAGACTAAGAAGAATAACTCACAACAGAGCAGATATGCTCATTTTTTAAAGACACTCTCTCCAAAGAGAGCCTTGTGGAAAATATATTCTATATATTAAATGTAAAATTTAAACTGTGGGTTGATAAAAAGTATTAAAAAGAGGTAGGAATACAGATATCAGCAGGTATGGTTCAATATCTAGAAAGAGCTGAGTTGAAAAGAATTTGTGAGAATGAAAGAAACTGGAGAGAATCCAAGTTATGTGGAGATGTCTTACGGATTAAGAGAAATTACTTGAGGCGATTACACCAGTGAGGAAGTATAAGGTTAACTGCCTAAGGTCCATGAGGATATAAGGCTTGGTTTCATGATGAAAGGTTAGATCAGAGAAGCATAAGATGCTGAATACATGGACACAGAATAGATGGTCTTATTACACAACATATTATCAAAGAATGAGTTTAAGAAAACAGAAAGTGCACTGGAATTTGTACAAAAGAAGGGAGATTAAAAACTAAATTACAGAGGAAAAGGAAGAAAACACTGCTATTGAAACTCTTACCTAAATTGAGGTTAACTCTGAGGTCAACAAGATCCACAGTAATGTATAGTAATCAGTATTTTTAAAAAATAGTTCTTATTTAGAGAGGAATATACACACAAAATAAAAATTCAAGTATGAAAGTACAATAAATGAAAAGTTTACCAACTACACTATACTCCCAGTTTCCCTCCCCACCCTTAAAAAAAAACAGAAACAAATGATTTACTTGCAACACAGACCAGACAGCATCACTTCAATACAGCATAGGAGTTAGAAAAAGGTCATACTGCAAGCATCAAAGGCTGAGCAAAGACAGTAAGCCAGCCTCCCTCCCTCAGAGACCAAACCAAACAAACAGGCAAGACCAAGTGGGCTTATCATATATCATTACAGAAATGAGCCATGCTTGTATGTGTGTATGCATGGCTACACAGCGTGTTTTTAAAACACCAAAGGGAACATACTATATATATATATATATAAAATCTTGGCTTCTTTTAACTTAGTATTTCTTAAAGATCATTCCTTTTCAATTCATAGAGCTACACCTCATTCTTTTTCATGGCTGCATGTATTGTATGCATGATACCTTTATTTATCAGGTCATTTTCCTACTGAGACATTCAGAAACAATGCTGTGATAAAAATCCCTGTATATATACTATTTTGTAAATGTATGAGTATTTCTAAAATAGTAATTCCTAGGAGTTAAGAGACTATACACTTATAATTCTGACAGACTATACCAAAACTACTCTCACAAGAAACTATAGCAGTTTATACTCCCTGAATAAAGACTATAGTATTTTTAGGCTGACACTGTAAAAGGAATATATTGAAAAAGAGCATATGGGGTGCAAGAGTGGGGGGGACAGGAGCAAGGAAGGGAGAAGAAAAGAGAACTTGCTTACCTTCCGAAGTCACAGAGTTTTAAGACCGCTGTATCGGGATCCAACAGGAGGTTCTGTGGTTTAATATCCCGATGGCAGATTCCAAAGGAATGGATATAGGCTAAACTTCGAAACAGCTGATACATATACAACTGGAACAAATAATAAAAATTAACTGAATACTTTCTATCCCACATAGATCAGGATCCTTAAGCAATAAAGTAACAGGTTTTCAGAACAGAACAACTGAAATGCTGTGGACAGTTAGCACTTAGTTGTCCTTTAATAAGTTTCATGTCATTATTATATTAATCATCTAATTAAAGTTTCATTAACCATGTTATATTATTCATACCATCCTTTAACAACTTAAAAGAGTAAATTTTACTCTTTTAATTTATTTTTATAATTTATTCTACTAACATCTCACCACAAGCCTGCTAAAATGGACTTTTTTTAGACACAGATAAAAAGGTCAGAAAGATATTCCAAACCATGTGACTACTAAGTAACAATGTTCAGACCAGAAGCCAAGTCTTCTGTTTTTTGAAGTTCATCATTCTTTAAAAGTACTTACAGTTTCATCTTTGGAATAATATTCTTCTGAGATGCCACCCTAGAGGTTATTGATACAGAGGCATGGGAAAACTCATGTGGGAAAACATCAGTAACCCTGTTAATAGTATCACCACTATTTCTGTTAATATCCTTCAGAAATAAGGAGACTTTAATATTCCATTTAAAAACAGATCCTAGCTAAATACTGAAATCAACTTAAAAGAATATTTATTTCATTTTTATTACAAAAAAAAGATACAATGAGAAACTAGGTCTGCACAGAAGAAAGAATTAAGACTCTTGACTAGGGACAAGAGGGACTTTAAGAAGAAATTGAGTATACTGTAAACCTTCCATTTATCCTAAGAAGAAAGTGAATATATTGTAAACCTTCTGTTAATCCCAAGGTCAGTGTTTCAATTTTTCTGACTACTCGCCTTCTGACCTCTACCCCAAAGTCATATACCATGGAAAGAATTTTCGAAATGATTCATACCAAAGATACCAGTGTCTTCATAAACAACAAAAAACGGCAGTTAAAGGTCAGATAAAGCATTAACATAAAGCACCATCTTTAGAGGCTACTGCCAAGACTTAGTTAAGTAAGATTAACATGAGAACTACTTTCCTTCAAACAGGCATGATGAAACCTGCAGACAGTTGAATTCTAGTACATCCTTAATGTTACATTAAGTAAAGCTGGAAAAGTTTAAGCTTTTAAAAAATGAATCATGGTATAAAAATATATAGGTAAGACCTTCAATAAGGTCATCATTTTGCCACCAAAGTCAGAATTAAGGAATTTAGGTATCCATAAAACTTTTCAAAAGCTTCAAAATTCTATTACTGTATCATGTTCAGAGAATCAATCTCCAAGTCTTAAAGTTTACTCTCAGAATTCTAAGAGTTTAATTCACTACCACTATGAAAATGAGCTCCCACAAGAAACTGAGTTTACAGGCATTAATTTACTAAAGGAGAGATTTTTCTAAGTGTGTCAGGGCACTAATGTCTAGGTAAGCAAGAATCAGCAGCAAAAATTGTTCTTTATAAAAAATGCTTAAGAGTTTAAATGAGGTTTTACTGTATTCATTCATCTGTTCTGTATTCTCTTCACTTTATCTCTTGAAAAGTCAAGGTAAAGAAAGAAATATGCAATTTTGTATCTCTTTTCCTGTTATCTGACTCTATAAAGTATATACAGAAAAACTGAGAGGCTTTCTACACTAGAAAGATAGCAATAACAAGAAAAACAACTTATGTGCCAGGCACTATTCTAAGTCTGTTGCATGTATTATTTCATTTAACCCTTATGTAATAAGGTACTCCTTTTATTTCTGTTTTACCTATAAAGTAACTGAGGCATTTTGTACAGTATCACATACTTAATATTCTGTAGTAGCTTGGGTAAGTACACCTTTTTAAATCACTATTTCTTTATTTTGCCATATTTTTAAAGTATAAAAATGTAGTAACTAAATAGCTCAATTAAGTAAAAGACTAGAAAGACAAATTCTTAGAAACTAAGATATTTTAGCATATTTGAAATTCAAGATTTATTTACCACATACTAATTGTCAAACCAAGTGTGTTTCACTCATCTTTTTATTTAATTCTTGAAATCTGTAAGATACACATTCATTCTTATTTTTACAGAGCAGGGAATTAAAGCCCAATAAATAGTTTGAATATAATTTTAATACAGTTAAAAAGTTATCAAATCTAACTCAAATCCATGTCCTTTCCTCTGTGCTACTGAACCTGTTTAAAACAAATAACAGAATAACAATTTTATTTGTGATTCACAAAAATGTAACCTGGTTGATTTTCTTGTGTACACAGACCCTGTTACTAAAATATGTCTATTCAAAAAAAAATCTGCATTCACAATGATCCGCTAGGTGTCTGTTTTAGAGTTGTATTTTAAAACCCACTTAGTTATCAGATGTTCATCAGAAAAACCAAAGATGCTTGAAAACTTTTTAACTTGTACATTAACAATCATCAACTATAAAGTGACCAATACTATAAGCGGGTGAAAAGAGGTTCAAAGCAGTACCCAACCCTAGAAAAACAAAGTCAAGCAATGATGAAGAACTGAAACTGCCATTTTGGTGATGAAAACAAGTCTTTATTAGAGGGTAAGGTTCGTGAAGGCAAGAATTACATGTATTTATCACTTTCATTCCCAATCCAAGATTTTTCACATAATATTTTATAGAAATAGTGTATGAAATAGTGCACATGAATAAGTGAATGAGATCAACTTATCAATTCCAGGCAATGTTTTAATAGTTTCAGGCCCTTAAACATAAGAATAGATTTGTCTTCTCAAAGAATAATGTTCAGTGCCAATAACTCTGATTCTGGAAGCGCTGTGGTTATATATAAGAACCATCCTGTTTTTTCCAAAACAGGGGAAAAGGAATGCTAGGCCTTTCTTTGTATGACAACCTCAATATGTGTAATAACCTTATTTTCTTTTTATAATATAGGATGCCAGAGATCTCATCCAAACATATGCTGTCAAAAACACAGAAAGAGATGTGCACATTATTTGTAATAGCAAAAAAACAAGAACAGAAACAAACAACTGAAGTGAAAAACAATTTGTCCATTAGTAGGTAACCAGCTGGCTAAATTAGGATACAGCCATACAACACTAATAGGTAGCTGTAAAAAGGAAGGCAAAATAGTTATATTTATCTATCTACCTATATTAATACAGAGTGAACACTAGAATATATTTTTAATTTAAAAAGCAAAGTAGGGGAAAATGTATACATTATATAACCATTTATATAAAAAGGACGTGGAAGATAATATAATTAGATACATTTGGTAATTTAAAACAGTAGAATAAACTAAAAGGTTTTTGAAAAATGTTTAACTCCGGGGGAGGGAAGAAGAGGGTAGAGAGAACAGGGATAAAAGCTACAATTATATGACTATATATATTTGGTTTGTAGATTTTAATTTGGAACTATGTGAATATATTAATTTTGATGTAAATGTTTTAAAATTCAAATACAATATATAATAAAAGTAAAATGAAACAAACTAAGTTTACTACAGCATAATCACACAGAGGAATTATTCAATATTTCTTTAAATCAGAGAAACTTGACTATTTATACCTAATGGGATATTCCATGAGAATAAAAAGAGCGGCAAAGTATCTTAAAATTTTTCAGTTGGTGGTTGTAGTGCTGTTACCGTTATCCTAAGACTATACTGTATGTAAAGTGTGGGACAGAACAATTAAGTAATTATATTGTCACTGAAAATGGAATTTTTAGTGTAAGAGAAAGGAAATACAGATGTAACATTGGTAAGCCTCCCCAATATTTAATTAGGAAAGTAATATGTATTCATCTTTTTATCTTTGAAAAATTATTCCCTTATTTCCTAATTCTGTCCACTAAAAAAGACCTAGAAACAATAATAATAATAATAATAATAATAATAATAATAATAATAATAATAATAATAAAAACCTGTGGTACCTGGCACTGCTAAGATTCAGACTGTGGTTTCTAAATACCATTTTCCACTAAAAGGATAACGTCTTCTTGAAGAAAAGGGTGATCCCACGTCTGAAGAAAAAATATAAAGATGAACTTAGAAATTCAAGATGGCGGCATGAGGGGTGAGAAGGAGAGCTCCTCCCAAAACCAAAAACAGTACAAAAATATAGTTAATACAACTAACCTTAAAACAGCAACAAGGATGAAGGCTGAACCAGACTGCATACACACCTCAGGAACAGAGAAGACCTCATGAAACAGGGTAACATACAAGAGCCTTAATCCGGCGGAACCCAAGCCCTTCCCCCACCCCAGCTCACTGAAGGGAGGAAGAGAAACGGGAGGGGGAGAGGGTGGAAGCCAGGGACTGCTGAACACCTAGCCCTGGAGATCTGTTTTGTGAGCAGAAACCTATAGTGTGTGGTGCTCTGGACATTGGGGAGCTCGGACAGGCGGAGTGTTTGAGAAACTGACATTCTGGCCATTTGTGGAGGAGAGGATCCACATCGGGCAGCTCTGTGTCACAGGAAAGGCAGGCAGTCTGAGAGGTTTCCTAGCACCCAGAGGGCTGCTGAATGGGGTGGGGTTTGGGAGGAGCTTGCTGCATGGGAGAAGTGACAGCTGGACAAGGTTAAGGCTGTTTTGGGGCACTCTGGCTAGCTGGTTGGGAACTTTGAGGAGCTTCAGGTGCTCCATGCTCCTGGCTGCCTACTCAGCTCCGAGGCCCTGCACTGTGACACGCAGCCTGCTGCACCTTCCTTCTAGCCTGCCAGCACCAGTATGCAAACTGACAGTCACGGTGCTGGCATCAGGCCAGCCAGAGGGAGGCCTCACTTACAACAGCTAGAGATGCAAAGCACAGAGGCTTACATGAGTGTGGTTAGCCTACTGGCTCTGACACTGGAGACAGGCACCGCAGACGGAAATCAGGAAACAGATCTTTCCTCCCCCCAGGCACCAGCTCCACTCCCCAACGACCCCCAACCTCACTCCAGGGGCTAAGCAGCTCCAGAGACTGGAGTTTCTGTGCACTAGTGGGCACCACACAGAAAGATGAAACGTAAAAAGAACATGGTTCAGACCAAAATCTCACAAACCCGAGAAAGAGGGCCAAATGAAACCGAACTCACCAACATTCCTGAAAGACAGTCCAAAATAAAAATTATAAACATGCTTATGGAGGTAAAGAAAAATATTCAAGAAATCAGGAACAAATTTAAGTTGGAGGGTTCAATAATTAAGAAATTCCATATCTGAAATGCAACATACAATGGAGGAATTTAAAAGCAGATTAGATATAGAAGAGACAGTAAATGGAATAGAAATTAGAGAAGAGGAATACAAGGAAGTTGAGGCACAGAAAGAAAAAAGAATCTCTAAGAATGAAAGAATATTGAGAGAACTGTGTGACCAATCCAAACGGAACAATATTCGCATTATGGGGGTACCAAAAGAAGAAGAAGAGAGAAAAAGGGATAGAAAGTGTCATTGAGGAGGTAATTGCTGAAAATTTCCCCAATCTGAGGAAGGAGAGAGTCTCTCAAGCCATGGAGGTGCACAGATCTCCCAACACAAGGGACCCAAGGAAGACAGCATCAAAACATAATAATTAAAATGGCAAAGATCAACGATAAAGGCAGACTTTTAAAAGAGCTAGAGAGATAAAAAACATCACATACAAAGGAAAACCCATCAGGCTGTCATCAGACTTCTCAGCAGAAACCTTACAGGCCAGAAGGGAGTGGCATGATATATTAATGCAATGAAGCAGAAGGGTCTAGAACCAAGAATACTCTACCTGGCAAGGTTATCATTTAAATTCAAAGGAGGGATTAAATAAATTCCAGATAAGCAAAAGCAGAGAGGATTTACCTCCCACAAACCATCTCTAAGTGCATTTTGGAGAGACTGCTATAGATGGAAGTATTCCTAAGCCTAAATAGATGTCACCCAAGGGAAGACAAAGAGTACAGAATATGATACATAAAATTCAATGAATGGAGGAGAAAGAAAAAGGAGGAAAAAAAAGAACCTTTGGGTTGTGTTTGTAATAGCACATGAAGTAAGTTCAATTAGACTGTTTGATAGTAAGGGAATTACCATTGAACCTTTGGTAACCAAGTATCTAAAGCCTGCAGTGGCAATAACCACATACCCATCGATAATCACCCTAAATGTCAATGGTCTGAATGCACCAATAAAAAGACTTAGAGTTACTGAATGGATAAAAAAACAAGACGCATCTATATGCTGCCTGCAAGAGACTCACTTCAAACCCAAAGACATACACAGACTGAGAGTGAAGGAATGGAAAAAGATATTTCATGCAACTGATAGGGAGAAAAAAGCAGGAGTTGCAGTACTTGTATCAGACAAAATAGACTTCAAAACAAAGAAATTCACAAGAGACAAAGAAGGACATTACATAATGATAAAGGGGTCAGTCCAACAAAAGATAAAGCTATTATAAATATCTATGTACCCAACACAGGATCACCTACATATGTGAAACAAATACTAAAAGAATTAAAGGGGGAAATTGAATGCAATGCATTCATTTTAGGAGACTTCAACACACCACTCACTCCAAAGGACAGATCAACCAGAGAGAAAATAAGCAAAGAGACAGAGGCACTGAACAAAGTATTAGAACAAATGGACCTAACAGACATCTACAGAACACTTGATCCAAAAGCAACAGGACACACCTTCTCAAGTGCACATGGAACATTTTCAAGAACAGATTATATATTAGGCCACAAAAAGAACCTCAGTCAATTCAGAAAGACTGAAATTGTACCAACCAGCTTCTCAGATCACAAAGGTATGAAACTAGAAATAAATTAAACAAAGAAAAGGAAAAAGCCCACAAACACATGCAGGCTTAATAACATGCTCCTAAATAATCAATGGATCAATGACAAAATAAAACCAGAGATCAAGCAATATATGGAGACAAATGACAACAATAATTCAACACCACAAAATCTGTGGGATGCAGCGAAGGCCGTGCTAAGAGGGAAATATACTGCAATACAGGCTTACCTCAGGAAAAAACAACCCCAAATGAATAGTCTAAACTCACAATTACTGAAACTAGAAAAGGAAGAACAAAAGAGGCCTCAAGTCAGTAGGAGGGACATAATAAAGATTAAAGCAGAAATAAATAAAATTGAGAAGGATAAAACAATAGAAAGAATCAATGAAAGCAGAAGCTGGTTCTTCGAGAAAATAAACAAAATAGATACACCCCTAGCCAGACTTATCAGAAAAAAAGAGAGTCTACATACATAAACGGAATCAGAAATAAGAAAGGAAAAATCACTACAGACACCACAGAAATACAAAGAATTATGAAAGAATACTATGAAAAATTATATGGTAACAAACTGGATAACCTAGAAGAAATGGACAATTTTCTAGAAAAATACAACCTTCCAAGGCTGACCCAGGAAGAAACAGAAAATCTGAATAGACCAATTACCAGCAAAGAAATTGAATTGGTAATCAAAAAACTACCAAAGAACAAAACCCTGGACCAGATGGTTTCACTGCTGAATTTTATCAAACATTTAGTGAAGACCTAATACCCAACCTCATTAAAGTGTTCCAAAAAGTAGAAGAAGAGGGAATACTCCCAAACTCATTCTATGAGGCCAACATCACTCTAATACCCAAACCAGGCAAAGACACCACAAAAAAAGAAAATTACAGAATATCCCTGATGAACATAGATGCCAAAATACTCAACAAATACTAGGAAACTGAATTCAAAAATACATCAAAAAGATCATCCACCATGACCAAGTGGGATTCATCCCAGGGATGCAAGGATGGTACAACAGTCGAAAATCCATAAACATAATCCACTACCATAAACAAAATGAAGGACAAAAACAACATGATCATCTCCATAGATGCTGAAAAAGCATTTGACAAAATTCAACATTCATTCAAGATAAAAACTCTCAACAAAATGGGTATAGAGGGCAAGTACCTCAACATAATAAAGGCTATATATGACAAACCCACAGCAAACATTATACTTAACATTGAGAAGCTGAAAGCTTTTCCTCTAAGACTGGGAACAAGACAAGGATGCCCACTCTACTCATATTTATTCATCATAGTTCTTGAGGTCCTATCCATGGCAATCAGAAAACACAAAGAAATAAAAGGCATCCAGATTGGTAAGGATGAAGTCAAACTGTCCCTGTTTGCAAATGACATAATATCGTACATAAAAACCCCTAAAGAATCCACTCCAAAACTATTAGATCTAATATCTGAATCCAGCAAAGTTGCAGGATACAAAATTAATACACAGAAATCTGTTCCACTCCTATACACTAATGATGAACTAACAGAAAGGGAAATCAGAACCAAGGAAGTGAAAGACCTATACCCTGAAAACTACAAGACACTCTTAAGAGAAATTAAAGAGGACACTAATAAATGGAAATTCATACCATGCTCTTGTGTAGGAAGAATTAATATTGTGAAAATGGCCAACCTGCCTAAAGCAGTCTACAGACTCAAGGCAATCCCTATCAAAATACCTACAGCATTCTTCAATAAACTAGAGTAAATACTTCTAAAATTCATATGGAACCACAAAAGACCCTGAGCAGCCAAAGCAATCCTGAGAAGGAAGAATAAAGCAGGGGAATTATGCTCCCTGACTTCAAGCTCTACTACAAAGGCACAGTAATCAAGACAATCTGGTACTGGCAAATGAAAAGACCCATACTCCAGTGGAACAGAATAGAGAAACCAGATATAAACCCAGACATATATGGTCAATTAATATACGATAAAGGAGCCATGGATATACAATGGGAAAATGACAGCCTCTTCAACAGCTGGTGTTGGCAAAACTGGACAGCTACATGTAAGAGAATGAAACTGGATAACTATCTAACCCCATACACAAAAGAAACTCAAAATGGATCAAAGACCTGAATGTAAGTCATGAAACCATAAAACTCTTAGAACAAAATATAGGCAAAAATCTCTCAGACATAAACATGAGCAACTTCTTCATGAACATGTCTCCCTGGGCAAGGGAAACAAAAGCAGAAATGAACGAATGGGACTATATCAAACTAAAAAGCTTCTGTACAGGAAGGGATACCATCAGAAGAACAAAAACAATCTCTACAGCATGGGAGAATATATTCATAAATGACATATCCAATAAGGGGTTGACATACAAATTATATAAAGAGCTCACACACCTCAACAAACAAAAAGCAAATAAGCCAGTTAAAAAATGGGCAGAGGAGCTGAACAGACAGTTCTCCAAAGAAGAAATTCAGATGGCCAACAGGTACATGAAAAGATGCTCCAGATCGCTAATCCTCAGAGAAATGCAAATTAAAACCACAATAGATATCACCTCACACCAGTTAGGATGGCCACCATCCAAAAGACAAACAACAACAAATGTTGGCGAGGATGGAGAAAGGGGAACCCTCCTACACTGCTGGTGGGAATGTAATTAGCACAACCATTGCGGAAAGCAGTATGGAGGTTCCTCAAAAAACTCAAAATAAAACTACCATTTGACCCAGGAATTCCACTCCTAGGAATTTACCCTAAGAATGCAGCAGCCCAGGATGAAAAAGATACATGCACCCCTATGTTTATTGCAGCACTGTTTACAATAGCCAGGAAATGGAAGCAATGTAAGTGTCCATCAGTAGATGAATGGTTAAAGAAGATGTATATATACAGAATGGAATATTATTCAGCCATAAGAAGCAAACAAATCCTACCATTTGCAACAACATGGATGGAGCTAGAGGATATTATGCTCAGTGAAATAAGCCAGGCGGAGAAAGACAAGTATGAAATAATTTCACTCATCTGTGGAGTATAAGAACAAAGAAAAAACTGAAGGAACAAAACAGCAGCAGACTCACAGAACCCAAGAATGGACTAACAGTTCCCAAAGGGAAAGGGACTGGGGAAGATGGGTGGGAAGGGAGGGATAAGGGAGAAAATGGGCTATTAACAATTAGCACACATAATGTAGTGGGGGTGGGGTGGGTGGAGGGAAACGGGGAAGGCAGTATAACACAGAGATGATAAGTAGTGAATCTATAACATCTTACTATGCTGATGGACAGTGACTGCAATAGGTGTATGTATGTGGTGAGGACTTGATAATAGGGGGAGTCTAGTAACCATAATGTTGCTTATGTTATTGTATATTAATAATAGCAAAATTTTAAAAAATGAATGAAAGTGCTGGCAGTTCCAAGAAAAAAAAGATGAACTTAGAACACTGTCACACTAGACAGCAAGTAATCTGTCAAAGATTATTAAGACTCAGGCAAGAAGCTTTAAAACACACTCACACAACAAAAAATACCTAGCTGGTTACCTTTGGAAAATGCTTTGTGAACTAATCAAATACATATACTGTTTTTCTTATATAAACTGTACCTCAGGGTAATCTAATAATTGACATGGTAAAGTGTCCTTTTATATAACTATTCCAGCTTATATATTAAAAAGGAATAACAACATTAGAATATCAGTATCTTGTAACCCTTGATGAATTAGTGGATTTAGGCAATGATCATCAATGGCTACTAGCATCACAAAAACAAAGACAAAGACATTGTGATTTTCCTTAGGAAAGCACTCAACATTACCTATGAAGTAGTTAGTCCTAACTCCTAGAAAAACATATCTAATCACCAATTTTCAGGAAATACAGAGGACAGAGCAACATATTAACAACCAAGAAACTGTAAACCACTTCTTTAACAACCAAGCTCAAGAGGGAGAGAGATAAAGGAAACACAGAAACATTAGGGGTATATTAGCCTATTATAATATATGGGCCTTATTTGGATCCCAATTCTAACAGAGAAACTGTAGGACATATTGGGAATGTAAATATTAACTGGATATGTAATGATGTTAATGAAATACTATTTATTTGTATAGATAAGAAATATACATATGTACTGAAATACTTACAGATAAAAATAATATCTGTAGTTTGAATAAAAATAAAGGGAAGTACCCTCATTTGTGGAGTATAACAACGAAGCAAAACTGAAGGAAAAAAATAGTAGCAGACTCAGAGACTCCAAGGAACTAGTGGTTACCAAAGGGGAGGGGTGTGTGACGGTGGGTGGGGAGGGTGGGAGAAGGGGATTGTGGGGTACTATGTTTAGTACACATGGTGTGGGGAATCACAGGTAAAACAGTGTAGTACAGTGAAGGCAAAGAGTGAATCTGTGTCATCTTACTACACTGATGGACAGTGACTACTGAATTGGGGTATGAGTGGGGACTTGATAATATGGGTAAATGTAGTAAAAACATTGTTTTTTTCATGTGAAACCTTCATAAGAGTGTATATAAATAATACCTTAATAAAATAAAGAAAATTAAGAAATAAATAACATATTGTATAAGTTTGAAAAATAAAAATTAAAAAAATAAAGGGAAGTAGGGAGTAGAGGGTAGTATAGATGAAACAAGAGTGGCCATGAACCAATAATTGTTGAAGCTATGTGATGGGTACACAGGGGTTCACTGTTCTATTTTTGCTTTTGTTTATATTTGAAATCTTTAATATTAAAAACAAATTTTAGGGTGACTAAGGAAAAGATCCTGAAAATAGGCAAATATATGAAAAGAAAATCATTTGGCACATTCTATGTTAAGTAGTAGAGCGGACTTCCGGGAAGATGGCGGTGTGAGCAGGGTGGCAGAAATCTCCTCCCAACACTATATTTATCTACGAAAACACAGAAAATACATCTATTCCTAAAAGAGAGACGAGAATACACAGGAAAGCGCACAGCGTGCAGCTACACCCGAGAGGACTCGGCACCCCAAGAGGCGGGTAAGATACGGAGCCGCAACCCGGCGGGACCCAAGCACTCCCCCACCCCAGCGCACCGGCGGGAGGAGAGGATTCAGAGCCGGGAGGGAGTGGAAGTACACCCCTGCGAAGTAGCCAGCCCCGGTGATCTGCGCGGGGAGCACTGACCCACATTGCGCAGTGCAGCGGAGATTGGAGAGACAGAGGGGCAGGATCTGAGCGGGGAACGCGCCAGGGTGCTTGCAGCCGGCTCCCTGGGAGGAAAAAAAAAACGCGCGCTCTCTTCAGTGGTCTTAAAGAGACAGGAGCCCAGCGGTGGAGCCGGATAGCCCCAGCACACTCAGCCCAGCAGGCTGGGAGTCCTGGGGAGTTTCAGACGCCTTAGCTGGCGACTGAGGAAGCGTAGCCATACTTACACTTCTCATTGAGATCAACAGCCTCCTATTCGTTCACACCCCTGCCAGAGCGATAAAGGGCCCTGCGGAGCGGCACAGTCACAGCTGTGGAATAGTGGGGCAACAACACCACCTAGAGCATTCCCACAGAATCTACGTCCGGTGGGCATTTTTTTTGTTTTGTTTTGTTTTTTGTATTGTTTTTGTTTTTTCTTTTCTTTTTTCCTTTTCTTTCTTTTTCTCTTTTTTTTTCTTCTCTTTTTAAAGTCTTTAAGAGCCCAGCTGACATACGTGGCAACTATCAGTGACCAATTATATAGCCATGAAAAGACAGAGGAATATGGTTCAGACCAAAATCAACCAGACAACCCCAGAGAGGGAGTCTGAAGGGATGGAAATGCACAGCCTCCCTGAAAAAGAATTCAGAATAAAAGTCATAACCATGCTGATGGACCTACAGAGAAATGTGCAAGAGCTGAGGGAGGAAGTGAGGGAACTGAGGAAAGACAATACAGAAATCAGACAAGCGATCGACGGGCTTAACAGCAGAATGGATGAGATGCAAGAGACTGTTAATGGAATAGAAAACAGAGAACAGGAGTACAGAGCAGCTGAGGCAGAGAGAGATAAAAGGATTTCTAGGAATGAAAGAATATTAAGAGAACTGTGTGACCAATCCAAACGGAACAATATTCGCATTATAGGAGTACCAGAGGAAGAAGAGAGAGAAAAAGGGATAGAAAGTGTCTTTGAAGAAATAATTGCTGAAAACTTTCCCTCGCTGGGGAAGGAAGTAGTCTCGCAGTCCACCGAAGCTCATAGATCTCCCAACACAAGGGACCCAAGGAAGACAACACCAAGACACATAATAATTAAGATGGCAAAGATCAAAGATAAAGACAGGGTATTAAAGGCAGCTAGAGAGAGAAAAAAGATCACCTACAAAGGAAAACCATCAGACTATCATCAGACTTCTCAACAGAAACCTTACAGGCCAGAAGAGAATGGCATGATATATTTAACGTTATGAAACAGAAGGGCCTCGAACCAAGAATATTGTATCCAGCACGATTATCATTTAAATATGATGGAGGGATTAAACAATTTCCAGACAAACGAAAGTTGAGAGAGTTTGCCTCTCATAAACCACCACTACAGGATATCTTAAATGGACTGCTCTAGATGGAAGCACACCTAAGGCTAAAAAGATGTCACCAGAGAAAATAAAATCATAGCAAAGAAAGCAGACCATCCAAATACTAACTAAAGGCAAAGAATAAAACACCTATTATAGAAAGAATGGAGGAGGAGGAATAAGAAGGGAGAGAAAAAAGAAACATCAGACTGTGTTTACAATAACTTAACAAGAAAGTTAAGTTAGATTGTTAGATAGTAAAGAAGCAACCCTTGAACCCTTGGTAACCACGAATCTAAAGCCATCAATGGCAATAAGTACATACCTATCAATAATCACCCTAAATGTAAATGGACTGAATGCACCAATCAAAAGACACAGAGGAACAGAATGGATAAAAAAGCAAGACCCATCTATATGCTGCCTACAAGAAACTCACCTCAAATCCAAAGATATACACAGACTAAAAGTGAAGGGATGGAAAAAGATATTTCATGCAAACAACAAAGAAAAAAAAGCAGGTGTTGCAGTACTTGTATCAGACAAAATAGACTTCAAAACAAAGAAAGTAGCAAGAGATAAAGAAGGACATTACATAATGATAAAGGGTCAGTCCAACAAGAAGATATAACCATTATAAATATATATGCACCCAACACAGGAGCGCCAGCATATGTGAGACAAATACTAACAGAATTAAAGGAGGAAATAGACAGCAATGCATTCATCTTAGGAGACTTCAACACACCACTCACTCCAGAGGACAGATCAACCAGACAGAAAATAAGTAAAGACACAGAGGCACTGAACAACACACTACAACAGATGGACCTAACAGACATCTACAGAACTCTACACCCAAAAGCAACAGGATACACATTCTTCTCAAGTGCACATGGAACATTTTCCAGAATAGACCACATACTAGGCCACAAAAAGAACCTCAGTAATTTCAAAAATATTGAAATCCTACCAACCAACTTCTCAGATCACCAAGGTATAAAACTAGAAATAAATTTTAGAAAGAAATCAAAAAGGCTCACAAATACATGGAGACTTAACAACATTCTCCTAATTAATCAATGGGTTAACGACCAAATCAAAACAGAAATCAAAGAATATATGGAGACTAATGACAACAACAACACAAAGCCACAACTTCTGTGGGACGCAGCAAAGGCAGTTCTAAGAGGAAAGAATATTGCAATCCAGGCCTATTTAAAGAAGGAAGAACATTCCCAAATGAATAGTCTAAAGACACAATTACTGAAATTGGAAAAAGAAGAACAAATGAGGCCCAAAGTCACCAGAAGGAGCGACATAATAAAGATTAGAGAAGAAATAAATAAAATTGAGAAACATAAAACAATAGAAAAAAATCAATGAAACCAAGAGATGGTTCTTTGAAAAAATAAACAAAATAGATAAACCCCTAGCCAGACTCATTAAGAGAAAAAGAGAATTTATACACATAAACACAATCAGAAATGAGAAAGGAAAAATCACGACGGACCCCACAGAAATACAAAGAATCATACGAGAATACTATGAGAATCTATATGCTAACAAGCTGGAAAACATAGAAGAAGTGGACAATGTCTTAGAAAAATACAACCTTCCAAGACTGACCAAGCAAGAAACAGAAAAACTAAACAGACCAATCACCAGTGACGAAATCAAATTGGTAATCAAAAAACTACCCAAGAACAAAACCCCTGGGCCTGATGGATTCACCTCTGAATTCTACCAGACATATAGAGAAGAAATAACACCGATTCTCCTTAAAGTTTTCCAAAAAATAGAAGAGGAGGGAATACTTACAAACTCATTCTATGAAGCCAGCATCACTCTAATACCAAAACCTGGCAAAGACCTCACCAAAAAAGAAAATTACAGACCAATATCCCTGATGAACGTAGATGCAAAAATACTCAACAAAATATTAGCAAACCGAATTCAAAATACATCAAGAGGATCATACACCATGATCAAGTGGGATTCATCCCAGGGATGCAAGGATGGTACAACATTCGAAAATCCATCAACATCATCCACCACATCAACAAAAAGAAGAACAAAAACCACATGATCATCTCCATAGATGCTGAAAAAGCATTTGACAAAATTCAGCATCCATTCCTGATTAAAACTCTCAACAAAATGGGTATAGAGGGCAAGTACCTCAACATCATAAAGGCTATATATGACAAACCCACAGCTAACATCATACTTAACGGCGAGACGCTGAAAGCTTTTCATCTAAGATCGGGAACAAGACAGGGATGCCCACTCTCTCCACTGTTATTCAACATAGTACTGGAGGTCCTAGCCACAGCAATCAGACAAAACAAAGACATACAAGGCATCCAGATTGGTAAAGAAGAAGTCAAATTGTCACTATTTGCAGATGACATGATACTGTACATAAAAAACCCTAAAAAATCCATTCCAAAACTACTAGAACTAATATCTGAATTCAGCAAAGTTGCAGGATACAAAATTAACACACAGAAATCTGTTGCTTTCCTATACACTAATGATGAACTAACAGAAAGAGAAATCAGAAAAACAATTCCATTCACAATTGCATCAAAAAGAATAAAATACCTAGGAATAAACCTAACGAAGGAAGTGAAAGACCTGTACTCTGAAAACTACAAGACACTCCTAAGAGAAATTAAAGAGGACACTAACAAATGGAAATGCATCCCATGCTCTTGGCTAGGAAAGAATAAATATTGTCAAAATGGCTATACTACCTAAAGCAATCTACAGATTCAATGCAATCCCTATAAAACTACCAACAGCTTTCTTCAATGAACTGGAACAAATAATTCAAAAACTCATATGGAACCACAAAAGACCCCGAATAGCCAAATCAATCCTGAGAAAGAGGATTAAAACAGGGGGAATTACACTCCCTGACTTCAAGCTCTACTACAAAGCCACAGTAATCAGGACAATTTGGTATTGGCACAAAAACAGACCCACAGACCAGTGGAACAGAATAGAAAATCCAGACATTAACCCAAACATATACAGTCAATTAATATTTGATAAAGTGCCTTGGATATACAATGGGGAGATGACAGCCTCTTCAGCAGCTGGTGTTGGAAAAACTGGACAGCTACATGTAAGAGAATGAAACTGGACTACTGTCTAGCCCCATACACAAAGGTAAACTCAAGGTGGATCAAAGACCTGAATGTAAGTCATGAAACCATAAAACTCTTAGAAAAAAACATAGGCAAAAATCTCTTGGACATAAACATGAGCAACTTCTTCATGAACATATCTCCCCGGGCAAGGGAAACAAAAGCAAAAATGAACAAGTGGGACTATATCAAGCTGAAAAGCTTCTGTACAGCAAAGGACACCATCAGTAGAACAAAAAGACATCCTACAGTATGGGAGAATATATTCATAAAAAACGTATCTGATAAAGGGTTGACATCCAAAATATATAAAGAACTCATGCACCTTAACAACCAAAAAGCAATTAATCCAATTAAGAAATGGGCAGAGGACATGAATAGACACTTCTCCAAAGAAGAAATTCAGATGGCCAACAGGCACATGAAAAGATGCTCCACATCGCTAGTCATCAGAGAAATGCAGATTAAAACCACAATGAGATATCACCTCACACCAGTGAGGATGGCCAACATCCAAAACACAAACAACAACAAATGTTGGCGAGGATGTGGAGAAAAGGGAACCCTCCTACACTGCTGGTGGGACTGCAAATTAGTTCAACCATTGTGGAAAGCAGTATGGAGGTTCCTCAAAAAACTCAAAATAGAAATACCATTTGACCCAGGAATTTACCCTAAGAATGCAGCAGCCCAATTTGAAAAGGACAGATGCACCCCTATGTTTATTGCAGCACTATTTACAATAGCCAAGAAATGGAAGCAACCTAAGTGTCCATCAGTAGATGAATGGATAAAGAAGATGTGGTACATATACACAATGGAATATTATTCAGCCATAAGAAGAAAACAAATCCTACCATTTGCAACAACATGGATGGAGCTAGAGGGTATTATGCTCAGTGAAATAAGCCAAGCCGAAAAAGACAAGTATCAAATGATTTCACTCATATGTGGAGTATAAGAACAAAGAAAAATACTGAAGGAACAAAACAGCAGCAGACTCACAGAACCCAAGAACGGACTAATAGTTACCAAACGGAAAGGGACTGGGGAAAATGGGCGGGAAGGGAGGAATAAGAGGGAAAAGGGCATTACGATTAGCAGATGTAATGTTGGGGGGGCACGGGGAGGGCAGTACAACTCAGAGAAGACAAGTAGTGATTCTACAGCATCTCACTAGGCTGATGGACAGTGACTGTAATGGGGCTGGTGGGGGGGGACCTGATGAAGGGGTAGTTTAATAATCGTAATATTGCACATGTATTTGTAAATTAATGATAATAAAATAAATTATAAAAAAATAAATAAATACATTAATAATTGTAGTTATACCTGTATGGAAGGATATCAGTTCTGTTTTTATTCCAAATTTTAATCTCTCTAATAACAAAGATAATATCTTGAGCACCGCAACCTTTGAAATACTTAATAAGAAACATTATTTAATTATTGTTTCTTTTAAGATAAAGCAACTGGTTCCTTCATCTTTTCTTTATAATTTATATGAAGATACATTACCCTCTGGGTGCCCTCTTCTGGGCACCCAATTTTTTGTAAATTACACATAGGGAAAGTTAAACTGTTGAAGTTTCAATAGTTTTCTTGTAGCAAAGAAATCGTCCAGTTTTCTTAAGAAAGGATAAATTAGGTAATGGAGGATAGGCACAGATGGTCTGTGGTTCGATCTACGTGAATCCCCCTTTCCGGGGAAATTCTGTGTGCATCTCAATTAGGTTGAAGTGTTAGAGTTCCATTCACAGAGTACAACATATTTGTTTTTGATATCCCTATCACATGCCATGGAAAAGATAATACAGACTTGGAAAAAACTAGAAGAAAAAGACAACTTTCTTCCCTTGGAGGAAAAAAAAACTTTTCTAAAACGTGCTCCAAGTGAGTTAAACCTTTGTGTTAGGCATCATTTGCTCCCACCCTGCTGTGAGAAGCTAAATGGAAAGACTGATCCACTATTTTTAAAACTGGGAAATTAGAAATTACTCTTCAATGCTTTTCTGGATATATAACTAATAAGTAATAAATCCAGTTACATTCTTTAACTCCTACCACCTCCCAAGAGTGGTGTCTTGATTTAGCATGACCTGCTGTCAGCTCAGGAAATTTCCACCCTGAGATTTTCCTAGCAGAGTCGAAATCAGTCACAGTCAGAAACAGATAAAGACTGTTTTTATGAGAGTGCCTACAACTGAATTTAAATTCTATCTTCAAAAATTTCAAAGGGCTTGGCTAATGATTTTCCATCGTGTCATTTTAAAACTATTTTGGCATGTTCTATAAAGAGTACATACATTTACTGTTCAAAAATTAATAAAAAGGAATTATATTTCTTGGAACAGAATACCTTGGAGTAAGCAAATTCCATCCCAGTACACTGATGTTATCCAGCTTATTAGAGGTGACGGACTTAGCCCTGGGTAGACCTTGTCCTGGGAGTATGTTCAGAGTGAAAGAAGAATTTGGAAGAGGCTGGATCTCAGGCAAAATGATGATGTGGGTTCCAGGTGGAAGGTATAGTGGGTTGGTTTTGGAAATGTCTCCACTCCTTTTCCCCAGATGAGTTAACAGTACATTCTACAAAGACATTGTTTTTGTACAGCTCCATGCCTACTATAAGGGAGTTTCCAAGATCCATCCATTCTCCTTTCTTTTATTTTCCCCTGTATTCTATAGAGCTGTTTAAGAAAATCCAGTGAAGAAGCAGAGGGAAAATACTTTCGAGATGCAGTTGTAAATGATGTATAGATTCATAATGTGTTAAGTTATTAACTACATGGTGAGTAAACTAAAGAGCAAACATAAAATTATCAGCTCCTAATCATTGGGATAATGGGCACAAGGGGGAGAGGAAAGAGCTTGCAGGCAAGCCAAATCATAATTAAAGCAAAAGTAGTCAAATGAATTTAACTAAAAATATATTTAGGGAATATCCAATATGTGTGAGCAAATACTCTAGTCTGGGCACATCATTTAAAAGTATAAAAATAATACAAATTTAGTTCAAAGACATTTAACCTTCAAAAAAATTATTTCATAAATAATGTCCAAGAAGTTTACCATTAAATAGTCTTAAATGAACTGTTTACATTTTAACAGATCTATCATTTTCAAATTACTGGGATAGGAGCTGGGTTAAGCAGAATTAGGGTTCAGGCACGCCTACCTTCCTTACCTAATTTCTCCAGCTTCACAGACAATATGGTAGTCTTTGACTGGGATTGGCTCTGACCCTGTAATATACTCAGAGGTTAGATGTAAGCCCACTAGAGCAGGGACCGAGCCTACTCTTTTACCATCACCAGCACCTAGCACACAGTATCCAGCATGTAGCAAAGCCTTCATTGATATTTTCTGTATGAAAAACATGAATGATAGGCTGTTGGCCAGGAGTGGAGTGTCAAGATTTGAGGGACTCAATGAATAACACCTCTCTACTTTGCTTGTTTCATGAGCTGAGAAGTAGGACAAAAGAATAAGATGGATGATGGGCAAAGTAACGCATGATAAAGCTGAATGTATATGGCTCATATGTGTGGGTAAATAGGCTTCTTAAAACCAATCCTCAGAATTAGAGATAAATTTATCTACACAGGGATAAGCAATGCTAGACCACCAGACACCTTCTCCCAAAAAGAGGATAGGAAGAGAAAGGGACTGTGGCTTATACATATCTAGTTTCTTCTAGCTCCATCCATTAAATCAAATCCTTTGTCCATGAGTTACTTTTAGTTTCAGATAGAAAATGTCTTCCAAAATATAGACTTCTTGATAATTTGTAGAAATTATGGAAGTTCACAAATGTGTTTTCTTACACATTTACCGCTACAAATTTGCATTAATCAATCCTCAAATAATCAAGAGTTGAATCTAATTCCCCAAACTGACCTTTAAGTTCAGACATATCCTGAACACATCATTGCCTCAACAATGGAAGCTCACTGAAAGAAGCCACTGACAAAATTATGCATGAATTATGGGAAAAATCCAAAAGCCAACTTAAAATATTTTGAAGCTATCTGGAGATTTGTGAAACATGTTAGGCTATAGGAAATCTTTTGGTTAATTCTATGTATAATGGTATTTTAATACAATAAAACACAGCCAGGAAACTCTTTAGACATGAAAATATGGGTTTGTATTTAAGTCCCAAGAAAAATAGAACCTCACAAAAATCAAAATATAACTGATTTTAGGGTCAAAAGTCTTAGTAGCTACTGAACATAACTGAGACCAACCAACCAAAAATTCACCCCTGAATGGTCAAATGGTTTGAAAGCCACTGAAAGAAGGGCCAAAATTATTAAATTATATTCAAGGAAAAGTTTCACCCTGTGTCACTTTTTGTAATGGAATTTTTCCTGCTTCTATATATCTAAACACAGCTAAAAATTATTTCAAATAATGACAAATGATTGTTAAGTTATCAAATGTAGTTATTTAAATAAAATGAAGTGATTATAAAGTTATACCTACCTGGGGAAATTAAAAAATAAGTAAGAATGGTTTAAAAGAGGAAGAGAAAGAAGTAATCAGTCCTAAATATTGCATGCAGAAAAATACTTGTCAGAGAATTGTTTTCTTCCTGAACTGAAGCTTTGTCAGTGGAAACTTCTGATAAAAATCACAGATTTGATAAAAATTCATAAGTAATCCTGTTCCTATTTTTAGCTTTATTTTTCGTGGAGAAAACAAAACAAAACAAAATAATTTAGGTACTTTCAGAGCCCAGCTACCGTGAGTTTTGATTTCTCATGGGGCAATCACGAGCAGGCGCTTCTTGAGTAGGACCTTCTCATCTCTGATATTCTGTCTGTGAAAACATTGTTTCCCTGATGTTTTCACAGACAGAATATAATAGCCTCCTGAAGTTTTTATATGCCCATATCAATTAGTAGTAGCACATTTTCCCATATTTTTGATATCATATGTTATATTGACATTCTAAATTTTTTGTCGTATTTTTTTATAAGATAATTTTAAGGCAAAGTTTTAATGGAGAGTCACTTAGGTACCAAAATACATAGAAATAAAACTTCTACATTCTTACACTTCCTTACCTTTTCCATTTCTCTCATCTTTGCCTCTTGTTCTCCCAATCTACTTAGGAATACTTTCCCAACCTCCCAATATGTGTGTTAACTCAGAAAGTTTGTACTCCAATCTAGAGCTTCCACACGTTGTGTATTTCTTCAGGGATCCCTAAATTTCTAACGTGGATATTCTCCTCTTACCTGTTTTTCTTACCTGTGTTTCTATCCTCATTTTGTACGTCCTAGGAGAATACTTTTCGGGGGAAGCTTTGTCATCATTTACAATTCAATGGTTGTGAAGAGAACTCACTGCTTCTTCCTCCCTCTGACTCCACTCCAGCTTTGGCCTGCAGGCAGGGGCACTGTGTCAATCACAGTCTCTCAAGCCAGGAAATTTGGAAACACCTTCTTTCATCTGTTTTTCCTCCCTCAACATACATCTTATCTATCCTCACTACATCTAATTTATCATCAAATAACCATGTTTTTTTTTCCTTGGCATAGTTCTCTGATACACTGTGTCTTCTACAGAAGGATGCACAAAGAGGCAACTGTTTTAGAGTGCAAATATTATTTCAGTAATACAGAGATGATTCTGAATAGAAACTGACTTACTACAGGTTTGGCGTCATTACTCTTTTCCTTGATAAAGTTTGACAGTAGATGTATCTACCTGGTGCTAAAATAATCATTCCTACTCTGGATGATCAACAGAAAGTCATTTAAATAAATTTATAGGTATGAAATCAATTAACGTACACAAAGTATTTTAACCCATCCTGCAGCACCTACTTTGGTAATGCTTTAAAAGGGCTTTCCAGGTGCCGTATCTTTGTCCTGTCTTCTGGGACTGATCATGTACTTTGGGGGCAGTACAGCTTCTGACACTAAATAACAAGTTACTGGAATCTATCATTATTTAGTCCTGGTGGTTTTATAACACAAAGAATCTGATATTAGCCATCACACTCCTTCCTCTAACCTCAGCCCCTCATTCTTTCTACTACCTGCTAGCCCGCAGGAGAGGCAGCCATCTTGTAGGATAGCTTTACATTAAACCTTGTCAGAAGCAGATGGATGGGCAAGACAGATTACATAACCCTTGATTCCTACAAATGCTGCTTACCTATTTATTTATTTATTTAAATTATTTAAGTAAGTGCAATGATTCTGTGTTGGCATGACCATGTGAAAGATGAGCACCAAGAAAAATGTCATCACAAGAAGCTTCAGCATGAGAAGATACAGTTGTATACAACTTACACATGTCAGTTTAGTTTATACTTGTGTAGACTCTTCTTTTCCTTGAATAACATGATCAAACAATATAAAAACATCATGAAAATTATGCCAGATTATTAAACACACTGGTATTATTTGGTTGATTGAAATATACACAGATGAGTTTAACTGATCAAAATTCATGGCTATCTTACTAACTGAACTCATTAATCAGCTAACAGTGTAGTAACCAGTAGTAATTAGCTATCAGCCTCCTTTTCATTGTCATTTTATTCATTAAAAGTTCACTTTAACTTAAAGTTTAGGAAATATAAATTAAAAGCTACTTATTTTAAGTACAGATTACAGTGACCAACGCATTGTTCGTTTACTTGTTAAATTTTGATGAGATTACATACATGTCCTGTGGGTATTTCCATTTTATAGGATCTGCATGCAAAATTATTAAGTGTTAAATCAAATGGAAGAATTTAAAAGTATATTTAGATCTTACTGTCATTTCACTTTCAAAAATAAAATAAAAAAGCTTCTTCACAGCAAAGCAAACCATCAACAAGACAAAAAGGCAACCCACAGAATGGGAGAAAATGTTTGCCAATCATATATCTCAAAAGGGGTTAGTATCCAAAATATATAAAGAACTCATACAACTCAAAAGCAAAACAATGAACATCTGAATAAAAATGGACAAAGGAAGTGAATAGACATTTTTCCAAAAAAGCATGGCCAATAGGTACATGAGAAGGTCCTCAACATCATTAATCATTAAGGAAATGAAAGTCAGAACCGCAGTGAGATACCATCTCATGTCTGTTAGAATAGTTATCATCAAGGAGATCAGAGAGAACACATGTTGGTAAGGATAAAGAGAAAAGGAACCTTTGTGCACTTTTTGTGGGATTGCAAACTGGTATAGCCACTACAGAAAACAGTACGGAGGTTCCTCCAAAAATTAAAAACAGATCTACTATATGATCCAGCAATCTCACTTCTGGGTATATATCCAAGAAGATGGAAACAGGATCTCAAAGAAATATCTGCCCTCCCATGTTCATCGCAGCATTATTCACAATAGTCAAGACATGGAAATGACCTAAGTGCCCATCAGTGGATGAATGTGTAAAGAAAATGTGGTAGTTATATACAATGGAATACTATTCAGCCACTGGAAAGAAGGAAATCCTCCATTTGCCACAAAATGGATAGAACTTGAGGGCAATGTTCTAAGTGAAATAAGGCAGACAGAGAAAGATAAATATTGGATGCTAATATTTATATAGAGAATCTTTAAAAAGATGAGACTCATGGAAGCAGAGAGTAGGAAAGTGATGCCAAGTGTTGGGGGGTGGGAAAAATAGGGAGAGATTGGTAAAAGGGTACAGATGATCAGCCATTAAATGAGTAAGTTATAAAGAGCTAATGTAAAACATGGTGATTATAGTTGATAACAGTGTATCATACAATTGGAATTTGCTAATAAGGTAGAATATGCTTACTAAAATGAGAAAAATGTAAGGTGATGGATGTATTAACTGGATGGTGGGAATTCTGTAACAAGGTATGCTATATCAAATCACCATTATGTTGTGATTTACATGTCTTACTATTTCATCAGTTATACTTCAATAAAGCCAAAACAAATTTAAAAAGGAAAATTTCGGTCAAACCTGTAAAGTACTCCCTATCAGCATCATCTTGAGTATCTTGTATATACCAAAACATAATTTGTGACCATCTCAAAGACTAAGGTTTCTGTCTTGCCTGAGGGTCTCAGCCCTGGGCAAGTTCACTGTGGATTCGCTGAGACTAAGGAATGAAAACAGAATGTTTTGGGGATAAAAGGGTCTATACCAGGCTTAATTTTCACGCCAGTAGGTCAAGCACTAGAATCATGTCCACATCTAGTAGTCTTCACCTTTGTCTCTGCCTCTGCCCAAGCTATTTCTTTATACAGTGACTCAGTCAATAATAGCTGATCGCCTACAGTTGTGGCAGCAGTAGCCTAGCAGTAGGCCAATTACATCATCAAGTAGTGTAGAGTCAGATGAAGATCCTGGCCACAACAACTTCCATTTTCCCCACAGTGTCAAAATACATTTATCTCAGTTAATAAAATTTTCTGTCTCTGACACAAAAATAGAACAAATCTATGAGTGTCAGTGTACAATTGAGGGATTGTTCTCCTGCTACCACTACAATCACTATGTTTATAAACGTGTGTAGAACTGGAAAAACAATAGAAGAGAGAAAAGAAAAAATTTTAACTTAATGTTGATCATTCAGTCCTTATAACTATGGGGCCCAGGGATGACTATCAATGGGGATTCCAAGGGGTCTTTTACCATATTTATCTGAAAGGTTCTGATACAAAGAATGCTTATGGATAGACTCCCCAGTCACCATTTCCTTAATACCTTCTGCTCTAGGCAAAGCTATACACAAATGTTCATATTAGACAAGAATTTTTGGGGGGGGGGGGAATTCACAGACTATATGGACATACCGTGCTGGTGTTTAACAACCGTCATGAAGTTCTGCCTTATTCTATAAGGTCATTCTTTCTCTCTGCTCTGAAAAGATTGGGAATATCCGGTCCTCATTCCTAATATAACGACATCTCCTGCACTGGAGTTCCTTTATAAATCACCCTCAACTTTCTCTTCTTTAGGCTAAATTCCAGGTCCACTCACTCTTCTTCACAGTCTTATGTGCCAAGCCTTTAAATATCACTGGCCTCCTCTGAACCCATAAAGAGCCGCTCTCCTCCAGTTCAGTACTGGACTCCTGGCTGACGGGGGCAGAATTTCCCATTTGACTCCTGCTGAGCATTCACAGGACCACCTTCCACATCTCTGCCAGGCAACTGCTCTTTCATTCCAGTTCTCAACATGTTTAAGGAAGAGGCACTATTTTATTTCAGGGGAGAGACTTTCTTTCCATCCGTTTGCCCTCCATCCCCAGGGGAAAGAGCAGAGAAGACTGAGCTTTGGGAGTCAAGTGACAGCTGAGGTTTCAGCTTTCAGCGGTCACACAGCTCCAGAGGGACCGGAAGGTTAAGGGAAGCATGTAGAACCGCAGGCTGTTCACGTGGCTCAGAGGAGGAGATGACCAACCCCTAATAAAACACCGTCTGCCGGACATGCCATTGGGACTGGCATGCTAATTGAAAACAGAAGGCGTGGGGCTGCAGCTCTTTGGCTTTAGCACTCGGCTTGGAATAACTTTTTCTGCCACAGAAAAGCAGTACTCAGGCCAGTAAAGCTGTGCTGTTATAAAAAAAAAATTCAAAGAAACCAGCGTCACTGCTCTAGTAGAAGATAAAAACAATTTCTCTTTATTTACTTTTTCAGGAAGTTTGTATCTTATTTATTTCCTTTCCACTGGGCCATAGCTTGACACTGTGCTACACAAATGTTTTATTAGTATAAAAAATATCTATTAATCTAATTCATCTTTCAATAATATGAATGACTATTATTTTTATTTTGATTTAATTTTTTTCCTCCAAATCAAAATAACACAGGCACATAGTTCAACAGTTCTTTATTATTTTTGTTGAATGGATACCTTATTGTCTACCTCACCTCAAGCCATTTTGCTTTCCTAGAAGCTTCTTTGTAGTCTTTAGTCTTAGTTTTTTAATTTTAGGCATTAACTATTGATTTCTATTATGGAAAATGAAAATTTAGTTTGTGTCACTCCACGTCTCCCCCATTTACTTTATGTTCCTCAGCCTCTCAATGTAGTTATGTCATAATTGTGGCTAAGTAAATATGAAGTATTCACATTATTATGAATAGTATATAAGAGTTTTATAAATTTACTTTTGTGGATATATTTCTCCTATAGCTTTCTGATCTGCTTTCCCAACCCACAGCTTTGATTGTGATCTCTCCCTCACTATTATCCTGAGAATGCCATTTATTTCTTTCTTGAGTAGATCTTCTGTTTTCTGTTTTCTGGATTCCATCTCTTTCTTTTTATGGACTTAGTCCCTCATTTTGGTGGAGACATCCTCTCCATAACTTCCTGAGCAGCTATACATGAGTGACATTTTTGAGATCATACAAGTTTGAAAATATCTTCATATTCTCACACCTAATAAATTGGTCATTAGTTTGCATATAAGATTCTAGGTTGATTGTCAGAGTCATTCAAATTTCAAAGGCTTAACTCCATTGACATCTAGCTCCCAGTGTTGCAGTTAAGAAGTCTAAAGCCATTCTGATTTTCAATCCTTTTTATGTAATCTATTATGTTTTCTTTTGGGAGCTTATAGAATCCTCTTTTTGATCTTAAGTGTTCTGAATTCCACAATAGTGTGCCATGGCGGAACCCATTATGAGCACTGTTTGATCTTATTGGTCCCTTTCAATTTAAAAGAGTTACCCTGAATTAATTTACTTTATAGTTCTCCCACTTGGTTTTCACTGTGCTTTCTTTTCTTAAATATTATTTTTCAAATGTTGAACCATCTTGATTAGTATTTGAATTATCTTTTGTTTTTTCTCTTTGTTCTGTTTCTTCTACCTTTCTACTTCCTGTTTTCCCCTCTTATTCTTACCTTTCATTCCTTCTACAGGATTTTCAATTTCTGAAATAATGTTTTTTAGTTTCAGGAAATTCCATTTTTTTGTTTTTGATTCTGTGTTTAGGATTATTTTAGGGTAGAAAATGTCTGTTGATCCATGTTCTGTTTGATAGTGCCCTATTCTTATTTCACAGGTGTTACATATTCTCATATTTCTGATTATAATGATTCTCCCTTTTTTATTTTTAACTTTTCTTCTCCCCAAATAGACTCTGGATATCCAAGTTGCTTTTATTCTGTTTCTTTTGGAATATTTATGCCTTTTATGCTAGCAGATTTCTTCAAATGTTGACAATCATTGATTGCTCTTAAGTAGTCAAGATTGTGATGCAAATAAGCTGACTATAAACTTAGTTCTCCCTGTATACATTAGTCTTGTGTGATCTGACTGGGCCATTCCATTGGAGGAAGACTGGATATCATTACTGGGGCTTTTTGGGGTTCTGATCAAATTCCCCAGAGAATAAGAGAATAATTCTACAGTCTTTTGCTTGGGAGGTAATAGTCTGCCTGCTAGTATTCTGGAAGCCACAAACAGGAATAAAACTAGTGCCTCAACATTCAATATGAAAACTCCCATTGAATTCTCCTGTCCTTTGTAATGATCCCTAAATCTCAGCTCTTTCTAATATCTCCCAAAGCAAGTCTGCTTTATCTTCTACAGAGGAAAAATATCCTATACTTATCTGTAGTGGGAAAAGGGTGGTTGCATGGGAGGAGAGAGGGGATCTAGCGGGTCTAGCAGTTTCTTTAACAAGCCTTTGACTCTTTTCAGCCCCACCTTCAACTTATTTTCGCAGGTACTCAATACCACTTTGCTGAGTTATTTGAAGCATTGTAGTATAAATTGGGTTTGCTAATCAGATAAGTTCTGATATGTTATATTTCATTTTTGTTTGTCCCAAGATATTTTCTAATTTCCACTTTGATTTCTTCCTTAGCCCATTGGTTGTCAGAGTGTACCATTTAATTTCCATATATTTGTGAATTTTTCAGTTTTACTTCTGTTATTGATTTTTACTTTCATTCCCTTGTAGCTGGAAAAAATACTAGGTATGATTTCAATCTTCTTGAATTTTTTAAAGACTTGTTTTGTGAATTAACATGTGATCTATACTGGACAATGTTCCTTGAGAAGAATGAATGTTCTGCTGCTGTTTGGTGGAATGTTTGTGTATATCTTTTAGGTCCATGTGGTTCTTACTGTTGCTCATGTTCTCTGTTTCCATACTAGCTCTGTCTAGTTGTTCTATTCATTATTGAAAGTGGGATATGGAAATCTCCTACTATTATTATGTTGCTATCTACGTCTACCTTCAGTTCTGTCATTTGCTTCTTACAGATTGGTGCTCTGGGTGCATATAAATTTATAATGCTATATCCTCTTGGTGAATCGACCATTTTATCATTATATAATATCTTTCTTTGTCTCTTCTGACAGTTTTTGACTTAAAGTCTATTTTTCTATCTCTCTGTGGTTATTACCATCTTGTACATGCATCATTTTCCTGTGCTTAGTGGAATCTTTATGATCATTATTTTGAATTCTTTGTCAATTAATTCATATACCTCTATTTCTTTAGGGAAAGTTTCTGTAGATTTATTTTGTTCCTTTGATTGGGCCATATTTCCCTGTTTCTTTATGTGACTTGTACTTTGTGTTGTAATCTACGTACTCAAAACAAGAGCCACCTCTCCCAGTCTTTATGAACTAGCTTCATAAAGGAAAGCCCTTCATATAACCTGGCTAGAGATTCTGGTGGCCTCTCAAACCCCTTCTGTTGATGTGTCTTGCCTTGTGCCTGTAAATTTCCTACTGGAGACATTTTGAGGACTCTTTTTCAAGATTTCCGAGTCTCTTTCTCTCTAGTGTCTGTAGTATTGCAGATTCTCTGTAGCTGCCATAGCTGTCCAGCTCTCTTCAAAGATCCCCAGGCATCTAGAGCATTACAGGTTCTGTCAGCACACCAACTTAACTGAGACAGAAACCAATCCCTCAGGCAGAACCCCCACCCTTCCCAGAGCCAAAACATTGGGTGCTCTATCAAATTCTTTCCCTCTCCAGGGAGGAGCCAGGAGTTGGAGGTTTCCTCCCACTTTGTCCACATGTTAAGCCATGGAAGGGGTAATCACAAGTGAGCACGTGCTAGTTCAAACCTTCACCTTTGTTCTTAGCAGCCCCAACATAGCATCCTTTCTTATCAGTGTTTAGATTCAATCAAGAAAGAAACCGATCCCTCTAGTAGGCCCCCTACAAATATGATGTTAGATGTATGTTCTGGTCTTCTCTTTCCCTCCCCAGGGGAAGCCAGGAATTGGGAATTTCCTCCCCATCATGCTGCTGCACTGTGCCAGGGGGAGGGACTCTGGTGAGTGAATGCCATGACATTTCCCACCAGCTTGGATGTAGCTTATTTCACATGTGTCTGGGGTGAAAGAGCCTCTTAACTAGTATCTGGATTTCTCACCAAAGAAATTGGTCTGTATATTGTTATGAAATTGATATTTGCATGAGGGAAGGATGGTTTGAAGCTCATATTCTGCCATCTTGCTGATGTTCCCATTCAAAGCCAGATTAACTTCATAAATAAGAATACTTATAAATAAAATATTAAGCAGTTATTAGAACATACAGGTATGTTTTTTGAAGGAGGTTTTTGATAGAACCAACTGCCAGCTCTCCTTTCCTACTATTCTCTTCTCTAGCTCACATTGATTGAACTTGAGGTTTGTAGTGCAAAGAGAAATTCTGAAGGAAGAGGACCTTACAAGGAAATTTTACATGAGTTTCTATGGATATTTTTAGAGTATCTGACATAAGTCTCCTGTGAAGTAAGTTTCTAAAATGTCATGTCTTTTCTTTCCTTTATCACTCAACCTTGCAGTTAGAAAACCATATTTTTTATTAATAGTCTTACAGAATGGGCATCAGAACTTTGTGTCATAAGTAGTCCAAATCACCTCAACTCCCTGGGCACATTTTCAAATATCTTTTGCATGCAGAGATGCAACCCAAATGCAAACTTTTTATCAGCTGTCAACTTTCCATTGACCAGTGGTTGATTTTCTGGTTTAATAAATCACTTCCACTCTGCTACATGGTGGGAAACTTCCTGGTGCCCATCCAACATAACTTAGTTTTATGTTCTCAGCTTCACCCTGAATATTTGAATGAAGATATTAAAGAACTTGTGAATTCTCTGTGTGCTGAACATGGGATCATCACACAGTTTGTCAGCTTGCCAGAGAGCCAAATAGAAGCAAATTGCTGTTGAAAGAATAGAATTCTGACTGCCAAAAGGAAATATCAGTATATCTGAGTCACAGATTCTGGTTCCAAAGACTTGGCTCAGATATAAACATATTTTTGTACATACATACCCTAGGATATCAATGATAAGTTATTCATAAATATTCTGAAAACATTTTTTCTTAATTTTCCCCCTTTGGAATAGAGTATATTACCCTACTACATATCCAATTGTCTTGTAGCTCTTATTTATCTGACCTCTGTTTTCTGAACTAATTTTATTCACCAGGCATAGTAATAAGGGTTGACAAAACATAGAGCAGGATAAAATCTTTAGCCAAGAAAAGATGAACAATAGGCAAGTGGTGCATTTAAAATACTTCTTCCCAATAACTTTCCTTAGATGAATAAACAAACATAAATCTAGCAAGCCATATCCTATTGGTATATATTTCAGTTCTTTGGCCATAATGCTTGTGATGGAAATTTATCACAATACCAATTTTAGGAATATCAGTAAATGCATGATCTTTGAGTAAAATTTATTCACTTAATCTGTTCCAGGCACTGTTCTAAGTGCTTAAACACATGCTGTCTAATTACAATGACCATAACAGAGAGACAGATGTTAAATAACCTGCAAATGTCATGCATGTGAAGAGTGGCAAAGCTAGAATTAAAAACCTCTTCCTTTTCCACAAAGGCCCATGCTCATAAGCGTTATCTTAGTCTTCCATCATCCTTGGTGACCAATGAGTAATAATAATAATAAGATGCTGTTTGCTCTACAGCCTTAAACAATGAAGGGATGTAATAGGAAAGAACTAAATTATAATAACATCACCCCACTCTGTTGGTCATGATGAGAGAGAAAAGTCACTTCTTTATATATAATATAGATACAGAAAAAATGGTATATATATTATATATGCTATATATAGTTACATATGTGTGTGTATATATATATATATATACACACACACACATATACATATTTCATTTTTTTGTCAATATGCCCACTCAGAAACTGAACTGAATGCACTCTACCTTCTTAGAGCTTTATCCAGGAAAGGATAAGAAAGTTTATATGCTTTTGTTTTTCTTAAATGGCAAAAAGCCCAGACTTTTTGTTTCCATTCCATGGTAAACATTTGTCTCTCCAGTCACCCAGGTCCATGATTCATTTGTTAAGGGTTTAGTGGGCACATTTTGGCCAGCAGCCTGCCATGTGCCCGTGTCGGACTTTGAGTGAGTTCTGTAGAGGAAGTCTCCTTTTGACCATACAAGAGCATGTGCATGGGATTTCTAACCAGAAAGAGCTTAGCAATGAGATAGGTATGCAGCACAGGAAAGGCCTAAGGAGGCACCTCACCCATGAATTACTGCAGCCACCACCCTGAGCACTGAACATCACGGGCCGTGAGCTGCGGTCACAGGCAGGCCCTGCGGCTGCTTTGTGTTATCCTGCTCTCTGCATGTTGGATAGGGCAGAGATGTGCCTGCTTTAAGATCCTGTCACTCTTTGGAACACATGTGAAGCAAGTCTAGAATTGCTGTACCACATGCTTTGCTTACCATGTCATGATGCATGACAGTCTTCTGAGCTATGCTGCCTCACTATTTAAAATAGCTTCATCATTTAAAAACAAGGTGAGCCTTCCATCAACACTGAATCTAAAAAATCTGCATAAAATATCTGCACTACTGTCCTCCCACCTACTTTGTCATACTCACTGGAGCTCAAGCTCTTGCCTTCAAGGGAGTCATTGTGCAGAACAATCACATGAAACATGGAAATAGCTGAGAATGTAAATGTAGGGAGAGAGAAGAGTCTATCAAATAAAGGATCAGTTAAAGCCATGTTTTTACTTTTTTACCTTGTTTCATGTCTATTCTTTCATTTAATTGCTACTGAGTGCCTTCCCTGTGCAAGGCCCTGCAGTAGGAACAGAAGAGGAAGGAGATGATGCACAGAGGACTTTGGGAGGTAGGCTGGGGCTGGGTAGTGTGTACCAAACATAGCTTAAAACAGGGAGTGAGTATAGCATACTCAAAAAACTGAGCAGCAGGCAACATTCAGGTGAGAGAGAAATAAATATAAAGAAGGCAATAGATTCCCAACATATATCGCCTTATGCCAACATTTTATCCACAGCCAGCCTTATGGAAAGAAGTAAATGTGTGTTCTCTGCCTCCTTCCTCCCTGAACTCAGAGGTCTGTCTCAAATATAATAACCACAGTTCAACCTAATTATACATTCAATGGGTTTCAGGTGGGGAGAGGCTATAATTTGAAATATTTTTCTGTGAGAAATTATGTTTAAGAGCCAAACCACTTACAAGCAACTTTTGAGGGCTATGTATATCTACATGAAATAATGTTGTTTCCCCTTCATAGGACTTAACTCATCATATATTTGTAATTATATAACTATATAGAATTTAACTGCCTATGTAAAAACAGGCTGAATATGTAGTAAAATTTTTTCTTCACAGTTAAAAGTTCAAGATATATTTATGGCCAATATCTTTCCACCTACAATAGACACAAAGTGGTTTTCTTTTGGGTTTTTAAGTATGGGTCATTTTTATCCTAAATATTCATGAATAGTATATATTAAATATGCACTTAAAGTATTTCCCTCCTGCGTTTAAATATGTGCTAGAATTTTTCCTTCAGCTTTACAAATTTAGAATTTATCTCATCCTTTCTTGGATGAAGTTTCCGAAGCAGTGAAAGGAATGATTTTCTACTCTGTACCAAGATCAATCCACCTAATAGTACAAACTTAAATTCTTGTGAGTAATTTTAAATGATTTGCTGTTTAACCATTTGAGGAAAATAATTGTTAAATCTGAGGTTTCTGTGCTATGACAGGCACACTCTTGTTACATTCTTTTTCTTCTCCAAAATGTCTTCAGATGCCAACACTTTATCAGATTTAATTACTTTTTAGGAATTACATACAGAGATATTTCAGTTATAAGACTTCATCCTTTGTTTTTGTGGGACCCGGATCTAAGGAGGCAAATCAGAGAGGCTGTTAAAATCTGAATTAATATTATTGAGAGTCCACTGACAACCCAGCTGCTGATCTGGAATATCTCTCGTACCTTAGTACATTTTGGTCACAAAGATTGAGTACAAAATATAACGTTTCATAAAACATTGCAGGGTTCATTTTGGGTTACTACTGTGGTTCTCATTTATCTTATTCTGGGAACACTTTTTTTTTAAGGTATATTGATATACACTGTTTGAAGGTTTCCCATGAAAAAACAATGTGGTTACTACATTCACCCATATTATCGAGTCCCCCCCACACACCCCATTAGAGTCGCTGTCCATCAGTGTAGTTATTCTGGGAACACATTTAACAGCACAGAAAATGTCCAGTATGACTGACATTCTGAGAAAAAGAATTAATTAAAAGATTTTTCAAGTTTTACAAATACAAAAATCTCAAGACAATAAAGATATCCCAGAAACATTATTAGCATATTAAGGTAAAAATCCCCCCTCACTCTCACTGTGCTGCACTAAGAGATACTTCACAGAGGAGCATCATAGACAGAGGGTGAATCTTGGGTCTTCCACCTCACAACTCTGAATTTGTGAGTTCATGCAAATTATTTAAACATTCTGGGCTTTGATTTCCACATACATAAAAAAGATAAACAAATGGTACTTGAAAAGTTGTTGTGAGGATCATATGAGATCCTGAGTAGAAAGCACCTGAGAAAGTGACTGGTACATAACAGCTTTTCAATAAATGGTAGCTGTGTAGCTATGTGTACGTGAAAAGAACTGCTGAGCAATAAAGAGCACGTAAATCACCACAGGCCTGTGAGTCCTGGGCCTCAGTCCCAAAGATTTCATGAAATTTAAAAAGCATGGCCTTTGCACTGATATGTAGGTGTGTGTGTGTTAGCAGACTGGGGAGGTTGTAGAGAGAACACATGGTCATGATTATGAGAGATTTAAATCCAGTTCTCTATTTTCTTTCTTTCAATAGGCAACAGTCTCACGTGCTCAACCTCTTCTTCCTTTGAAACATTAAGTCTATGTTCTCTAAGAGTAGATGAGTGGTGATGGGAGTTAATCATGTGAACTAGACTCTGAACATGTGTCAGCTAATGCTTTACCTTTACTGGCTATAGAAATGTTTTAACTTTATTAAAAACTTACCTCCTTAAGAAGGGACTGAGAAAGTGCATTGTTGGAAACTTCAACAAAGATTACTGGGGGTTGTATGTCCCGTAAGTTGTCCTTGCAGACTGTGAACATCCTTTGCCCACAAGTCCCACCTGTGGCTTCACCGCTGTGTTCATGGTCCACTTTAGGTAAAGGTGAGGCTTTGTTGTTGAATTAAGCAATCCATAAGATGGTATTATTTAGTTATGGGACAAAATCTCTTTGGAAAACAATTTAGCAAAATGTGATATGATCCCTGTTGATATCTAAATATTCATATCCAGTTAAAATTCAATAACGTAGAATTCATACACAGAAAAACAACTTTAAAAAGCCAAGATACAAAAGATGGGGGCGTCAGAGGTGAGACAGAGGCTTACTCCTAAAACGGCATATAATATGAAAATATAATTAATACAACTACTACTGAAAGAGCAACAGGAAAGAGAACTGCACCAGACCGCATACACCTGGAGAAAAGAGCAGACCTCACAGAACAGGGTAACTTACCAAGCTGTGGCCCGGCAGGACCCAAAGCCTTCCCCCACCCCAGCTTACGGATCGGAAGAAGAGAAATGGAGCGGGGAGGGATTAAAGGCCTGGAACTGCTGAATACCTAACTCCGAAGATCTTCTCTGGGAGCACAAACATACATTTCTTGGTGCTTGCATGGTATTCTCCTGAGTAGGGGGTTGGAAAGCTAAGACAGGCAGAATTCATGGAAATACTGAGATTCCAGCCACTTGTGGAAAGCAGGGATCCATATCCAGCTGCTGTGGAACAAAAGAAAGGTGGGCAGTCTGAGAGACTTCCTTGATGAAAGAATATTGAGAGAACTGTGTGACCAATACAAATGGAACAATATTCGCATTATAGGGGTAGCAGAAGAAGAAGAAGAGAGAAAAAGGGATAGAGAGTGTCTTTGAGGAGGTAATTGCTGAAAACTTCCCCAGTCTGGGGAAGGAGATAGTCTCTTAGGCAATGGAGGTGCACAAATCTCCCAACACAAGGAACCCAAGGAAGAAAACACCAAGACATATAGTAATTAAAACAGCAAAGATAAAGGATAAGGACAGACTATCAAAAGCAGCCAGAGAGAGAAATAAGATCACATACAAAGGAAAGCCCATCAGACTATCATCAGACTTTTCAGCAGAAACCTTACAGGCCAGAAGGGAGTGGGATGATGTATTTAATGCAATGAAGCAGAAGGGCCTCAAACCAAGATTACTTTATCTGGCAAGATTATCATCTAAATTTGAAGGAGGGATTAAACAATTTTCAGATAAGCAAAAGCTGAGAGAATTTACCTCCCACAAACCACCTCTACAGTGTATTTTGGAGGCACTGCTATAGATGGAAGTGTTCCTAAGGTTTAATATCTGTCACCAGAGGTAATAAAACCACAATAAAGAAAGTTAGAACAGCTAATTACTAAGCAAATGCAAAATTAAATTAACTATCCCCAAAGTCAATCAAGGGATAGACAAAGAGTACAGAATATGATACCTAATACATAAAGAATGGAGGAGGAAGGAAAAGGAGGAGAAAAAAAAGAGAACCTTTAGATTATGTTTGTAATAGCAAATTAAGTGAGTTCAGTTATACTCTTAGATAGTAAGGAAGTTAACCTTGAGCCTTTGGTAACCATGAATCTAAATCCTACAAAAGCAATAAGTACATACCTATCAATAATCACCCTAAATGTAAATGGACTGAGTGCACCAATCAAAAGATATAGAATCACTGAGTGGATAAAAAATCAAGACCTGTCTATATGCTGCCTATAAGAGACTCCCTTTAAACCCAAAGACATACACAGATTAAAAGTGAAGGGATGGAAAAAGATATTTCATGCAACTAATAGGGAGAAAAAAGCAGGAGTAGCAGTGCTTGTTTCAGACAAAATAGACTTCAAAACAAAGGTCACAAGAGACAAAGAAGGACATTACATAATGATAAAAGGGTCAAACAAACAAGAAGATAAAACCATTTTAAATATATATGCGCCCAACACTGGAGTACCTCCATATGTGACACAAATACTAACAGAATTAAAAGGGGAAATAGAATGCAACACACTCATTCTAGGAGACTTCAACACTCCACTCACTCTGAAGGACAGTCAACCAAACCAAAAATAAGTAAGGAGACAGGGGCACTGAACAACACATTAGAACAGATGGACGTAACAGAAATCTACAAAACTCTACACTCAAAAGCAGCAGAATACACATTCTTCTCAAGTGCACATGAAACATTTTCAAGAATAAATCATATACTAGGCCACAAAAAGAGCTTGGTAAATTAAAAAAGACTGAAACTGAACCAACCAGTTTCTCAGACCACAAATGTATGAAACTAGAAATAAATTGTACAAAGAAAACAAAAAGGCTCAGAAGTACATGGACACTTAACAAGATGCTCCTAAATAATCGATGGATCAATGACCAAATAGAAACGGAGATCAAGCAATGTATGGAGACAAATGACAAAAATAATTCAACACCGCAATATCTGTGGGATGCAGTGAGGGCTGTGCTAAGAGGAAAGTATATTGAAATACAGGCCTACCTCAGGAAAGAACAATCCCATATGAACAGTCTGAACTCACAATTAACAAAACTAGAAAAAGAAGAACAAATGAGGCCCAAAGAAAGTAGAAGGAGGCACATAATAAAGATTAGAGCAGAAATAAATAAAATCAAGAAAAATAAAATAATAGAATCAATGAAAGCAAAAGCACGTTCTTTGAGAAAATAAACGAAATAGATAAACCCCTAGCCAGACTTATCAAGAAAAAAAGAGAATCTACTCACATAAACAGAATCAGAAATGAGAAAGGAAATGTCACTACAAACACCACAGAAATACAAAGAATTATTAGAGAATGCTATGAAAAATTATATGCTAACAAACCAGATAACCTAGAAGAAATGGCTTTCTAGAAAAATACAACCTCCAAGGCTGACCCAGAAAAAACCAAAATTCTGAACAGAACAATTACCAGCAACAAAATTGGACTGGTAATCAAAAACCTACCTAAGAACAAAACGCCTAGACCAGATGGCTTCACCATTGAATTTTATCAAACATTAAGTGAAGACCAGATACCCATCCTCCATAAAGTTTTCTGAAGAGGAGAAGAAGAGGGAATACTTTCAAACTTATTCGATGAGGACAGCATCACTCTAATACCAAAACCAGGCAAAGATATCGCAATAAAAGAAAATTACAGACCAAAACCCAGATGAACATAGAAGCAAAAGTACTCAACAAAATATTAGCAAACTGAATTCAAAAACACATCAAAAGGATCATCCAAGGGGATCAAGTAGGATTTATTCCAGGAATGCAAGGATGGTACACGATTCAAAAATCCATCAGCATCATCCAACACATCAACATAAAGAAGGACAAAGACCACATGATTATCTCCATAGATCCTGAAAAAGCATTTGACAAAATTCAACATTCATTCATGATAAAAACTCTCAACAAAATGGGTATAGAGGACAAGCACCTTAACATAATAAAGGCGATATATGACAAACCCATTATCCTTAACAATGAGAAGCTGAAAGCTTTTCCTTTAAGATCGGGAACAAGACAAGGATGCCCACTCTCCCCACTTCTATTCAACATAGTACTGGAGGTCCTAGCCACAGCAATCAGACAACACAAAGGAATAAAAGGAATTCAGGTTGGCAAGGAAGAAGTTAAACTGTCCCTGTTTGCAGATGACATGATATTGTACATAAAAATACCCTAAAGAATGTACTCCCAAACTACTAGATCTAATATCTGAATTCAACAACGTTGTGGGATACCAAATTAATACACAGAAATCTGTGGCATTCCTATAGATTAACAATAAACTAGGAGAGAGAGAAATTAGGAAAACAATTCCATTCACAGTTGCATCAAAAAGAGTAAAATACCTAGGAATAAACCTAACCAAGGAAGGGAAAGACCTATACTCTGAAAAGTACAAGACACTCATGAGAGAAATTAAAGGAGATACCAATAAATGGAAACACATCCCATGCTCATGGATAGGAAGAATTAATATTGTCAAAATGGCTATCCAGCCCAAAGCAATCCACAGATTCAATGCAATTGCTATCAAAATACCAACAGCATTCTTCAATGAACTAGAGCAAATCGTTCTAAAGTTCATATGGAACCACATGAAACCCCGAATAGCCAAAGCAATCCTGAGAAGGAAGAATCAAGCTGGGGAGATTATGCTTCCCAACGTCAAGCTCTATTACAAAGTCACAGTAATCAAGACAATTTGGTACTGGCCGAAAAACAGACCCATAAACCAATGGAACAGACTAGAGAGCCCTGATATAAACCCAAGCATATATGGTCAATTAATATATGATAAAGGAGCCATGGACATACAGTGGGGAAAGGACAGCCTCTTGAAAAGCTGGTGTTGGCAAAACTGGACAGCTACATGCAAGAAAATGAAACCGGATTATTGTTTAACCCAATACACAAAAGTAAACTCAAAATGGATCAAAGACCTGAATGTAAGTCCTGAAACCATAAAACTCTTAGAAGACAACATAGGCAAAAATTTCCTGAATATAAGCATGAGCAATTTCTTCCTGAACACCTCACGTAGAGCAAGGTAAAGAGAAGCAAAAATAAACTCATGGGACTACATCAAACTAAAAAGTTTCTGTACGGCAAAGGACACCATCAACAGACCAAAAAGGCATCCTACAATATGGGAGAATATATTTGTAAATGACACATTTGATAAGGGGTTAATATCCAAAATATATAAGGAACTTACACACCTCAACACCCAAAAAACAAATAACCTGATTAAAAAACTGGGCAGAGGATATAAAGAGACAGTTCTCCAAAGAAGAAATTCAGATGGCCAACAGGCACATGAAAAAATGCTCCACATCACTAATCATCAGAGAGATGCAAATTAAAACCACAATGAGATATCACCTCACACCAGTAAGGATGGCCAGCATCCAAAAGACTAAGAACAACAAATGCTGGTGAGGATGCAAAGAAAGAGGAGCCCTCCTACACTGCTGGTGGAAATGTAAGCTAGTTCAACCATTGTGGAAGGCAATATGGAGGTTCCTCAAAAAACTAAAAATAGAAATACCATTTGACCTGGGAATCCCATTCCTTGGAATTTACTCAAAGAATCCAATTTCTCAGATTCAAAAAGACATATGCACCCCTATGTTTACTGCAGCACTTTTTACAATAGCCAAGATACGGAAGCAACCTAAGTGTCCATCAGTAGATGAATGGATAATGAAGAGGTGGTACATATACACACTGGAATACTATTCAGCTATAAGAAAGAAACAAATCCTACCATTTGTAACAACATGGATGGAGCTGGAGGATATTATGCTCAGTGAAATAAACCTGGTGGAGAAAGACAAGTGCTAAATGATTTTCCTCATTTGTGGAGTATAACAGCAAAGAAGAACTGAAAGAACAAATTAGCAGCAGACACAGAGACTCCAAGAAGGAACTAGTGGTACAAAAAGGGGAGGGGTGTGGGAAGGCGGGTAGGGAGGGAGGGAGAAGTGGATTGACGGGTATTATATTTAGTACATATGTTGTGTGAGATCACAGGGAAAAGAGTGTAGCACAGAGAAGGCAAATATTGAATCTGTGGTTTCTTACTACACTGATGGACAGTGACAAATTGGGGTATTGGTGGGGACTTGATAATATGGGTAAATGTAGTAATCACATTTTTTTTCATGTGAAACCTTCATAAAAGTGTATATCAATAATACCTTAATAAAAAATTCAAAAAAAAAAGCCAAATACAAAAGCAATGCGCATGGAGAAATTCACTGTAGTGTTATTTATAGTAACGTAGGAAAGGCCTAATTGCTTAACAAGAGGGAAATGGCTTAAAAAAATATCAGAACAAGTTAATGAAATATTATGTAGTTGCTACAGTAATAATTATGAACATTATTTAATAACCTGAAAGTGTTGATTAAATAGATAAAGATCATATTACTTCATCATTATAACTTCAGAAAATATATGAGCACAGATAAGTACTAGAAGTGAAAAACCACCAATTGTGTATTTTGAGGGTGGAAATTGTGGATCTTTTCTTTTTTCTATTTTCTGTATTATCATAACTCTATACAACAGAAATAAATATTGAATAAGCAATAAATAATTGAATGTGGTCTACAAAAAACAGCACTGTACAAAATATGTTCAGGTGTAATTCTGTATATCAAGGTTTAACTTGGTACTATTTGATAATTATGTGGATGGTTCAACATGTATAGTTGCTTTTGTTTTTCAGTTTGTGTATCTAGAATAAACAGTGTAAAGGTATTGAATTAGAAATAGAAGACATAGGTTGTTACTTCAACTAAGCCACTAACTGATGGGTTAAGCTTGAGACAGTTTCTTCCTCTGAAACTGAATTTTCTCACCTCTAAGACCAAGGAATTGGACAAGAAGATATTTTAGGTAACTTTCTAGTCCAAAGTTCAGTGATACTGAGCTCATAGTTCTTTATTCAGATCCAATCTAATGTTTAACCTCTCTATTCAGGCTCTCTCTCTCATGCTAATAGTGGTATTAATTACAATTATTGTATTTGTTTGGAACATCTGGTAAAAGAGTGACTTAGTTAAATCCCAAATGATCATAACTTTTATGCATTATTAAAAATTTCTTCTCAACTCCCTATCAATCCTAGGAATTATTTCTTTGGAATTGCACAGGACAAAAATTATATATAAATAATCATTTTATCTGAAAATACAAAATAGAGTATAAGTATTTTTTCCAATCATGCTTTTTCTTTTTAAACTTCTTTGACATAAATAATGTTTTATACAAAATTTAAATTTTGCTATTTAACTAAGAAATTACAGAATTATGAAATTAAGTTTTCCATAAAAATAGGACTGGATCAGGTATAGTTTTCTTATTATTGTAACTGCTAACTGTAACTTATTAAAAGTTGTTAAGTTAGAATTAGGAGTACTCAAATCAATTTGCTTGTGAATATAAAACAAACTACTGAGGATATGTAAAAATAAACTCCAGCAAGGAACTTCAAAGAATCTCTAAAACAAAATATGTTCTAATTCTCACCACTGTAGAACTAACTGGAATCATCACAAATAAGCTATAGAGTTAGAGCCATCCACAGACAACTTGTTTTTTGACATTTTCAGTATCAGGAAGGAAACAGTTGCCTCTCATCAGAGTTTGGTAATTAGTACAATTCAGGAGCTTATCACATATAGGAAATGAAAAGACACAACACAAAATCTGTTGAAGCAGCTTGTTTTGCTTTGATCTTCCATCAAACTGCCATAGTACCATGGCATTCTTAACTTTATTGAAAATGAGGGTTAATAATGGGCACAGCATGTTGACAGCTGATTCCAGTGAGGAAACTCCACCTCTTTCTTTCTGATCTTTATTTTTGTGTTTGACAAGAAGCTCTTCCTTCTAGAGATAAACTCATGAAACTTTATCTGATATGGCAATGAGGTAAAACAGTATCCATATGAGAACACAGATAAGTGACTAAGCTACAAAACATTTTAGCTTTGTGGGAACTAACCAAATTTTATTATAAAATCTTTCCTCAAACTGCTACCAGTGTAGACTTAAAGTCATTTGTCTAGTAAGTAGCTATGGTATTTTATTTGTACTAGTGCCTAGAATTCTTTAAAGTACAAGGACAAAAATCACTAACTACTCAGTTCTAGCAACCGCAAATTTTAAAATTCCATGGGCTATGAGGTTTGATTATTTAGCTCAAGTTGTGGGTCAGATAAGAGACATTCTGGTCAGAGGACCTATTATTTTTTGATGTCTTATCTTCTGAGTAATATTGGTGAAGTAGAGATTCCAGGAATATATGGTTAGGGAAGGTGCAAAGAGCAATATTTTCATCAGAGCTGGTTGAGAGGTTGGAGAGAGAGATAAAGCAAGAGATTAAATAAACTATTCTCCTGCTTGTCACTTACATGAATGCCCCTTGACCAAACAGCAGGCACAGAATTGACCCAAATAAAGCCTGGTTAGTGTATCAGTTTATCATTCCAGCATGTACTAGGCCTCTTCCATGCACCAAGCCCGTGCCAGGCCGGGGCAATCTGGCGATGACCACAAAGGCAGCCCCTAACATAAGCAAATACTCATTTCAAAGCCCCCAGCCTATGGTTTCTTTAGTTTATATTCAGTGACCATTCCACGTAATTCCATATGGCTCTGCAGCTAAATGTTTGACTTTTGAATTAAGGCAATTGAAACAAGGTTAAGAGAACATTAACACTTAGCAAGCTAAATACCAGCAAGGGCCTTTAGGTTTTTGTCTACTGAGTTTGTTCCATGAAATCCTACAACATTTGCCTAAATTGAAATGGCTACAGCTATTTACTTCTAAGTGGTTAAAAAAAAATGATGTGGCTTCACTGGGGCTAGGAGAGCAAGGGGAAAGCTAATTAAAGTTTTTGCCCCACCTTTAGAATTCATTTTTTCCCATTTCTCCTTTTACTTAAATGAGTTCTAGGATCTAATCTACATGCTCTTTTTGATCATAGTCTAATTGACCAAATCTTCAATGTGGAAAATGCAAGAATTATGCACATTTCTGACAGGTTTTACCCTTGAGAAATTTTCACATGATACTCCTTGTTCCTTCCTGACTTTTTCTCCTCCAGTACACCTATGATTTCAAGAAGAGTCCTGTAATTTGAAATGCAGTTTCTAAAATTCAAAGATGACTTTCCAGCCCATTTGCTTAATGACTCTGTGTTAACCTGTTAGTTCTGGATTAGGGATTTTAGTTCTGGAATTTAGAGCTTAGGTTCATTGGAGTTCCTGTAGTCAATTCCATTAATTAATACTAAGGATGTGGGGATTTTTTCCAAATCACACAATTCGTTTCAGTGGAAATCAAATGTGAACCCAAATTGCCAGACTCCTATCAGGATCCTTTCTGACACATCTTCCTCTTCTGGCTTTTAAGATGGACTATTACATATAAAGAATACCTGAGGGTGTTTAAAATAAATATTTTTGTTAACAACCAGCAAAATGAAAAACTGGAATCCACCTGCTGAATTTTAGTGAGGAGTCATAATCCCTGACAAATTGAGACATTGAGAGGAAGAAAACAAGGGTCCTTTCAGTCTCTTTTGATCCCAGTTACTTCTCAAGTAAAAAATTGTTTTCTCCCTGGGATTTCTCTTGTGAAGACAAGACTTTCCTTTTGGGATTGTTTCAAAGGCTGGACAGTAGATAGAAAAATTCCCTGAGAAACAGGTAGAAAGTAAAATCCTAAAATTGCCAACTGCGTATTTTAAGAGCAACCCTGAAACAGAACATATATTTTGTCTGATTCTAATTATGTGGAACTCCAAAGCCTTTTTGGTAACAGAAACTGCTCTAACATGTTATTAAATTCAGAATCTACTTTTATAAGGGGTAAAATTGCTTTGGTAAGAATTTTAAACTTCAAAAATCCAATTAATGAATCAGACCAACAAGCCTGGTAAAATGAAGGCTCTCCATCATTTTTATGATTCAAGCATTACTTCAACTTAACTGAAAATGAATATATCTTTAGTTCTTTCATAACTATAGCTAGAATAAGAAATATTTAAGCCTCTAAACCCCATTTGATGAAGAATTAGTGAGATATAGACACTGATATGTCTCTGAAATTGCATTTCCCAGGAAAATACCTCATTAGCTTCTGAGTTTTTTGTCAACATAATCAATACATAGGAAAAGATATTGGAACTGTTCAAATTAAATGTATGACCTGCAATGTCAAGGAATTTTGAAAAATTCAAAATAGCAAAAATGAGATAGGAAAAATTCGAGTAAAGAAATAATAAGATTAAGTAAATCAGCTAAACTGTCAAGATTTCTTAATTTAAGGAAGGAAAAATTTAGGAGATGAAGTGTTGATTCTTAATGTCTTTTTACTTCAAGGTGAGATGGTGTTGACATCATCCTTGAACCTTCCCCTTGTCTACATTATTTGCAAGCTTTAGGTGGATGCTTTTGCAGCAGTAACACCTTCTCCTTGGATAAACTCTTCATCTCAAAGCAATCTATAGATATCACACCTCCAGTTCTAGGAGACCTTGAGGCACAAAATAAAAGCAGAATGGATGTCATCATGGGAATATCAACAGTTAGGTGTTAACATCTACAGTTAAATATGTCAGCCCCAGGATTCCCGCTGTACCACCCACCACTTCACACAATTCAGCCAGCTGACTCATTCAAAGCCTTAAAGCTCATCAGAATTAATTAATGAGTCATCAGTAGTAAAGAGGCAGAATATGGACCTTTCCTCACTGGGTTAAAATAACCCTCCTGAATACTTTTGGAGTAAACGTATATTGACAACTTTGTCTTTCGAATTGCTAAGACTCTTTACGGTAATTTATATACTTAAGGAAGACATGAAATTTTCAGAGCTCTAGGTTTTACTTGCCAGACAAGGGAAACTGTAAAGAAATTATTTATGGTATAATTATGAAGAAAAACATTAATTAACACACAGACTTTGTTATAATTCTTGGTAATAATGAATCAGTTTTATGTGTATGGTGGGATGAAGCATTCAGAGATCTGACCCTCACATAGCTGTCTTTGTGTTCATAATTCATCCAATGGAAGGAGTCAAAGAAGTCCTTTGTTTTGTCCTTCCTTTGAGTTCATATATCTCACACTGTGTACAGTATTTTAGACTCCTATGAGGTGATACAATGGTAAGAACATGTTTAAGATCAACAGGTGAGACATTATATGTAAATAGAGTGTGTTATTCACAGAAGCCAAAATAGCCATTTAGGTGATTAGGAGGAAACAAATGCACCAGGAGTTAAAATCCAAATAAGACCTCATATTAATCAGTGCTGCTTTTTATAGTAACTACTTCCATACATTATTCTCCTTTTTCTATTAATTTTTAAAGTATTTAATAGCTTTATTGTATTACAATTTCCATACCATATAAGTCACCCACGGAAAGTATGCAGCTTGATGATTTTTAGTAAAATGTGGAATTGTGCTAGTATCATCATAATCCAATTTTAGATAACTTCCTTCACTCCAAGGAGACCTCTCATTTTGTTTCCAGTGAAACCTCCTCCCTTTCCCAGTCCCAAGCAAACACTGATGTAATTTTCTGTCTCTATAGTTTTCCTTTTTTAAGAAATTTTATATAAAAGGTGTGGTAGACAGAAAAAAAGCCCCCCAAAATGTCCACACCCTAGTCCCTGTGAATATGTTACTTACACAGCAAAAGGGGTTTGCCGGTGTAAATAAGACCCTCAGGTGGGGAGGTTATCTGGGTTATCTGGATAACCCCAATCTATCACATAAGTTCCTAAAAGCAGAGAACCTTTCCCAGTTGAGTCAAAGAGATAAAATAATTGAAGTGTCAGAGAAATGCAACGCAAGAAGGACCTGACCCAGCATCGCTGGCTTTGAAGAGAGAGAAAGGGGCCCGTGAGTCAGGGAATGCAAGTTGCCCATAGAACAGAAAAATCAAGGAAACCTATTCTCCTCTAAAGCTTCTGCAAAGGAACAATACCAAAAGCAATATCCAGTATAAAAATAATCAGTGACCTCTTTTGAAAAGATTGTTCATTATTTATTAGCAGCATATAATTAATTAAAGCACCATGTACAGCCTTAAAAAACTGGAGCTGTTCTTGTTGACACTCAAAATAGTAGAAGCAGGGAGGCTGGAAAATGTTTTAGTTTTCTACTACCTCTGTCCTTCCATAGGGTTACATAATATTATTTTCCTTTTAATTTCTGTTTTGCTGTTGTGTCCATATTGCTAGTCTGGAAGAATCATTAAAAAATTTGTTTAAGTGAAGCAAACATTAGCTAGTATTGGCTGGTACATTCCTTTTGTGTAGTCTGTATGAACAGGTGGATTTTCTCTAGTGCTGGATCTCTCCTTTATTTAGTCAGACCATTCCAAAATATGAGTGAAAATGTCACAATCTGAGTGTTCCCATTTACCTTGGATTCTGCAAAGAGTCAATATGGCATTCTTGACATTTAGTCTAATTACCATAATTGTGGTCAATCATGTAGGAAAATATCAGTGAACCCAAAATAATATCCTCCTTTTTATATTAACTGGTTTAATAGTTCGCCCTAAATCTCTATTTATGGAACAAGACTTGGAAAGTCCTCTCATCATGAATTTATATTTGAGTTAAGTTGTGTGAATATATAGAAGAATATCTAGACATCTTCTAAGGTAACTGAGTTAGGGATTAGGAGGGCTAATTTCAATTCATTTATTTGGCATACAGAATTATATCTTATTAGAATTAAAGCAATATATAGCCCATTTACAAACTTTTATTTGTATAAATTATAAGACTACACCTCTGGAAATTATTAGGGTATGTTAAATTATTACCATAATTGCTAACTCTAGTTTTTACTAATATAACTGCCACTAGATGAGGTGTGTCTGAACATACTACCTAGAGGCCGGGCAGAATATAGAATTGAGAAACTAAATCATAATACAGTGGCATATTAAATATTCACAAAACATTTTAGAGAATAATTCATAGATTTCAAAGAATGATCTATGATTACTGGTGTACTATTTATCTCTAACTTCATTATCTTCTGGTTTTGGTTTGGGTTTTGGTTTTGGTTCGCTTTTACGGAGAATACAAATATCAATTGAAATAAACTTTTATTTGCGTTATTTCAAACTATTTAAAAGAGTATCTGATAGTTCTTGGTTCATCAAGACACTATGTAAAATCGATAGTTTCAAAAATAAGGTTGTTTTTATTACTTAAATTGGGCCATCTTTAAAATATTCATGCTTAAACTGACCCTCCAAGTTGTCATTTATGAGTTATAACAAATTTTTGTTTTACTTTTGAAAAATATTATGATTTAAATTTATAAATTTATGTGTCACTCAGTACCTGGGACAAGTAATGCAGGAAGAGGGTCATCTCTCATTAAGTGGAAAAGGGCACCCAATAAAAAGTTAGGAGGGGAGAGCTTGAGTGGCCAGGGGAATTGTGGAATCCTTCCACACCGCTCCAGGTCCAAAGAAATCCAGGATTGTTTTAAGGACTACTTTATTCACGATTTTTTAACCTCTATTTACATGGTGGGGGAGAGGTCTATTTACTTTCTGAAAGGAAGCAGGGAGAGAACCAATATTATGCTTTATCATACTATATTCCAATTTTGCCTTACTATACTAGTTCTTAACATTTTGTAAAGTGTTTTATGATGACAGTGGAAATCACAAGAGAATATGGATAGCTATAATGTAGTGTTAATTTATCTAAAAATTAGTAAAAAAACTACATAAAAATTTTTTTACTTTATGACATTTGTTACTTTTCTTGATTACCAAGGAGATAGTAACTTGAAGTGGTGAATTTCTCTGTATGTATGATCCTATTTTGAGAAAAGGTCAGAAGACTATGTATGCTATGGTTCACTGAAGTCCACAAAGTTTCCAATCTTTTCTTTCTAAGCCACATTTAAAGAATATAGTTTGGAATGGAACAAAAAATATGCAGTTATTTTAGTAAAATCTAGGAAGGTTGTCTTTGCAAAGCACATTATTAATAAACATAACCCATTCTTGTTTGTTTTCTATGGTGATAGTCTTAGATTTAAGTAAAAAGGAGAAATGTAAATAAGTAATCATTTCACAAAATGATGGTTCAAACTATCACAAGTTCTAGATATATAATTTCCTGCTATCCGTATAAGAAAATGTAATTTTCCTCATTAGCAAGTTAGGGAACTTCAGTTCTGATAATGTCAGTTGCTGTATTCAGTGTGGGTGATTGAGTTTAAATATATTTTTTTCCTTTTTGTCTTCCATGACATGGGCTTTGTCTTGTTTTGCCTCTCATCCTGAGATATCTGTATGACATGACTGTTTTTCTGCCTTTCCAGCTTATTCTTTCCTCTAATTTTTTACTAAAAAGGCAGCATTCACATTCCCCAGTGTCTATACATTGTCTTCTGCAGTGCATTGAAAGGGCTGTAGATATACTAGTATGTGTTATTTTATTGCTTTCCTTAATACTTTTTTCTGTTTCCTTTTTTAACAATCACACATAATGTATTGAATATATATGCAGTTATATTTTAATAGACTGTCAAAACAGAAAGGGAAAAAGGAAATTTTGGTCTCTGTATTCATGAGAATTTTCAAAGCTATTATTTAAAAAAAATGTTTCTCAGATATATTGAATAATAACATATGTTCTTTGTTGGCACACCAAATCTGAATTTGAATGTCAAAATCCCTTTCATTGTTTCTCTATAATTTTCAGCAAAATTCCTAGATAAAATTACAGGCCAACAATCAAAGGAAATAAGGAGATTATGTGATACAATATCCTTTACTTATTTCAAAACAAATTTGATATTGTTAAATCTACTTATAAGCAGTCTAGCGTTTCCCTTTAATGACTTGTAATAATCTTAATTCTATTGAAGATTATGTGTATCACTCATGAATTAATATTACCGAGACATGATTTACAATTTTTAATATATGTGGCTATTAAAGACAATTAATTGCACATCACAAATTTTTATCAGAAAAAAATGGACTCACTTTCTTTTATAATTATTTGTGTACTGTGTGATCGTGTAACGCATTTAAGCCTATTTTTATACTATCATCTGATTTAAAAAAATGATATCATTAATTTTTCAACTAAGAGACTTAATTTGGAAGTTAAAAACTCAGACAATAATGAAAAATAAGGGTTGTCCTGTGGATTTACTGGGGTCAAAATGCACATCATGGGCACTGTCTTTACAATTCCCAGTATTTTTTTTTTACTTTTGAGGGTATCCTGATGTTCCGTTTGGCCTCATCGTTTTACCTCCTTGTTTGCCAAGACAAGTCTCAATGAGGTGTAGAAAAGATATTTGGGGCCAAGCAATACAGTGTGGTTGAAAAACACTTTCCTCATGTAAATATAGTCTTGGAGAGAGAATATCTAACATTTGCCTTTCCAACAATAACACCATGTGGTGTTGGAAAAAAATTCTGCTATTGTTGCTTAAATTTGCTTAAATGTAGAATTGTAAAGGCTTAATCCATATTGTTAAACATATGATAATTTGGAATTCTTTGTAAAGTAAAACGTCAGCAAAGTAGTGCTGGTTTCAATATAACATTTTTCTTCAAAAAATTGCAGCAGGAATAGTTGATAGTGTGACATTATACATAATGCTATATAAATCTTTATTTGAATCTTATGTCTGTCTGGTTGTGATGAATTACAAGATAGCGGTTGCAACTGTCCTGCTCCTCCTATTCTGTGTTGTGGTCGAAGCTTATAAATGAAGGTTTTCTTCACTGCTTTATTTAGCAATGCTCTTTCAAATAAGTTCGGTAAGGTGAGCTTGCTGAAACTGGCTACTCAAGGATTGCAGGACTCCCTCGAGTTTTGCATATCCTCTCCGAGCTCATAACTACAAAACAAATTTTGTTTTAAAAGTTCATATAAGACCTAAATTTGGATTTCTTGGAAAAGAATTCACATTAATTCTTTGGATGTTTCTTTCTTGCTAGAATTGTGTGTTTCATGACCATCACGTTTAGGCAACACGCCCCAAAATATCGATCTCTTCTATCATATGAATGGCAGTGGTATTCTGACATTCTTAGCATTGACAGGATTACCTTTTCTTTTCCATTATTTACCAAGTATTAAAGGCCCCAGGGGCTGCATCAGCCAGGATGCATGGCTCCATTCTTTAAGGGAGGTGGTTGTGGGAGATGGGATCTTCTATCTTTCTGTGTGTACTTCTGTGTGAGTATGTGTGGGAATATGTGTATGTGGTGTGGGTGTGTAGGTGAATTGCCAAGATTCAAGAGGCCTGGGCTTAGGACTCAACTCTGATACTCATTTGTTCTGTGATGTGGACTCTTAATTATGGTTCCCTTATATTTAAAAGAGGGTAATAACAATTTCTATCTAAATATCACTAGGTCATTATAAAAATCACATAAGGATGCAAGTGATTTGTAAACCAAAAATTACCATAAAATAGGAAATACTCTTATTTGAGGTGTGTATATGTGCATTCAGAGAGGAGGCAAATGCCCTCAGTGCTCTGCCATTATCTCTTAGTTTTTTATTACAAAATAAAGCACAAATAAAGAAAACCTCATAAGTAGGTACATAACATAATGTATTATTATAAAGTGAATGCGCTTGTAGACACCACCCAGATCAAGAAATAGAGCTTCACCAGAAAACCCATAAGCTCCCCAAGTGTCCTACCCTGATCACAACCTCTTATGACACCCAAAAAAGATAATCACTATTCTAATTTTTATAGTGATCATTTGCTTGGAATTTTTTACAGTTCTATCACCCAAATGTCCAACAGACGACCCTATACTTTCATTTTATTCATTATTTTAAAGTGATATTTTTTTAAGCCTCTATTAACCTACCAGTTCCTCTCACAGCTAATAGACCCTTCTTCCTACCTTCCTGTTGAAGAATCAAAATAGTTCACACTGACAATTCCCCACAGTATGAATTTCATTGATTGCTTCCTCATGGGAGCAATATATAGTTTCTCTGTCCTCTGTGCTTCCTATGAATTGGTAACTGCATCAGAATTGGCTTGATCAGAATGTTTATCCTTTTGGCAAGACTATATAACGCTAGGTTTTCATCAGTGTCTGGTTGTTTCTTTTTGTGAATGTTACCAGCTATTTGTGCTCAATGCCTCCTAGATATGTTAATTCACAAGGCATTGCAAAATGGTGTTTATTCAAATTCTACAGTTTCATTTTCATACATTAGTTGAAATACTCTTATGAAGTTATGGTTCATCCAGTGGTATAGTTCATACAAATAAGGCTTGATTGTTTTCCTTTAATGCACCTGTTTTCGAGCTAAAGATCTGCAAGTACTACCCTTTTTGAAGCTCAAATTGTTCCATGGAGCTTTAACCAGTTGCTTCCTAAATCTTTTTGACAAGATCTTGGTAGTCTTTAATAGTCTCAGATTCATCTTCTACAATTCCTCCTTTAAACTTGGAATTGTCCATTTTTTAAGTAGGAAATAATATTTCAAAACTACAATCTGAGTGCCAAGAGCTTGTGATTTTTTTCCAGGTCTTTCCAGTGGACAGAGCTAGAAACTGTGTGTATATGTGTCCACACATATATTTAAATGTATGTATACAAAACAACTCATGTCTTCATAATGGTACTTTCAATTCATATTTACAATACCGGGTTGTTACTTAACCTCTTCTGAAGTATACCCATTGCTTCTTTCTTCCATCAAAAGTGTCCTTGTTCTCAAGGACATAGAGGATGATAGAATTGGAATATCCCATAATAACTAAACTGTTTTATTTTACATATTCTTATGACATCCTCAGAATAACAATACTATGTATGATTTTTCAGAATAAGTAATTTTTTTCCATATGCTTTCTCCAGTGTGTGAATATGTCATAATTAATTCCTATATTCTAGTATTAATGGACATTTATTTCCACTTGGGGCTTTTATGAATAAAACGGCCATGCACATTCTTAAATATGTCTTTTAATAGACATATGCACTTATTTATCTTGGATATATATACTTAAGAAAAGAATTGCTATTTCATAGGGTATTAGTACGTTCAGTTTTAGCAGATACTACTATAAGTACCTGGGTGTCAGGTCCACCAGTTTGTTCTTTTCCAAGATTATATTAATTTATCTGGGACCTTTGCATTTCCATATAAATTTCAGAATCAGCTTATCAGTCTTCAAATACACACATGCACACACACACATGCTGGTAATTTTAATTGTACTTGCATTGGTTCTACTGGTCAGTTTTGGGAGAAATTAATCTCTTAATGATATTGAGGAATTGATTTATGGACCTGGTGTATCTTATATTTATTAGGATTCTTTTTACTATCAGCAGTTCCATTTTCTGCATGGGAATCTTTTACATTTCATTAGATTTTTTTCTACAAATTAGATATCTTGCTGATGTTGTAAAAGATAACTTTCCTACATCTCATTTCTTGTTTATTGCTTGTATGTAAAAATATATATCTAAATTTTGTATTGAGGTTGTATCCAGTAACTATACTGAATTCACATATCAATTCTAAAAGTTTATAGATTATTTTGGATTTTCTACATATAAAAGTCTGTCGTTTGCAAATCATGAGAGTTTTATTTTTTTTTTCTAATCCTTATAACCTTATTCCTTTGTGCATCGGCCATAAATATGATAGTTAAGAGACGTGGTGATAGTGGATATTCTTATGCCTGCATTTAGGAGGAAAGTTCTCACTATTCCATCATTAAGTATGTTACATATAGCTATTTCTGTGGATATTCTTTAACACATTAAGGAAGTTCCTACTGATGAGAGTTGGTTTTATCATGAGCAAGTGTTTTTTTATCAACAGATTTTCAGCATATGTGTTTTGTCATATGGGTTTTCTTCTGTATTCTGTTAATGTAAAAAAATACATCAGTTGATTTTTGAATGCTAAATCAACCTTGATTCCAGAAATAAAGCCTACTTTTTCATCAAGTGTATAATAAATAACTGGATTCTATGATTATATTCTTCAATATTTTAACATATGTGTTCATAAGAATTACTCCTGTGTAATTTTTTTTCTTATAATGTTTTCATTAGATTTTAAAAGTTTTGAGGTCATGCTGGTCTCATAAAATAAGGCAGAAAATGTTTCTTTTTTTATTCTCTGGAAAATATTGTGTAAGATTGATATTATTTCTTTTTTTTAATGTTTGGAGGAATTTATCAGTAAGGCCATCAGCGCCTTTGCTGGAAAGAGTTTAATGACAGATTCAAATTCAGAATCTCCATTTCTTTTGTGTCAGTTTTGTTAAGAGTTATTCTTAAAGGAATTTGCTTTTTTCATTCAAATCGTCAAAATTATCAGCATAAAATGGTTCATAATCATCCATAATAAAGTTCTCCTTATTTTATTAATGTATCTAAAATCTTTATTTATGTTATGTTCATTTCTGATATTGATAATTTGTGTTTTCTCTTGTTTTCTGTGTGATTCTTATTAAGAGTTTATCAATTAATTATTAATCATTTTAAGAAGACATCTTTATTGTTGATTATCTCTATTGTACATAATCAATATTCACAGCTAGGGTGGGTTGGGAGTCTGGGACTATGGCAGCTGGAGTGGAGGCTAGGTCTTCAGCGGCTGACCTAGTTCTAGGGTAGCCCTAGAGGTAGAATCCATGGGGCTCCGGTGGCCAGCCTGGTGCCAGGGTTCCCTGGGGTGGGCCTGGAGCTACAGTCTGGGTGAAATTAGGTGTTCACTTCGTTCTCCTTCCCCACAGGGAGGGCGTCTCCTTCTATGACGGTCTGTCCAGGCTTGGGAAAAGGGTAATAGGGGTAATGTGAAACTGTCCTTCCTACTCTCTTCAGTACATCTTTTTTTATATTTCTGTGTTCTACCTAGCTGTTATAATCTCTCACCTGGAAGCTCTTGTGAAGGTATTTTACTCATGGAGAGTGGCTCAAATCGATGTTTCTGGAAGAGGACTAGGGCGGGAAACTCCAACTGCATGATTTTGTTGATGTAGCTAGGCAATGTAGTTTTCTTCATATTTATCCTGCTTGGGACCTGCTGACCTTTACAAACCTAAGGATTCATATCTTTCACTAGTTTTAGATAATACCTGGCCATAGTTTCTTCACCAACTGCTTTGGTCCTGTTCTGTCTTTCTTCTTCTGAGACACAAATGACATGTTTATAGACCATTTTGTTAGATGCCCCCAAATTCTCTTACATTCTGTTTACTTTTTCCATTCTTTTTGTTTTGTTCTGCTATTTAACTTTGCTCTATTAATCTCTCTTCAAGTTTACTAATACTGTTTTCTGCAGCCCACTTCTCATTGAGCTCATTCAATGAAATATTAATGTCTGATATTGAAAATTTTAGTTGTAGCATATCCACTGTTTTTATAGATTAATCTCATTTCTCTGTGGAAATTCTCCCTCTCTTCATCTTTTTTGGATTTGTTTTCCTCTGTATGAAGACATTACTTGTACTTATTTTAAATTCTTTGTCTGATACTTACCAATGTCTGGATTATGTGTTGGTCCACTTTTTCTGTTTTTCTGTTTTCAGTCACCTTTTTCCATGTATATGTCCAGAAATTTATGATTATATACATGTAAAAGAACTTTGGTCTTCAAATGATATTTTCCACTACCGTATCTCCTCCTCTACCAGTTAGGTGACAGCGTGATTACTTGCGCCCAAGGTCCGGCTGTATTGTAGTCTCCGTAAGACCCTGTGTGACTTGGGTTTGTCGGTGCTCCTCAGCAGTGGTCCTTTGAAAATTTTAATTGAGATCCTTGTGTAATCTATGTCTATTTAGCTTTCTACAAATGAATTATTTTCATTAGATGTTTTGAGCTTAGCTCTTTAGACTTCCACTCCATGCAAGTTTTAAATTCTGGGAAAAGTTTTAGGTGGGAGACTAACCATGCATTTGAGGCAGACCCCTTCCCTTTAGTGAGACTTTGTTTTCAATCACTAAGAAGTTTTGGGAAATTTCATTCTACTAGAATGCTTGGCCCAGAGTCTGCTAAAACCAGTTTAAGTATTGTATTATAAATACTATTGTGAATGTTAAATGGTGAAGGCAGTTCTTCTCTCTACAAGATATTGTAGTAAAACTGATATAACTTGAGAAAGTATTTTGTTACTCATTTTTCTGATTTATGTGCAATTATCATTTACTTCTATGTTCTTACATTGTAATCAATGTTTCTATATTAAATTTTTAAATGATGACCTTTGAAAACATTTCAGTCAAGATAAAATTCTAATAGAAGACTCTAGTTTTTGCTAAGCTTCCTTTTATGATGTCCATGTGGATTCTTTTAAGTTATTCCTATTTCCTTAGAGTGAAAAAGAACTAATTTTTCCACATTAAAGATTAAAATGTGTCAAACAATAAATATTCAGTACAATAACAAGAAGATAAAAGAAAGCCTTGAAAATTATATCTTATTCCTTTTCCCAGGCTTTGCCACTAATCCTATCACTCCAACTTGGAAGAAGTGGGTAAAAGGAGAAGAATAAGGGACAAGTTTGAAAATTCTTCAGTTTCATGTTTATTTAAACTTAATCTCTAGAAAGCTACCCTCTGAATATTATCATATCCACACCTGCAATGGCTTGATTAGAAATTGTTGCCCACCTCTCTAGTTGAAGCAGAAAATAGGAGGCTATGGTTCTCAAACAAAAACAAGAAGATATTGTGAATTTATAAACCAAAGCAATTTAAAACAGAATGTGTTTTTGCAATCCATGTGCATTTGTCCTACTATTTAAACCAAGATCATTTTAAAGAGAAACGGAGGGTAAGATTGGTGAGTTATATTTTATATAAATGCCATTCAAATATGAGAAGCAATTAAGACAGAGAGAACAGGATTTAAAAAAATAGTGAAAAAACTTCTTAGCATTGTAATGTCATACTTTAAAACAGCAAATCTATTGAAATTACTCCAAAACTGCAGGTAAATCAATTAATCTAATTAAGAAAAACAATCTAGAAAAATAAGTTAATCTAAGAAAGTTGTCAGGTTATTCCTGAGTTCTTAATGCAGTGCTAATTAAAGTTCATCTGAGTCTCTGAATTGCACTACAGAATTAAAATTGCTAAACAATAGCTTCCTCACTTTTTTGTTGGAAAATTTAATTCATACAAATAACTCCACTAAATAAAAAACATGTATGAATAGCATCAGTAAAATGCCTATAAGGATGTACTGGGATTATTTTTTGCTTATTTCAAATGAGAAGAAAACTAGTTCAAATTGACTTAAAGAATGCCTTGGTTTGTGCAACTGAAAATCCAGTGTGAACAAGGTTTGTTTACAAACCAGTCTTCAGCTCATTGCTGTGGATGGGTGGGTACTGGGTGGGGGGAGTGGATGGAAAAGTGAAAGGAAACAATAATGTGCTTGACTGGCCAAATCTGGACCAAGTACTCTAACCCTCTATCTCTAGGCAAAATAAAGGGGGGAGGTGAGGATATCTGAGCCAAAATTGAAGGACGAGGGTTGCTTCAAGGATAAGGGAAAATGAATTTGGGAAGGCATGAAAATTAAAAAAAGAGGAAAAAAAGAAACAAAGGGTGGTTTTCATTGAATAGTTGGGGATTGCACTTGAATTTAATTTTGTTCTTTGTTTAATCTATGTCTTCTGATGTGAAGAATAAATTAAATATTTGCAGTTATTCTCACTGTGAACTGCAACGATAACATATAATTAAATTAGGAATAAAACCCCAGGTAACACCATCTACAGAAAACTTGGACTCCAAATAAGATATTCCATGTGAATGAATTCCTAGCTCAAGCAACTTATTGCAAGTCATGTATATACAGGTTTTCTGGGTATTACTGAATGTAATAGTGATTCTTCAGGTTGGAGAAAGGTCATGCACTAGTCACCTTCTTTAAGAATATATCTAGACCAGAGTTAATGCTAGGAATGTGTACATCAGGCCTTAGGCAAGAACATTCCCAAACTCTATGCTCTTAGGGTTTCTAATCTCTCTTTGGGAATTTTAATCTGTTCAGTGAATGGATCAAGAGGTGCAGTTTAGTTCAAGAAATAGAAATTCCATCTCTGGGTGACAATCTCAGCATCAAAATTTATCGCAAGAATGTATCTCTGAGTCCCAGTAAGAAAGGAGACATGGCTGGTGTATTTGAGGCTTCACCATTATATTGGAAAAGAAGCACTTAAAAAATGGTACATTAGAAGTGAAGGAATAAAACTCTTAGAAGACAATATAGGCAAAAATTTCTTGAATATAAACATGAGCAACTTCTCTCTGAACGCATCTCCTCCAGCAAGGGAAACAAAAGCAAAAATGAAGACATGGGACTACATCAAACTAAAAACCTTCTGTACTGCAAAGGACACCATCAACAGAACAAAAAGGCATCCTACAGTATGGGAGAATATATTTGTAAATGACATATCCGACAAGGGGTTAACATCCAAAATTATAAAGAACTTACATGCCTCTACACCCAAAAAGCAAATAACCTGATTAAAAAATGGTCAGAGGATATGAAGAGACAGTTCTCCAAAGAAGAAATTCAGGTGGCCAACAGGCACATGAAAAGAGGCTCCATATCACTAATCATCAGAGAAATGCAAATAAAAACCACAATGAGCTATCACCTCACACCAGTGAGGATGGCCATCATCAAAAAGACTAAGAACCACAAATGCTGGCGAGGATGTGGAGAAAGGGGAACCTTCCTACACTGCTGGTGGGAATGTAAATTAGTTCAACGATTGTGGAAAGCAATATGGAGGTTCCTCAAAAAACTAAGAATAGAAATACCATATTACCTGGGAATCCCACTCCTTGGAATTTACCCAAAGAATACAAGTTCTCAGATTCAAAAAAGACATATTCATCCCTATGTTTATCGCAGCACTATTTACAATAGCCAAGATATGGAAGCAACCTAAGTGTCCATCAGTAGATGAACGGATAAAGAAGAGGTGGTACATATACACAATGGAATACTATTCAGCCATAAGAAAGAAACAAATCCTACCATTTGCAACAACATGGATGGAGCTGGAGGACGTTATGCTCAGTGAAATAAGCCAGGTGGAGAAAGACAAGTGCCAAATGATTTCACTTATTTGTGGAGTATAACAATGAAGTAAAACTGAAGGAACAAAACAGCAGCAGACTCACAGTCTCTAAGAACGGACTAGCAGTTACCAAAGGGGAGGCATAGGGAAGGGCTGGTGGGGAGGGAGGGAGAAGGGAATTGAGGGGTATTATATTTAGTACACATGGTGTGAGGGGTTACGGGCAAGACAGTGTAACACAGAGAAGGCAAATAGTGAATCTGTGGCATCTTACTACACTGATGGACAGTGACTGAAATGGGGTATGGGTGGGGACTTGATAATACAGTAAATGTAGTGACCATATTGTTTTTTTATGTGAAACCTTCATAAGAGTGTATATCAAAAATACCTTAATAAAAACAAATAGTATACTGAGGAAATAGGTCAAAAGAAAAAGATCCATAAAGATGTTCCTTGTAGAAATATTTAGAACAGGAGAAAATTCTTAACAACCAAAATGGGAACAATCCTTGTACTAAAGAGCGAACAACAGAATATAAAGTGAGGAAATATTAAGTAATAATTTGAATGGACAAATATCTGAGCTATGTCAAAATATGTGAATGTTTATATGAAATAACTGAATAAAGACCCCAAATAACAGAAACACCAAAAAAAAAAGTAGAAGTGAAGGAGTTGTTTGCTATTAAAATAATGTTTTTATGCAAAGCATTGCCTTAAAGCTGATTTTCTGTTATATGTCTTTCCAAATGTAGCTGTGTTAAAAGGAATGGATCACACCAAGGGCAAAGTATGCTTTCTATATTGCAAATTAAGAATGGCATTTGATAATTTTATGAGGCTTCTGTGAGTGGAGTATGTAAAACCTACATTTTTTCTTATTGAATTAAAATGGGTGATTATAAATTATTTCTTCCAAAACAAGCAACAACCTTACTTCCAGGGTCTTTTCCCCTCAAATATGTATTCAAAATGTATTTTAAGCAGCAATGCCTGTTGACAAGTAAATAATCCATAATATCAATATTCCTTCTTGCTAATTGCACACATAGAGTGAACCCTAATACAAACTGTGTACTTTGGGAGATAATGATGTGTCAAAGTAGTTTATTAATTGTAACAAGTATACCACCCTGGTGAGAGATTTTGGTAGTGGGGGATGGTGTGTGTCCGTATGTGTTGATATGTGTGTGCACAGTGGGTAATAGAGGGCATATGTAAGCACCTTATACTTTCCACTCAATTTTGCTGTGAATCTAAAACTGCTCTAAACAATAAAGTTATTAATTTTTTCAAAAAAACATACACATAAAAATGTTGCACGAAATTACATGTCATTCTAGAAAACATCCCAATAATTCTATTTAGAGTGGCAGAAATCTAAGCTATCTAAGCAAAAAATTTATACTCCCAATTTTTCTAGTTTACCTTTTTTCTTTGGGTACTTCTTTCTCCCTTTCTTAATGATTTCATCCTGATAGAACTGACCTTCTTTGAAAAGTAATTTCCTTAGCTTATATTATTTCCGAAGTCTCTTGGAGAGGGATCTCAACCCACCTTTGTAAAAATATGAAGTACAAGAACTTTATCCTTCCAGGAATACTGCATTTTTTAATTTCACTTTCTTTGGAGAAGTCAGTAATAAACTACTCACCCGTCTATTTGCTTAATAGAATATTTCAGTCAATGAAGCTGGTTTCTGGAGCCAGGAAGGCCTGGTGGCACTGGGTTTTAGCCAAACATCTCAAACCATCTTTCTAAATGTTTTAGGTCCAGCAAAATGTGAAACTGGTTTACCAAGTGCCTTTTTTCTTTAATTTTTTAATTTGTGCATGTTGTGAGGAAAATGTAATCCATCTGTTTCATTGGTGCTTAATTCAACAAATTATTGTTTTGTAACAGAATTTGATTCCAAAAAGCCTTGTGAGCCTTTTTATGAGTCCTTGAAAACCTCTACTCTCTTCCTCCAAGATCCAATAGAACCCCTGGGAAGGGGGGTTTCCCAAAGGCAAATGGGTTTCAGACTTTAGAGCAGAAAAATATTCTGCTCTTAATATTCTTTACCCTAGAAAAGTTTTGACCAGTACCACCAGAAGGAGTCATTAAAACTACAGTCTAGTGGGTTTAATTATTAGGTTTTTGTTCTGAGTTTCTTGGCTTCCTTTTAATTTTGTCTAATCCCCAACTAACCCTAAGTGGTGTGATGTGTGGTTCTCAGCCTATATAATTTCTTTTTTCTTCCATGCTCTGAGCATCAAAAGGTAATGTTTTTCTACAAAGGCTTTGATTACCTCTAAGTGATTCCATTTCCCTGGGGCCTGGCTCTGGATACCCTCGAGTCTGTTTGCATTGTCTGTATAGGCAGGCACCAGGCATATTCCACATCACTAGCTCTGCAGGATCTCGGTATGTGTTACATTTAAGAAGTCTTCGTGGACTCATAAATTTTGGCAACTCTGTATTAGAAGAAGCTAAACACATTTCTTTACTTCAGAGTTTTGGGGTCTTTACTCTTTTAATGAGCATGTGCGTCCCCTAGAGAGGACAGCATATGGAGGGCTGCAGAAATGTGCTCCACCATGGAACACACTTTTCTCAGAGCATCTGCTTGGATTAAAGACCTGTGGGAAACATTTGGGAAATTCTCACCTATGTCCTTCCTCTTTGCACTTATTTCCTTACTGTCCTAGTGTCTAAAGACAAATGACAAACTGCTTTCTTTTTTATTTAATTTTCTTATCATTAGAAAAGAAAGAATTGTTCTTTTGACTCAAGAAACAAGACTACCATCAATAGAATCTGAAGTATCAAAGAATATATTGCAACTATTTGAATGGAAATCCCCATTTGTTTGCATTGCTTAGTGGCTGGTGTGGCAACTTGGCTTTAGAAGAGCTATTTTCTTTGATTAATTTCTAGCAATTGTGCTACTATATATACTCTGTTTGTTGTTGGTTTTTTTTTTTAAACAAAACCCTGTGAGAATTAAGCTGGGAAAAGAGGAAGTAGAAGGGAATTTTTAAAATAGACTAAAAGTAAAAAAGAAAATATTGGATGTCTTTTCTATATTAGGAAGTTTGTTATATCTATCTATCTATCATTATCTATATATCATCTATGAATACATATAAGGATGATGGAAATTTAATTAATTGCTTTTTCTTTCCTAAAAGCGTTCTGAGGTTAACCTCTCTAATATGATTTTTCAGGACTCAATCCCATGACCCAGTTTGCTACCTGGTTAAGGAATCGCCTTGGAAGATGAGTCGGTGGAGAAACTGTCTTAAAATACCCATGAGAATAGTCACATCCTTAGCAAGAGCTCATATAAATCTTTCAATTCACAGATGCCTTGAGAAAGGTGTGTGTGTGTGTGCGCGCGCGCGTGCGTGCGCCTAGGAAAGGGAGGGAGGTTGTGAGTTCATGACTCAGAAAAAGGTAAGAAATAACTTTTACCCTTTTCTCCTGTGAGGCAATTCTATCCCAGGAGTGATACATTCTGTCTTGTGTAGCTTATTTTTGCTTTAACTCTTAACTTCCATCTCCATTATCAGGGCCTAGGATGTGACCTAAATACACAGTCATGATTATTAAAATCACTGATTTAGCCATGCGACTTGCCCCTCACTTGCCTTTGTAGTCCACCCTGCAGTTTGCTCTGGAGCGGTCAATGATGATGCTGTCTTCCACTGCCCTTTTTCTGAAAATGTGCCTCCGTGTTATTTGTATTAACAAATGAAGGGAATCACACAGGACTCATGACTTACTCTCTGTTTATATGATGTGTTTGTTGCATTATACATGCCACTGTAAACTCATATATTTGTTCATAAAACAGTCATGTGACTCTTCATTCACTCATACGTTTATTCATGTATGTATTCATCCACTCAATATTTATTAAGCATCTACTACATAGAGGTTAAGAGTGTTTCCATGTTTCTAACTTTGTAACCAAGTAATTTTCTGCATAAGACTTCTAAATGTCTACATAAGACATCCCAGATTTTCTGCATAAGACTTCCAGATGAAATGTAAATACAGGAGAGAATAACTATTAAAGGCCAATAGCTACATCAATGGCATATTTAATTCATTTTAGCTTAGAAATGATGATTTTTTTCTTGGACTCATATAAAGTCCACATAATTCAAAGATTAACATTGCATCCAGAATTACAGGAAATAATATCTTACTTAAATATAACCCAAATAGCAAACTGAGTCACTATTTCCTGAGTCCTACATTTTCCCTGGATTGCAACGTCTGATTTTATTATGCTTTTATTCTAATTGTGAAGTGAAATATCATTTTGGAATGAAAATATCTTAGAGATAAAATTGTATAGTTTATAAGAAAAATCCCATGATAAGAATTAAATGCTTCACTGATACTTATACCGTATTTTTTTATGTTGAATGAAATTAAATAGCTAATTATGGAGAAAAGGAATCGTTTCTCCAAAGAAGTTTTCAAAACATTTAACAACAAAGTAATTTCCCTTTTCTTTCTGTATCATCAGCCCTCTTAAGTATTTGTAATTCTGTTCATCTTTCCATAAAGCCCTCTTTTCTCTATTGCTGTTTGCTTTAGATCTCCCCAGACGAGTTGCCTAAACTCAGTGTCTTCAATTATTTTCCTCCCTTTTCCAATTAAACAAATGCTAATTTGCCTTCATTTCAATCACCATTCCTCTCTAACCTACCAGTTTCCCAAGCTGAAAATACTGGGAGTCATTCTTGACTCTGCTGAGCGTCTCACACCTCACATCCAATCCTTCAACATATCATGTCAATTCTACTTTTAAATATTATCCAGGACCCAACTACCCGACTTCCCACTTCCACTGCTACCCTGTCTAAATCCCTGCACTAATGGTGAGAGTCAGACAGGGTTCAAGAGTTAAAGAAGGCTGTTAGGACTCAAAATGAAAATGTTTATAAATATAAGGGTAATTATTGAAAAAAGCATAGATAAAGCAACAGCATTAAAGTAAGGAAGCGTTCCAGTGAAAGGCTGTCTCCTAACAAGCGGTCTAGAGAGGCTGAGCACAGATCTGATAGGCCCCTCTCTGTGGCCTCTGTTGCTGTCTGTCAATGACCAGGGGCCGCAGATGTGTGCACTGCAGGGAATACCTCGGAACCAGGAATCCCAGAATGGATTTTTGACTGCGACTTTTTAACACCTTGCTGGTCATGCAAGCATACTTTTTGTTAGGTAACTAGCCCCAGGGTCAGAGCCCGCTGGGGGTCTCCCTGACACCGGATGCAAATCATCATTCTCACTGTTGTCAATAAAAAGCTGACTTATTGATAAAAAACATCCCAAGGGGTGCCTGGACTCAGGTTACAAAGCAATTATTCAGTATATTTCATGTCTTGGCCATCCAGATACATCTCTTATTTTGGCAAAACAACTCAGGGCAGTTCCAGGCTTGCTGGATTAATCATCACAGCACAACCCCCATTAATTTTCTCCTGGATTATTCACATTTTCCCTGCTTCCATTTTGACACTTGATTACCTATTTTTAACATAAGAACCAGAATGATCCTTTAAAAAGATGTCAGAACATGTCACTCCTCTGCCTAAAACACTCCATGAATTCCTTCCAATCATGGCCTGAAAGTGTCTAACAATTTGGAACCTCTACCTTCCTCCCTTTCCAGCTTCCTTTACTCCATCCCAGTCACATCGGCTCCCTTACTGTGGAGCCCATGACTACTTCGGATTTGTACTTTCTGTCCCCTCTGCGGACACTCCTCTCCCAGAGAGTACTGTGGCTCCCTCCCTCATCTCCTTCAGGTCTGTTCTCAGGAGTCACTTCCCTCATGAAGCTTTCCTCAACTACCTCACTGAAAATTAAAAAAATCCCTCCTCGATTGCTTCCTTTCCATCTTTTCAGCTTTAATTTTTCTCCAGACCACTCAAAACCACCCAATAAACTCTGTTTTATTATCTAGATATAAATGTTTGTATTATTATTAATTATCACCTAGAATAGTGCCTGTTGAATAAATGAATGAGGTTATAAATTTGTATTTGAAAACCTACAACATTCATTAGAACTCTGAACTTAAAAGCGTAGGTATCATTTCCGTAGTGAAACGCCTGCTTTTTATTGAAATAGGTCTTATTTCATAATACCAAGGAAATGCTGAATTCAAGAAGTATTTTGGGTTTATGCAAATAAGCATAATATTGGCCTGAAGCAAAATTAAGAGAAATATCCTAAAAATTCAGAAGAAATTATTGCTTTAAAATTTACAAATTTGAGCTTTTAGACTACAGGCAAATGAAAAGTTAGGCAATATATTTCACAGACACTGTGAAACAAATGAAGATCACTCCTCAAATTCCTAGACATGAAAAGGAATCCAGAATCTAGACACAGCTCTTCCCATTGAAGGAATCATTAAAGATTTCATAGAAGATATACACTGAGGCTAAACCCTGGAGCCACACATCCAGCTGCCCATGTTTCTCCCCAAATACCTCCCAGGCATCTCAAACTCATCACATCAAAAGCTGGTGCTTAATTTTCCCAAGACTAAAATCGGTGACCCTGTGCCAAACCTAATCTCACTGAATGGCCCCAGTATCCACTTAATTGGAAAAGAAAAGACAGAAGACCTCAACCTGGAAGACATCTTTAATGCCTTTGTTTCCCTCAGCCCCAGAAGCCAGACCAATATCAATTTTACACATTTGTATGCCCATTTAGTCCTTTCCATCACCACTGACACGACTGTAATGAAGGCCACTTTTATTTTTTACCTGATTCTCACCAAAACCTTCTAATCACCCTGTCTTCCCTCTCACTGACTTCCATGTTTTCCACAGTACAGCCAAAGTAAATTTACAAAAATGTGAATTGATTTTGCCATTCTTCTACTTCAATGATTTCTCATTATTTCCAATATAAGAACCAGTCTTTTAGCGTAACTGTCATGGAAGGCCGTCTGTGACCTGGCCCCTGTCTGTCTCTCCCGCCTCATTTCCCACTACCTTTGCTCTTTCAGGCTGGGCATGCAACAGACTGAACTGCTTATAGAGCCTACAATATGTCAGGCTGAATTCTGCTGTTCCTGGCAGCATAATTTCCTCAGGGAAGTTAACCCTGATTTCCTCATTACTATCCCCCACCAAACACACTCCTGACTCTACAGACTGAAAACAGATACTCCCACTTTGCATTTCTACAGCTCTCTGAAACTGCCATATCACAGTACTTAAGACACTTTACTGCAGATGTTTAATCACAGCTTTCCCACAATACTGTAATAATCATAAACATTAATTGAGTGATTACTATGTACTAGGCTCTGCTCTAGATGAATACACAAATTATCTTATTCAATGCTCACAAAACCTGGTGAAGTAGGTACCACCTTCATCTTGCTTTACAGTTAAGGAAACTAAAGCACAGCACAAGAAAACAATGCCTGCAATATTACACAGAGTAGCAGAATGGGTATCTGAGGCCAGAAGCTCTTTTCTTCATTCCTATAATAGCTATAAAAGAATACAGCACTATAGACATGCATTTAAAATGTTTTCCTTTAATTATGAATAATTTCACTATTATTAAACCAAAACATCAAGAACAAAACCCAAAAACTTGAGCTCCTCTTGAGAAATCTATAGATCCTTCTGCACTGGGACCATGTTTTCTATGATCTCCACTTTCTGTTTTCTCCATGACAGAGCTTGTTTCCTCCTTTTTGATACCTTTTCGGTCACTGTGGGAATTAATGTTTGTGATTATAGTTTATATATTCCTTAGGACTAAGGATCATGCCTATCTTATATACCTCCAGGTTCCCAATATCAAGCAAAGCTTCCAGGGAAAACATAGGCACTGAATAAATAATGAATGAATGAAAGAAAATTGAATAGAGACTGGAGACAGTGGAAAAGTACATTCACACCAGGGAAACTACCAAAGCAATTTCCAGGAGATATTTTTTTACAAGGGTTTTACAATTGTGTTTGGAATTTTATTGCAATCATGAGCTTTTAAAGTTCCTCTAGTTATGTGATTTTCTAGTCTTAAATGGTACTTGAAGAGAGTAAGGAATGACAATTTTTAGCTGTAGTTTTTGTGCCCTTCAGTCAAAATTTGAGGGTCATTACTGACTTTCATCTTTCCTCTATTACCAGGTGAGCTGTTCAACTAATGACTATACTCTTTGTGAGTCTAGTGTGGTAGCATAAAGAACTAAACAAAAACAAACCCAAACCTTCTTAAATCAGTACCATAAATCGATTAATATTCGTGTTGTGGCAAAGACTCTGAGAACCTGTTGCAAAGGTTGATGAAGTGATTTCTATTTACTGGAGAAAGAGCAGGCACTGAGGTCCTTTGCAGAGAGCTGGTCCCCCTTTCCCTTCAGCATAGATTTTTCTCTACCCAGCAGAAATCAATTAATCTTTTATGCCCAAGTTTATGCCTCTATAAACTGAAGAAAGGCCTTGCTACCTACGCTTAGAAGAATGTTCTGTGAAATAATGAAGTCATGTCTGAAAAGTACTATATAAAAACAAAGTGTCATTATGTTTTTGTTTTATCCAAATTAGCTTGTTTTTCAGTTTCTAACCAGTCTATAATAACTGAAGGACTGTCCAATATTTTCTTGACCTCTTTTCCTGGGTTATTCACACAGCCCCTAGGAATGCTAATGTGCACGTACAACACTGCATCCACTGTAAACCAGCTCAAGCATAAACCCACGATTTACAAGGAAAGGGCAAGATATTTCTTTTTTTTTCATAACATTAATATACAATCACATGAGCAACATTGTGGTTACTAGATTCCCTCCATTATAAAGTCCCCACCACATACACCACTACAGTCACTGTCCATCAGCGTAGTAACATTCTATAGAGTCACTACTTGTCTTCTCTGTGCTATACTGCCTTCCTGGTGCCCCCTGTACATTATGTGTGCTAATCGTAATGCCCCTTATCCCTTTCTCTCTCCCTTCCCACCCACCCTCCTCAGTCCCTTTCCCTTTGGCAACTGTTAGTCTGTTCTTGGGTTTTGTGAGTCTGCTGCTGTTGTGTTCCTTCAGTTTTTGCTTTGTTCTTATACTCCACAGATGAGTGAAATTATTTGGTACTTGTCTTTCTCCGCCTGGCTTATTTCACTGAGCATAATACTCTCTAGCTCCATCCATGTTGTTGCAAATGGTAGGATTTGTTTTCTTCTTATGGCTGAATAATATTCCATTGTGTATATATACCACATCTTCTTTATCCATTCATCTACTGATGGATACTTAATGCTTCCATATCTTGGCTATTGTAAATAGTGCTGTGATAAACAATAGGGGTGCATATCTCATTTTGAAACTGGGCTCCTGCTTTCTTAGGGTAGATTCCTAGGAGTGGAATTCCTGAATCAAATGGTATTTCTATCTTCAGTTTTTTGAGGAGCCTCCATACTGCTTTCCACAAAGGTTGAACTAGTTTAAATTTCTACCAGCAGTATAAGAGGGTTCTCCTTTCTCTACATCCTCGCCAGCATTTATTGTTCCTAGTCTTTTCTATGATGGCCATCCTAACTGGTGTGAGGTGATATCTCATTGTGGTTTTAATTTTCATTTCCCTGATGATTAGTGATGTGGAGCATCTTTTCATGTGCCTGTTGGCCATCTGAATTTCTTCTTTGTAGAAGTGTCTGTTCATATCCTCTGCCCATTTTTTAATAGGATTATTTGCTTTTTGGGTGTTGAGGGGTGTGAGTTCCTTGTATATTTTGGATGTTAACCCCTTGTCAGATATGTCATTTACAAATATATTCTCCCATACGTAGAATGCCTTTTTGTTCTGCTGATAGAGTCCTTTGCTGTACAGAAGCTTTTTAGCATGATGTAGTCCCATTTGTTCATTTTTTATTTTGTTTTTCCCTTGTCGGAGAAGATGCGTTCAGGAAAAAGTTGCTCATGTTTATATTCAAGAGATTTTTGCCTATTTTTTCTTCTAAGAGTTTTATGGTTTCATGACTTACATTCAGGTCTTTGACCCATTTTGAGTTTACTTTTGTGTTGGGGTTAAACAATAATCCAGTTTCTCTTGCATGTAGATGTCCAGTTTTGCCAACACCAGCTGTTGAAGAGGCTGTTGTTTCCCCATTGTATATGCATGGCTCCTTTATCGTATATTAATTGACCATATATGTTTGGGTTTATATCTGGGCTCTCTAGTCTATTCTATTGGTCTATTAGTCTGCTCTTCTGCCAGTACCAAATTGTCTTGATTACTGTGGCTTTGTAGTAGAGCTTGAAGTCAAGGAGTATAATCCCCCCAGCTTTATTCTTCTTTCTCCAGATTGCTTTGGCTATTTGGGGTCTTTTGTGGTTCAATATGAATTGTAGAACTATTTGCTCTAGTTCATTGAAGAATTCTGTTGGTATTTTCATAGGGATTGCATTGAATCTGTTGATTGTTTTAGGCAGGATGGCCATTTTGATAATATTAATTCTTCCTATCCATGAGCATGGGATGTGTTTCCATTTATTGGTATCTTCTTTAATTTCTCTCATGAGTGTCTTGTAGTTTTCAGAGTATAGGTCTTTCACTTCGTTGGTTAGGTTTATTCTTAAGTATTTTATTCTTTTTGATACAATTGTGAATGGAAATATTTTCCTGATTTCTCTTTCTGCTAGTTCATTGTTAGTATGTAGGTATGCAAAAGATTTCTGTATATTAATTTTGTGTCCCACAACTTTGCTGAATTCAGATATTAGATCTAGTAGTTTTGGAGTGGATTCTTTAGAATTTTTTATGTACAATATCATGTATTCTGTAAACAAGGACAGTTTATTTCTTCCTTGCCAATATGGATGCCTTTTATTTCTTTGTGTTGTCTGATTGCCGTCTCTAGGACCTCCAGAACTATGTTGAATAAAAGTTGGGAGAGTGGGCATCCTTGTCTTGTTCCCGATCTTAAAGGAAAATCTTTCAGCTTCTCATTGTTAAGTATAATGTTGGCTGTGGGTTTGTCATATATGGCCTTTATTATGTTGAGGTACTTGCCCTCTATACCCATTTTGTTGAGAGTTTTTATCATGAATAAATGTTGAATTTTGTCGAATGCTTTTTCGGCATCTATGGAGATGATCATCTGGTTTTGTCCTTCTTCTTGTTGATGTGGTGGATGATATCAATGGATTTTTGAATACTGTACCATCCTTGCATCCCTGGAATAAATCCTACTTGATCATGATGGGTGATCTTTCTGATGTATTTTTTAATTCAGTTTGCTAATGTTTTGTTGAGTATTTTTGCATCTATGTTCATCAGGGATATTGGTCTGTAATTTTCTTTTTTTGTGGTGCCTTTGCCTGGTTTTGGTATTAGAGTGATGCTGGCCTCATGGAATGAGTTTGGAAGTATTCCCTCCTCTTCCACTTTTTGGAAAACTGTAAGCATGATGGGTATTAGGTCTTCACTAAATGTTTGATAAAATTCAGCAGTTAAACCATCTGGTCAAGGAGTTTTGTTCTTAGGTAGTTTTTTGATTACCAATTCAATTTCCTTGCTAGTAATTGGTCTATTCACATTTTCTGTTTCTTCTTGGATCAGCCTTGGAAGGTCATATTTTTCTAGAAAGTTGTCCATTTCTTCTAGGTTATCCAGTTTGTTAGCATATAGTTTTTCATGGTAATCTCTCATAATTCTTTGTATTTATGTGGTGTCCATAAAGATTTTTCCTTTCTCATTTCTGATTCTGTTTATGTGTGTAGACTCTTTTTCTTGATAAGTCTGGCTAGCAGTTTATCTATTTTGTTTATTTTCTTGAAGAACCAGCTCCTCCTTTCATTGATTCTGTCTATTGTTCTATTCTTCTCAATTTTATTTATTTATGCTCTAATCTTTATTATGTCCCTCCTTCTAAGATATTTCTGTTAGAAAGAAAATGAGAAGAATTTGCCTTGTTTTTAATATTTCCCAAGTTTAGCAATGTGATTGACCCCTTTAATATGGCTAAGTTCACTTTCTGAAGTATATGCTAAAAAGTCATATATTGAGGAAGAGCAAATGTGTGACACCACTTTGAGCCAACAAAGAAAACTATGAACTTTCAAGCAATATATATTTCATATAGAGCACTGTCATTTGGGGGAGCACTTGGGTATTGTTGCAGCAAATCCTAACTGAAAAACCAATTGCTTAAAACAGTGTTAATCTGACTTCTTTTCACTGTGAGATATGGTATATTTGATTTTATAAGGTGCTTTCAGAATGGAGTAAAGCACATTTAGCCATATTACACAGTTATTCACTGGCTCTGAACAGTCCTCAATTATTTTTAGAGTTTGAGATATTGGAGAAAATGTCTTTATGGGTTTTTGTACTATGCAAAGTACAATTAAGTTCTAATTTTCATGAAGCAAACTCACTCTTTGTTCATTACCATCAATGAAACAAAACTGTCAGCATTTTAGCCATATTGAGCCTTTATCAAAATTTTTTCAGATAGGGAAAGGTGCATAATAGATGTATAAGTTTAGTACATGATGTATTCTTCCTGCAACAAACTTCTCATTAGGCCTTTGCCAAAGATATAGGAAAAGGATCTTCTTTTGGTTCTTCATCAAAAAGATGCTTTTTGACAACTCTCTTGTCTTTGATTAACTGTGAAGAAATCTGAGGTCTCAGTCTTATGATATTAGTGGCCTATCTGGTGTTGGTGTTAACATCTGGAACCAAGAGGATCTTAAGTGAACACTAATATGAAAGAGGTCTTAAATGCTGAACTATGCTGTAGGACAGTTGAGGACAATGTTCAACTTGGAGGTGAAGGTTAGTAAGATAGAGAGCTTTCACATGATACTAAAAGCCTCCACCTTTATTTTGGAAGGCAGGGAGGACTAAGCATGTTTATCTTGAATATGCCTATATAATTCAATCATTCCCTGGCATGAGCTCCCCTCTCTGCTTACCAGAAGCCTCCTTACACCCAGAAACATATGTTTTCAATTGATGAGTGCTTGCAAAAAGACCACCTGCCAGCAAAGGGAATGTTTTCCCTCTCCCAGTGGGGGTCTTACAGACGGGTTTTAAGGTAGTTAAGCAGGAACAGAGCAAAAAACCTGGAAGAATGATGTTACAGACTAGCCTGCATATTGTGTTTTTCTTTTAAGTAGAAAAGGTAAATGTGTGAGATATTAAAATGATCACTCTTATTTCCTTTATTGATCCTCCATGAGAACTCTTCCCCCACACCTCCTCTCCATATTTCTTTGTTCATTCATGGTTTGTGATATGACTCAATGGTTTTAACCAAATAAATAAAATATTTTAAAAGTGTCCAAATCTATGATAAAATCTGTGATCTTGAATATAAATGTAAAGACATCCTTGTTTACACTGTGACTACTATATAGTCACCAAAAGTGTAAAAAGAATAGTAGAAGCTATTGAAGATCAAACAGTTGAGACATTTAAGTATTAAAGTTAACCTTGAGCACCAAATGGCATACTTTTGTGCACAAAGAGTGAAATCATTTGCCAGGAAACTGAGGAGGAGGGGATGAAGGAGGGAAGAAACCAAATATCCTCCAAAGAGTTTAGGAATGGGGCCATCCCCTTACTTCTCTTGGTTTCTGCCCTTTCCTTTTCACACATCCTCAGTCACTCAAGAAGTGTAAACAGATGCTGGGGGATGGAGTTCTGGGGTTTGATAAACTTTTTATTTTTCTTGCTTTTGAATATGGAAAAAAAACGGGATGAGGAAAGCTCAGTCACAATATTGGGTGAGGAAAAAAGTGGGTAAATAAATCATTGCATATTTCATTTCATAAAATCAGTCTCACAATCAAATATCTAGGAGGAGTGCTCCCCCCTTCAACATTCTTGGAGTCCCCCCAAATCCCATTAGAGGGATTTATATTAATCTCATAATCCAGGGGATGCAAGTAAAACAATTCCATCAGCAGCGATAGCCTTGTGTGGGGGGTGGAGTGGACTGGCCCCCATGCAAACACTGCAGGCACATTCCACAGGGGTGAAAGTGATCTCAGACACCCAGCTACAGTTGACAAAATCTAGGAGGCAGGTGACAAAGTGGTGACACAGTCAATGATGACAGCCAAAAAGCAGTTCCAAATTAACATCACATATAGCGACTTGCACCAGCTTCATTCCATATCATGTTGTTGTGTAGCCGAGACAAGCTGCAGTGAGGAAAAAAGTAATAAAAACCTCATTTCACAGGCCTTCACTGTTGTGTAATGAGATTACAGTGCAAAAGTTTGTGGCCCATGGGAGGTCTTTGAGCAATTCACCACCCAGGAAACCAAAGTGAACTGGATAAACTACTTAAAATAATAAGCCACAGGTTTTGTATTGCATTACTTTACCAGGCAAAAGTGAGGAGAAGAAAGGGGAATATAAGAAGGAAATAGGTAAACTTCCTTTTGGTATCTTCTCATGACACACTTCTCTTGAGAATTTGGCCAACACTGTATTATAAAAGCCTGCTGTAAAAATAGAATGACAGAAGCCTTTATGATTTATATTTAGCGACTTGAGAGCAATCTTTAGGTAAGACAGTGTAGTTAAGTCCCTGCCAAGACAGTCCCTGTCTGCAATCCTCTGGGGAAGAAGGATGGAAAATATTCCAGAATATTGCTCCCCACATACTGCTCTCTCTTGTTTTTTTTTTTTTATGGGCCGGGGCGCCGCGGGGAGGGCGGCGGCGGGCGCGGGGCCGGGCTGCAGCGCGGACCCCCAGCCGCGCGCAAGGTCACCGCCTGCCGCTGCGCTCCCGGCCCGGGCCAGGGCGGCAAGTTTGAGTTCCTGCTGCGCCCGAGCCCACGGCGCAGGGGAAGAAGCGCCGGCCGCGGGGCCCTCCCCACCCCCACCGCGCGGCCTGGCCTATGCCCCCGCTCGCGCCCACGCTCCCCGGCTCCGCCGCCCCGGCAGCCGGCGGCTGCAGCGCCCGACCCGCAGGCGGGTCCCGGCGGGCAGGCGGCGGCGCTTGAGCCCCGCCACGGACACAGCCGCGGCGGCGGGCGCTGAAAAATGGAGCGCGACGACCAGAGAAGAGAGACATTTTCTTTCCGTTAGCTGAATTGTTTCCTACCTCCGGGTGTCCGACTCGATACTCCTCTCACTCCGCTGCTCTCCAAGATCCGCCGCCGCCGCCGCATCCAATCGCCTCCTCCCTCCTCCCCTTCCGCAGCCTGCCCCGCCGTTCCTCCTCCTCTCCGCTTCAAAATGGCGCCAAGCGCTCTTCAGCGGCTGCTCCAATCGTACCGCCGCGGCCAGCATCCGAGGGCAGGCAGAGCGCGGCGCGGGTGCGCAGCGCCCCCTGCCGACCGGACAGTGCGCGCGCGCCCGCCGCCCGCCGGGCTCCGTTCCGCCCGCCCCGCGCGCGCGCCTGGCTCCGCCCCGTCGCGCGCGCACGCCGCCGCGCCGGGTGCGCCGCCGTCGAGGCCGCGGAGGCAGCGAGACTCGCATCTGTCAGTGCTTTCACCGCCTCCGAGGCTTCCCGGAGTTTTACCGAAAGCCGCATCGACTGTTAAATATCTCTAACTTTTTAGATAAAAGTTGGGCTTTTTTTATGACACTGAAATTGAGTACTGGTGGTGTGCTATGTAAAGAAAACTGGTATTGTTAACTGCTTTGCTCCTTACGTGGTAACTGTGACCTTAGTCATCTCAAAACGCCATAAAACAGTTTTTTCTACACTGTGTGTGACGTCTGAATCCCATAGATTTCCTATTTTGAGGACTTGTTTAGGTGACAGATGGGAGTAGGAACACAGGAATTCAACCTGTAACAAAGCAATCTATTCATGTGTTTGTTATCACGATTGTCCTTATTGGGGGGAGAAATAACCTGAAGACCACAGAGACGCCTGCCTCCCAGGAGGTGGGTTTCTAGCGCCCCTCGCCTCCAGGAGGTGCTCCTCCTCCCTCCTGCGGCTCTGAGAGTTGATCCGACAGCTCCTCTTAAGGGCAGAAACAAGAAAAAAATCTTTTAAGACGTCAATGAGGCATAGTTTCTAACAAGAGAAACTATGTTTTATACAACAGCAAATGGATTTACAAAAATTAATAAATATAAACCTTCATTTAAAGCAACACTGTTTAGGAAAACTGGAATCTGAAATTAGTATTAAAGCAAAAATAAACTGCTGTGTTTAGGGCTTTAAAAAATAACCAAGTGGGCAAGCAGGGTGCATATGGGAAATATCTCTATCTTCCCCTCAATTTTGCCATGAACTTAAAACTGATCTAATTAACCTAAAGCCCAAAAAACAACCAAGCTGCAATTCACTAGGATCAGTATAATTGGATGTGGCATAATTTAAGACAGTTAAGAGCATGAACCTCTCAAAAATCAGCTGTGAATGCTGCCTACGCTGAGAGAGAAATTGTGTGCGAATGATGTTTTCAAAATGCTCACTTTTATACAGATGTGGTTAGGAGAATGATCTTTGATGATAAAGAACCACAAATCTGGTCATCAGCTATTCTATTGCTGCTGTAACAAACTGTCACAAAGGTAGTGGCTTAAAAAAACACCACCAATGTATTACCTTACGGTTCTATAGTTCAAAGAATTGGCATGGGTTTCACTGAGCTAATATCAACATATACAGCATTCCTTTCTGGAGGGCCTGGGGGAAAATCCATTTTCTTGCCTTTTCTGTCTACTGGAGGTTGACCATATTCCTTAAGTCTTGTCTCCCTCCTCCAGTGTTACCTTTGGCTCGGGAGCATCTTTCCAACCCTGTTTCCATTGTCTCATCTCTTCGTTTGACTCCCTTCTGCCTTCTTCATTCACTTTTAAGGACCTTTGTGATTATATTGGGCCTCCCTGAATAATCCAGGATAATCTAATTTAAAGTCAGGTGACTAGCAACCTTAATTTGATCTGCAACCTTAATTTCCCTTTGCCATGTAACCTGACATATTCGTAGGTTCTGGGGAATAGGACGTAGATATCTTTGGGAGCCATTATCTGCCTACCACATCACTCATATTTGGGTTACCTAGACTCATTTTTTTTTTCTTGGTAGGGTATAAAGCTGAGGTTAAGGGGATTAAGAAGTTGGAAGACATCAGGAATGTTCATAATTAATATGAACAACCCTAAAAACACCTACATTGCCCCCACTACATTTTGAATACAGCCTCACTACATCAGAGCAAAGTTTCTGAAATCTCTGTTATTCTACACCTGAAGCCGGAAGTTATATAGTCTCGACTATCCTCCCTGCCTATCTGGGAGATATTTGAACTTTGCAGAATGTAGTAGTGGGTATGTCAGCACAAGAACAATTTTATTTGAAAAGCAATGAGAATGAGATAGAGTTTAGGCTGCAGCTCTGAATATTTATGCAAAGGCGTGTGAGTTCATACAATATGATATATTTCACAGACATCCATATTAAATAACTAGTCAGTGTGTTTATTTTGCACCATCAACAAAATCAGCATTCCAGTGTAAGAGAACCAAAAACATCAAACCAATTTTTCAATGTTATGTTTCAGTTCTTAGACGGTCTATTCTTGTGTATGGTGTAGTAACCCGCTCTATATCCATCCAAATTTGTATCGCTTTTCATTCCAGGTAAATTAACTTGACTCCTGACACTTCCTTTTCTTTTTTATAATTTTATTATTTTTTATTAAGGTATCATGGATATACACTCTTATGAAGGTTTCACAAGAAAAACCATGTGGTTACTACATTCACCCTTATTATCAAGTCCCCCCTCCATACCCCATTGCAGTCACTGTCCATCAGTGTAGTAAAATGCCACAGATTCCCTACTCATCCTGACACTTATTTTTCATAGATAAGAAGCATCTTTTGTTTTAATACAGGAATTCTATTTCTTTTCCTGGCTACAGTAAAAACAAATATGGTAATATCTGAAAATTAACTTTATTCAGCAGCCAGCAGATGGAGCTGTTGAAAAATGTTGATGTTACTTTTAAAACAAATTTTTTTAGTTTGCTGAAATAAATCCAGTTTAGGTATATTCTTTACTTTGTTTAATGCATAAACAATGTGTTTATTGTACAGAAATCTGGAAATGCAGTTAAAAAGAAACAATCCATCATAATCATGCCACCAGAGAAAACTACTTTTCATGCTTTGGTGTGTATCAATCCACAATATATTCTGTTCATATATTACATTTCCATTTTACAAAAATGTCATGTTTTATAATAGAAATTTAATAAATATTAAATATGTATTTATAATGTCTTACAATTTTCCTTCTCTCCTTATATTATAGGATTCACTTGTATAGACATCCCCAGGGGTAATATTTAAAATATTTGCAACTATGCAGGACAAGCAAGGAGGGATCAGAGTGAATATTGGCTGTAGCTTGAACAGGACTTTGTATGCTCCCTACCCTGCCATTAGTTGATGGCTGGTGGGTAAGGTCTAAAGGGTGACAGAGAGACTAGAGTGCTCAAGGAGGAAGTAGAGTACTCAAGGGGTCAGGAAAGCAATTATGTAACAAACTTACACAAGTACTTAATTATTTTAACATACAGCCACACCAATGCACAAGCCTGAACTATCAGCTCTAAAATATCTGGAATAATATGTAAGGATACACAAAATTAGTGGACTCCTAGGAGGGGATTAGGGTGGCTTGGGAAACAATGGTGGAAGAGAAATTTTTCGCTATATTCACTTTGGTACCATGATTATGTACTTAACATTAAAAATGATTTTAAATAGAATATCATGAATAACTTTCAGATAAATAAATACAGCTATCATTGTTTAGCGACTATGTCCTGCCATTATTCCATTGTGTTGGTATACCATCATTTATTTCATGAACCTCTATTAATGAACAGTTCAATAATGAATTATAACATATGATTAAACCCATGATCAGTTCAATAATGAATTATAACATATGATTAAACCCATGAGTTCATATAATATATTTTAAAAATAAAAACTCTTAGTCACTATTGGAATTTGCTAATGAACCAACTCATCATTTTGAAACCTGGTAGATAAAGTAAAAAAATCCATCATTTATCCTGCCTGTTCTATAAACTCTACCAGTGTATAATCAAATAGGTTTCTTTGAATAAAAGTAGCCCAGCTAATAAACAAAGGAGGAATGATAGAATTAGACTATCACCATTTTTAAAACCCTAAAGAAAGTCACAGATCCAGACACTGAACATAAATATCTGTTAATATTACACAGAGAAGCAATGGAGCATTGCACGCTTCCTGTTGGAAGAGGATAGCAGAACCTATTCAGTAACATTGCCATGATAATCTAATCTGAATCTTGTCAAGCCTCTAGATGCAAGTACCAATTCATAACAACTACAGAGGGACATGTCCTGGTTTCCCAAATAAATTCCAAGGGTTGCCATCAAAGGCAAAGGAAACAAAAGCAAAAGTAAAAGGAGTACATAAAATTAAAAACCTTGTGTACAGCAAAGGAAACCATAAATAAAATGAAAAGACACCCTACCAAATGGGAGAAAATATTTGCAAATCATACATCCTATATGGAGGTAATATCCAAACTATATAAAGAACTCATACAATGCAATAGCAGAAATACAAACAATATGACTTTAAAGTGGCAGAGGATCTGAATCGACCATTTTTCTGTGCAGATGGCCAACAGGTACATGAAAAGATGCTCAACGTTCATTCAACAGGAAATCAAAATCAAAACCACCATGAGATATCACCGCATACCTGTTAGAATAGATGTTATCAAAAAGACAAGAAATAACATGTTGGCAAGGACGTGGAGAAAAGGGAACCCTGATACACTGTTGGGATGGTAAATTTATGCAGCCTCAATGGACAATAGTATGGAGGTTCCTTAAAAAATTAAAAATAGAACTCCTATAGGATCCAGCAATTCCACTTTTGGGCATTTATCTGAAGAAAATGAAAACACTAACTCGAAAAGATATACACACCCCACATTCATTGCAACATTATTTACAATAACCAAATACAACTTGGCTTAAGTTGAAAACAATTTAAGTGTCCTTTGATAGGTGAATGGATAAAGAAAATGTGGTACACGTACACACACAATGGAGTATTATTCTACCATACAAAATAATGAAATTTTTACATTTGCACCAACACAGGGGACTTTGAGGGCATTATGCTAAGTGAATAAGTCAGAGAATGACAAATACCACATGACCTCACATGTGGATTCTAAAACAAACAAAAGACAAAAAAAACAAGCTCATAAATACAGAGACAGATTGGTGGTTTCCAGAGGTGGGGGGTAGGAGGTGGGTAAGATAGGTAAAGGGAATCCAAAGGTACAAACTTCCAGTTATAGAATCAGTAAGTCATGTGGTGTAATGTACAGCATGGTAACTCTAGTTTATAATATTATATTGCGTATTTGAAAGTTGCTAAAAGAGTAAATCTTAAAAGTCCTCATCACAAGAAAAAAGAATTCTGTAATGATGGTGACAGATGTTTCCTGGACTTATTGCAGTGATCATTTTGCAATATATACAAATATCAAATCATTATGTTGTATACCTGAAACTAATACAATGTTATATGTCAACTACACCTATCCCTTCCAGAGCTGAGACCAAAATCCTAGAGGTACTGTCTCATTCTATGTCTGCCACAGTGCCCTCACCCACACCCCAGGCCTCCTGGTTTATCATCCAAAGTATTAAAACATGGGACAGTATTTTAGTCCACTCAGCCAAGGTGGTTTTACCTGTTAGTCATTTAATCTGCTGCTTTAATATTCCATGTTTCCTTCCTACCAGCTCTGCTGCTTGCAGGTTATGTGAGAGACAGAACCTTTGTTCAATGTCAAGTTCTTCTGCCCAGTCTTGCACAGCCTCCCTATTGAAATGTGCCTCCCTTCATTGTCTAGGCAAACCCAAATGTCTGTCCATACATCTTGACCCCACAGGGGCTTACCCATAGTCATCCACCCCTCAGCTTCCCACTGTCCAAACTATAGGGTTAACCTCTTTAGAATAGCCCAACAGTGGGTCAGTGCAAAGAGTTAATGGCCAGAGCCCACAAGTGATTACCAGCCCAACTGCTCTGAGTTCAGCCCATTGGCTGCTGTACTGACTATGGAATGAGAGGGTATACCTGGCAGAGTGCTGTATACATAGTATTCCGCTATGCGAATGTACCATAATTGTGGAATAAGTTCTCTGTTGAGGGACATTAAGTCATTTCTAATCTTTTCTCCTTGATGTCAAGACCTAGTTCTCAGTTTCCTGTTTGCCTCATCTCATATTTATCCATGGAGTATCTCATTCTTATAACTTTACTGTTCATTACGCACTAGGCAGCTGACAACCAAGTATCTCCTGCTCTGTTTTCTCTCCTGGGAAAGTTGCACATTCCCAACTGCCTATTAGGAATCTCCTTTAGAAGAATCCATTCCCTCCAACTAATCATATCTGAAATAGAAAATCATCCTCCTGTCCTGCCTGTGTTAATTTTACCTGGGATGCATAGCATTTATTCACAATTTCCCTCATGTATGTATGCACACCCAAGCTGCTGTTGTGGGCTTGTGATGCTCTATTTTCCAGTGCACAACCAACCACGGTCCTAGAAACAGAAAAACCAGAGTTGTACAGTTGTACGGTTGTGCGGTTGGATGGAGATGTCCAAGAGACCACCAGATTGAATGTGTGAGTTCCCAATCCTGAAATGTTACTTGAGCTATCCCCCATCTCATCAGTGAGAGCCTTCAGAGAGTGTTCTTATAATTCCATGGGGATCAGTTCCTCTTTAACCTCCTTCAATTTTTGAGACCTGGCCAATCTGAGAGGAATCAAAATCAACCGGTAATAAGGGTGAGGTTTCAGAAACTGAAACAGCGTGTTAGTGTAGGGTAGCACCAACCTCATTGAGAATGGCAGGAGGGAACCTCCTTGTCTTCAGGTCTAAGGCATGACTCCTGCGGTGGGCACAGCACTGGAAAGTTGCATGAAAGCAAACAAGTGCGAGAACCCTAAACGGAACTGCAGCAGAGGCGCTGGCAGCATCTTACTGAGGGGAAACACCGAGGATTCCAGTGGCTCCACATCCTCGCCAATACTTGTTATGGTCAGCCTTTTATATTTTAAACATTTTAATAGATGTGTAGTAATGTATATAATTGTGTTTTAATTTTCACTTTTCCCATGACTAAGGATGTTGAGCATCTTTTCATGTGCTTATTTGCCATCCATATCTCTTCTTTTGTGAAGTCTCTATTCAAATTTTTGCCCATTAAAAAAATTATGTTCTATTATTACTGAGCTTAGAGGGTTCTTGATATTCTAGATACACATCCTTTAGCAGAGGTCTGCAATTCTTACATTATAGAAGTATTTTTTTCCTTAGAAACTATCTAAATTTCCAACAGTAAGGAAATGCTTAAGCATACAATTATGTTATGGTATAGATAAATATTTGACTATTAGCAAAGACTATAAACATTTTAATCGTATGGAGGAAATGTTTATGCTACATTGGTAATTGAAAGAAGTAGGATTTTTAAAAATTGTGCTCTGATTCTGTGATCCAGCTGTGTAAAGAAAAGAAAAATACATAGAAAAACCTGAAAGGAAAGACAGCAAAATGTTTCTTTGGATGGTAAGCTTATATATAATACTTGTAACATCTCCCTAGGCAATTTTTGCCATTCTTTTTGGCTGTCTAGGATCCAATCCCAGACTTTCCAATAGTATAGCCATCAAATGTGGAGAATACCACATTGTACGCAGTCTTGTTGGGAGGAAGAGCAGCATGGAAAGTTGGAGGGATCGGGTTTACCCCTTCCCTGTTTGGGACAGTCAGTGTATGGGCACATGGTCTTGGATTTGGATAATCAAATGTTTCTCCCAGGATTTTGAATCTTGATGTAATGTCACAAGGCTATGTAGAGTGTCAAAGATTGACTGTTAGCAAATTCACTTCACTGCTAACAAGACTTTCCTGCTGATATACTACTTCCTGTTGCCATGGTTCTTAAAGTGAACCGTTTATGAACAACCCTCTATCAGTTCATTCATTTTCACACTGGTCCCCAGCTGAACCTCGGTTCTGTGTCATCTTATAGCCTTCCCATAGATTCCCTTCTGCTTAATCTAGTCAGAGTTGGTGTCTAGGGCTAGCTCCAAGTAATGTAACTTCTTTATCCCTTCTATCTTTCCACATTTTCTGTGATAACAATGCATCACTTTAATAAAGCAGAGGGAAAAAAGTTAAATAGGGAAAACACTAACACCCCCCTCTGCTCCATGCACACTGTTTTCTCAACAGTCTTAGACAATGACTGAGTTAAAAATAAATTTAGGTTCTTCATTTCTAGGTTCTAAAAAAAAAGGTCACTTCCTGTAATGAAATGCCATTATTTTTTAGAATAAACTTTACTTCATGGTAACTACAAATATTTCTAACAGAAAAATCAATAGATCACATCACTGATGGAAAATTAGGGAAACCATAAAAGTCATATATGAGGTGTTATTGAAGCTGTATATTTTTTAAAAAGCAAACATATTGACTAGTTCTTCTGCAAGATTGCCTACAAGGTATAATTTCCAATGACCTTGGCACTAAAGAGCCAAGAAAGATGTTTTTTCTGCAACTTCTGATTAGGAGCATAAATGGCTTCATGTACAGATCAATAAACATTTGTGAGAATTAATTGCATTCTGTGAAATAAAACTGGAACATATTTAACCACATACACTTACTTTTTTCACCCAAGCCCCTGAAATTTCCTGTTCTAGATACAGAAATTACCAAATGCAGATTTCCTTTATGAATAGGATAAAAAAACAGGTGGCTTTACAGCAATCCAATTTTTCTTTAAGAAGAGCTTCCTTGGGGTTCATTGAAAAGAATTGTTTCTTTATTCTTCCATCTTTTGGTATTGTTTTATTTGTGTGAAGTCTGCTATGCCATATCCTTTGTTAAGTTTTGTTTTTTCTGTGAAGACTGACTGAAAGATGAGTGGGGGTAATAATGCCCATCACCGGAGCATGTACTTTACAAGATCGAATGGTGGACAAACTTGATATACTTGCTGAGCCCTGCTTTGGGCTAATTACACCTGTGTTATTAACACTTACTGCCAAAGTGCCACCCACACTAGGAAAAACCTCTCTCCCTTGCTTCTCTGTTTAGGATTTATTCACACTGTCACTTTCAGGGACAAGTGTCCTAAGCACAAAAAAAGGAAATAAATGGTTGGTTCTTATTTACAATGTGCCTCCTAGTGTCACTTTGGGAGCAGTGCAATACAAGTCAGACAGGTGGGACAGATGAACTGCAACTAAGCCCATGACCTATCGTAAATTGTCTGTACTTCATCTTCAGTGTAAACAATGTGATGTTCAAGTGTGTTTGTTAGTTTAAATCTACACCTTAACGGTGGTTTGTACCCTAATCAGCAATGTATTTTCAGACATGGTTAGGTAACATTTAAGAAAAATGCCACATTCCAGAGATGACTACTATGTTCACTTTAGCTCTGTTTACCTCTGATCAACACCAGAGTTTTGTTAATTAGCATCCCTGAGTTTACAAAATAGGTTTATAATTGTTGTGACTTTCTTTTGTGGCAGTTTGCTAATAATTGTATATGTAGCAGAAGTTAGTCTGGGATTTGCTTTCTTTATAACCTGGTAGCAAAGGTGTGGCAAGAAGGCCTATAGGACCTAGTTGTGATCCTAACTCTAAAGGTACAGCCAAGTTAACCAGTCAAAATATCACAGAAAGTGAGGAGAAACCAGGAGAAAATAATCCTATCAATTTTGAGTTTTTAACAGCCAGGGATGGAACGGCTAAACCTAATAAGCACTGTATATGTGAGATAATGAAAGATGGCTCCAAAGAGTTGGTGAACTCTTTTTTTGCAAGCAAGAATAATTTCAAGGCAGAAGAAAATAAGAGGGCCCTAAAGAAACCAATGCATGCCATAGAAAACATTCTAGTGGGCTAAGAATTTTTTATTGCTTTATACAATAGTTCAAAGATGGTGCACACCAAGGGCAGTCCAGATTCATTAAAATATTAATTGGAAAATTAAAGTCCCTCGTGGACAAAAAAATATAAGGACAACAAAATATGGCTAACTAAAGGATGTTCAGGGAAAGAAGTTCTAAGGAGACAGAAAGTACAACTCCTCAACTATTTTGTTTCTAATATCTCCATCAATGACTAATCTTTGACACTTAAACCTGGTTAAAACATGACGAAAAAAGTTACAAACCAACATCACTTACAAACACCAATGCAAAAATCCTAAATACAATATAGTGAGCAATCTCCAGTATTACAGTAAGAAAATAATGTATAATGGACAAGTGGGATTTACATCAAGTATGAAAGTATGGTTCAATATTAGGAGATGCTAGTACTAATACAATTCACCATATTAAGATGTCTAGTTACTGAAAAATACTTCAACAAAATTCAATACTTATCCTTAATAAAAATTCCTGAGTAAGTAAGAATGGATAGATACTTTCTAATATGATAATATATAGTATTATCTTAAGACCAGAATTTGATTTAGTGAAGAAACACTAACAACTTTTCCTCTAAAGCCAGGAACAAGGTAAGGATGATATTAGCGCTATTACTATATTATGCTAGAAGTATTAGCCAATGCAACTGGGCAAGAGAAATCATTCAGAGGTATAAGAATTGAAAAAGAAGAAGAAAACACAGCTTGTGTGTACAGATGATATGATAGCATGCCTGTTAAGCCCTAGAGAATCAAAGCTAAAACTAAAACAATAAAGTAATTCACTAAGATAGTAGGATATGAAATTAATATGAAAAACAACTTAACATACACAAATAACCAGTTAGAAGGTCTCAGGGAAGAAAAAAATTCATTTACAATAGTATAAAAAGGACCAAATATTTAGGAATAAACTTAATAATACTCAAAACCTATGTGAAGGAAACCATAAAATATTCCTGACACAAAAATTGATCTGAGCAAATGGAAAAATATCCATTTTCAGTTAGGATATATCAATACTACCCTTGTATCAATTCTCCTGAAAGTAATTTGCAAATATAATACAACCTCAATTTAAAAATACTGTGGAGAGCGGTTGCGACAGAAGGAGCAAGAGTCCAGGACAGGACTGATTGCGTTTTTGTGCCTAGTCTCCATCTAAGGCCTGAACCGGGCCTGACTCTGAAAGAAACCTTGAGAAGTTTCCTAAATTCCAGGAACAAGTATCTCAGGAGTGTAGGGAGGTCTTATCTTAAGGCCAGCCACCTGGACCAGATGCCCCCAGGCGTATGTAACTAAAGTATTCGATAATGTCCCATTGTATTGATCTGTGGGCAATACTTAAGTGATTGGATTGAGGTCCTTGAGAAAGGTGTGTGAATCTAAACTGTAGGCAATTCATGTGTATATAAGCCATGCCAGAATAAAGCTTCTTTGCATTCTGTATTCTGCATTCTGCACCAGACAGTTTGCCCTCCTGTCATCTTGTATATACAGCCCGACGCCCCCACTCAGGAACTGTTTGACCCCTGCCGGCAGGCTCCCGCAAAATACCAAAACGCTTTTTCTTAAAAATAGGTAAGTTGACACTAGAATTTATATGGAAAAATAAACACTTAAGAATGGCTAGGAAGTAAGGCCTATGGGGGGTTGAGAAAGGACCAGATAAGCCCTGTTGGATATACAGTTGAAATAGTGTAGTGCTGGTACATGAATAGACAGAAAGACCAATTGAATAAAATAGAAAATCCAGGCTTATGAGGGTATTAATATACCATAAAATTGATATCTCAAGCCACTAGGGCAAAGATGAACTGATTAAAAAATTAGGTTGGAGACAAATTAGATATTCATTTCTTATATGATATGTAAGTACAAACTCCAAATGGATTGGAGAACTAGCAGAAAGCATGAATGAATTCCTCTTAACCTGCATGTAGGTGAAGATTTTCTGGCTATGATTTAAAGTCCAGAGGAAATAAAGGAATGATAAGCTTTCCCCCCCAAAAAAATTGAAAATAAAAAAAATTTATGTGGAAAAAAACCCACACACAATAAAAAAAACACATAAGTTAGGAGAAAGTATTACAAGAAAATTTTCAAATCAATTGCTAATATCCTGAATATATAAATACATTTTTTAATTCAGTAAAAAAAAATATTTTAAACCAACAAAGTATGAGCTGAAGACAGCTCAAAAAATTACACAAACATAATTAAGACAAATGTAAATTAAAGCTACATTGATATGTTTCTTACTCAGCACTGACATATTTCTTACTCAGAATGTTGGCAAAAGTCCAGGTAAACTGGGACTTTCATATATTGGTGGTAATGCAAAATGATATAACCTCTATGGAAGAGAATTTGGCAATAGGTAGTACATGTGGATTTGCCCTTTGATTTAGTAATCCTACTTTTGGGAATTTACTCTAAAAAGAGACCTCCTAAAATATAAAATCGCATGGTAACTTATTGTAGCATTATTTATAGCTGAAAAATACTGGGTACTACCTAAACACCCAAGCTTCTGATTTTAAATGAATCAACAATGGTATATCCACATGATGGAGTACTATGCTGCTGTACAAAGAATAAAGATCTCTGTAAATTGATGCAAAGTGATCTCTAGAAGGTATTGTTAACTGAGAAACACAAAACACAAAGCAGCATGTATGATATGTTCACTTTGGAGTAATAAAAAAAGACAAAATAAGAAAACACATTTATACTTATTTTTGCAAAAAGAAACACAGGAAGGATATATCAGAAACAATAAAATCACATACAGTTGTACGAAAAAGTGTTCAAAGTATAGGGGAAAGAGTGATGTTTCTCTAATTATATCTTTTGTATGGCTTAGACTTTTGGAAGCAGATTTTTTTATTCCAAAAGTAAAATGAAATCATCAGTAAAACAATCAATGGAAGAAAAAATAAACTAAAACTAAAAGTAGAAGTAAAAGAACCAAAGTGTATTTCAAATGACTAACATAAAACCCTCTGAAGTGGGATAGGGTGGGGTAAGAACTAGTCCAAGTAATTTTTGCATATACTAATTTGACTTTCAACCCTCAACCTAGGGAAGGAAAACTTCAAACAAGGCTTAAACCATTTTAGTAGGTTTGCTTTTGTAATCATATGACTGTAGCAATTCTAAAACTATTTAATGTGCAAAGTAGGATTAGACAAATAGTAAGTGTTGTTGCTATTAGGAAACAAAGTTCTAAGTGCTGAAGAAGACAGGTACAAATAGGAAATGAAGAAAGAAACAAAGAACGCTGTGGAATTGGACTATAAGTATCAATATTCATGATTTATTATTTTTTAATAATTTATTTTGGTATCATTAATCTATATTTACATGTGCAATATTATGGTTATTAAACTACCACTTCATCAGGTCCCCCCCAACCCCATTACAGTCACTGTCCATCAGCGTAGTGAGATGCTATAGAATCACTACTTGTCTTCTCTCAGTTGTACAGCCCTCCCCATTCCCACCCCAACATTATATCTGCTAATTGTAATACCCCTTTTTCCCTCTTATCCCTCCCTCCTCCCCATCTTCCCCAGTCCCTTTCCCTTTGGTAACTATTAGTCTGTTCTTGGGTTCTGTGAGTCTGCTGCTGTTTTGTTCCTTCACTTTTCTTTTTTGTTCTTATACTCCACATATGAGTGAAACCATTTCATACTTGTCTTTTTCGGCTTGGTTTATTTCACTGAGCATAATACCCTCTAGGTCCATACATGTTGCTGCAAATGGTAGGATTTGTTTTCTTCTTATGGCTGAATAATATTCCATTGTGTATATGTACCACCTCTTCTTTATCCATTCATCTACTGATGGACACTTAGGTTGCTTCCATTTCTTGGCTATTGTAAATAGTGCTGTGATAAACATAGGGGTGCATATGTCTTTTTGAAACTGGGCTGCTGCAGTCTTATGGTAAATTCCTAGGAGTGGGATTCCTGGGTCAAATGGTATTTCTATTTTGAGTTTTCTGAGGAACCTCCATACTGCTTTCCACAATGGTTGAAATAATTTGCATTCCCACCAGCAGTGTAGGAGGGTCCCCTTTTCTCCACATCCTCGCCAACATTTGCTGTTGTTTGTGTTTTCGATGTTGGCCATCCTCACTGGTGTGAGGTGATAACTCATTGTGGTTTTAATCTGCATTTCTCTGATGATTAGCGATGTGGAGCATCTTTTCATGTGCCTGTTGGCCATCTGAATTTCTTCTTTAAAGAAGTGTCTATTCATGTCCTCTGCCCATTTCTTAATTGGATTATTTGCTTTTGGTTTTTAAGGTGTGTGAGTTCTTTATATATTTTGGATGTCAACCCCTTATCAGATACATCATTTATGAATATATTCTCCCATACTGTAGGATGTCTTTTTGTTCTCCTGATGGTGTCCTTTGCTGTACAGAAGCTTTTCAGCTTGATATAGTCCCACTTGCTCATTTTTGCTTTTGTTTCCCTTGCTAGGGGAGATATGTTCATGAAGAAGTCGCTCATGTTTATGTCTAAGAGATTTTTGCCTATGTTTTTTTCTAAGAGTTTTATGGTTTCATGACTTACATTCAGGTCTTTGATCCACCTTGAGTTTACCTTTGTGTATGGGGTTAGACAGTAGTCCAGTTTCATTCTCTTACATGTAGCTGTCCAGTTTTTCCAACACCAGCTGCTGAAGAGGCTGTCATCTCCCCCATTGTATATTCAAGGCTCCTTTATCAACTATTAATTGACTGTGTATGTTTGGGTTAATGTTTGGATTTTCTTTTCTGTTCCACTGCTCTGTGGGTCTGTTTTTGTGCCAATACCAAATTGTCTTGATTACTGTGGCTTTGTAGTAGAGCTTGAAGCCAGGGAACGTAATTCCCCCTGTTTTATTCCTCCTTCTCAGGATTGCTTTGGCTATTTGGGGTCTTTTGTGGTTCCATATGAATTTTAGAATTATTTGTTCCAGTTCATTGAAGAAAGCTGTTGGTAGTTTGATAGGGATTGCATTGAATCTGTAGATTGCTTTAGGTAGTATAGCCATTTTGACAATATTTATTCTTCCTAGCCAAGAGCATGGGATGCATTTCCATTTGTTAGTGTCCTCTTTAATTTCTCTTAGGAGTGTCTTGTAGTTTTCAGAGTATAGGTCTTTCACTTCGTTAGGTTTATTCCTAGGTATTTTATTCTTTTTGATGCAATTGTGAATGGAATTGTTTTTCTGATTTATCTTTCTGTTAGTTCATCATTAGTGTATAGGACAGCAACAGATTTCTGTGTGTTAATTTTGTATCCTGCAACTTTGCTGAATTCATATATTAGTTCTAGTACTTTTGGAGTGGAGTCTTTAGGTTTTTTATGTACAGTATCATGTCATCTGCAAATAGTGACAATTTGACTTCTTCTTTACCAATCTGGATTTCTTGTATGTCTTTGTTTTGTCTGATTGCCGTGGCTAGTACCTCCAGTTGTATGTTGAATAACAGTGGAGAGAGTGGGCATCCCTGTCTTGTTCCCCGATCTTAGATGAAAAGCTTTCAGCTTCTCACCATTAAGTATGATGTTACCTGTGGGTTTATCATATATGGCCTTTATGATGTCGAGGTACTTGCCGTCTATACCCATTTTGTTGAGAGTTTTAATCATGAATGGATGCTGAATTTTGTCAAATGCTTTTTCAGCATCTATGGAGATGATCATGTGGTTGTTGTTCTTCTTTTTGTTGATGTGGTGGATAATGTTGATGGATTTTCGAATGTTGTACCATCCTTGCATCCCTGGGATGAATCCCACTTGATCATGGTGTATGATCCTCTTGATGTATTTTTGAATTTGGTTTGCTAGTATTTTGTTGAGTATTTTTGCATCTACATTCATTAGGGATATTGGTCTGTAATTTTCTTTTTTGGTGAGGTCTTTGCCAGGTTTTGGTATTAGAGCGATGCTGGCTTCATAGAATGAGTTTGGAAGTATTCCCTCCTCTTCTATTTTTTGGAAAACTTTAAGGAGAATGGATGTTATTTCTTCTGTATATGTCTGGTAGAATTCAGAGGTGAATCCATCTGGTCCGGGGGTTTTGTTCTTGGTAGTTTTTTGATTACTGATTCAATTTTGTTGCTGGTGATTGGTCTGTTTAGTTTTTGTGTTTCTTGCTTGGTCAGTCTTAGAAGGCTGTATTTTTCTAAGAAGTTGTCCATTTCCTCTATGTTTCCCAGCTTGTTAGCCTATAGATTCTCATCATATTCTCTTATGATTCTTTGTATTTCTGTGGGGTCTGTCATGATTTTTCCTTTCTAATTTCTGATTCTCTTTATATGTGTAGATTCTCTTTTTCTCTTAATAAGTCTGGCTTGGGGTTTATCTATTTTGTTTATTTTTTCAAAGAACCACCTCTTGGTTTTATTGATTTTTTTTTCTATTGTTTTATTCTTCTCAGTTTTATTTATTTCTTCTCTGATCTTTATGTCCCTCCTTCTGGTGACTTTGGGTCTCATTTGTTCTTCTTTTTCCAATTTCAGTAATTGTGTCTCTACTCTATTCATTTGGGAATGTTCTTCCTTCTTTAAATAGGCCTGGATTGCAATATACTTTCCTCTTAGAACTGCCTTTGCTGCGTCCCACAGAAGTTGTGGCTTTGTATTGTTGTTGTCATTAGTCTCCATATATTCTTTGATTTCTGTTTTGATTTGGTCATTAAACCATTGATTAATTAGGAGAATGTTGTTAAGTATCCATGTATTTGTGAGCCTTTTTGATTTCTTTCTAAAATTTATTTCTAGTTTTAGACCTTTGTGATCTGAGAAGTTGGTTGGTAGGATTTCAATATTTTTTAATTTACTGAAGTTCTTTTTGTGGCCTAGTATGTGGTCTATTCTGGAAAATGTTCCATGTGCACTTGAGAAGAATGTGTATCCTGCTGCTTTTGGGTGTAGAGTTCTGTAGATGTCTGTTAGGTCCATCTGTTCTAGTGTGTTGTTCAGTGCCTCTGTGTCTTTACTTATTTTCTGTCTGGCTGATCTGGCCTTTGGAGTGAGTGGTGTGTTGAAGTCTCCTAAAATGAATGCATTGCTGTCTATTTCCTCCTTTAATTCTGTTAGTATTTGTTTCACATATGCTGGCGCTTCTCTATTGGGTGCATATATATTTATAATGGTTATATCCTCTTGAGGGACTGACCCCTTTATCATTATGTAATGTCCTTCTTTATCTCTTGCTACTTTCTTCATTTTGAAGTCTATTTTGTCTGATACAAGTACTGCAACACCTGCTTTTTTCTCCTTGTTTGCATGAAATATCTTTTTCCACCCCTTCACTTTTAGTATGTGTATGTCTTTGGGTTTAAAGTGAGTCTCTTGAAGGCAGCATATAGATGGGTCTTGTTTTTTTATCCATTCAGTGACTCTATGTCTTTTGACTGGTGCATTCAGTCCATTTACATTTAGGGTGATTATGGATAGGTATGTACTTATTGGCATTGCAGGCTTCAGATTCGTGGTTACCAAAGTTTCAAGGTTAACTTCCCTACTATCTAAAAGTCTAACAACTCACTTAACATGCTATTACAAACACAATCTAAAGGTTCTTTTTTGTTTGTTTGTTTGTTTGTTTCCTCCTTTCTACTCCATTCTTTATATATTAGGTATCATATTCTGTACTGTTTGTCTGTCCCTTGATTGACTTTGGGGGTAGTTAATTTTGCATTTGCTTAGTAATTAGCTGTTCTATTTTCTTTACTGTGGTTTTATTACCTCTTGTGACAGCTATTAATCCGTAGGAACACTTCCATCTATAGCAGTCCCTCCAAAATACACTGTAGAGATGGTTTGTGGGAGGCACATTCTCTCAGCTTTTGCTTATCTGGGAATTGTTTAATCCCTCCTTCAAATTTAAATGATAATCTTGCCAGATAAAGTAATCTTTGTTGAAGGCCCTTCTGCTTCATTGCATTAAATACATCATGCCACTCCCTCCTTGCCTGTAAGTTTTCTGCTGAGAAGTCTGATGATAGCCTGATGGGTTTTCCTTTGTATGTGATCTTATTTATCTCTCTCTGGCTGCTTTTAATAGTCTGTCCTTATGCTTGATCTTTGCCATTTTAATTACTATATGTCTTGCTGTTGTCTTCCTTGGGTCCTTTGTGTTGGGAGATCTGCGTGCCTCCATGGCCTGAGAGACTATCTCCTTCCCCAGATTGGGGAAGTTTTCAGCAGTCACCTCCTCAAAGACACTTTCTATCCCTTTTTCTCTCTCTTCTTCTTCTGGTACCCCTATAATGCGAATATTTTTCCGTTTGGATTGGTCACACAGTTCTCTCAATATTCTTTCATTCTTAGAGATCCTTTTTTCTCTCAGTGCCTCAGCTTCTTTGTATTCCTCTTCTCTAGTTTCTATTTCATTCATTGTCTCTTCCACCATATCCAATCTGCTTTTAATACCATCCAGTGTGTTCTTCAATGATTGGATCTCTGACCAGAATTCATTCTGGAGTTCTTGAATATTTTTCCGTACCTCCATGAGCATATTAATGATTTTTATTTTGAACTCCCTTTCAGGGAGAGTCATAAGGTCCATATCATTTAAATCTTTTTCAACTGTATTCATAATTTTACTCTGGACCAGGTACCTTTGGTGTTTCATATTTGTGTATGGCGCCCTATAGTGCCCAGAAGCTCTACTCTCTGGAGCTGCTCAGCCCCTGAAGCAATGCGGGGATTGTAGGGGAGTGGTATTGGTGCCTCCGGGGAAGACAGGGCTGTTTCCTGATTCCTGGCTGCTATGCCTGTCTCCACTGCCTGAACCAGTGGGCTGAGCACACAGGTATAAGCTTCTGTGCTTTGCGTTTTTAGTTGCTGTAGACAGATCTTCCCTCTGGCTGGCCTAACACCAGGGAAGGATTTCCCAGTTTGCAAGCCCAGTGGGGCTGGCCAGAAGAAAGGCACACTAGTCTGCCTGTCACAGAAGGGGTTCTTGGAGCTGTGTAGGCAGCCAGGGAGCTGGAGCACCTGAAGATCATGAAAGCTCCCAACCTGCTGGGCAGAGTGCACCCGGACAATTTTGTCTGCCTGTCCTTTCTCCTGAGCAGTAAGCTTTGTGCAATCCTTGCCCCTTTAGCAGCCCTCTTGCGAAAGGGCTTCTTTGTTAGGAAGTCTCTCAGACTGCCCGCCTTTCTTTTTTCCCCGAGCAGCTGGGTATGGATCCCTGCTTTCACAAGCAGCTGGAATTTTAGTCTCTCCAGGAATTCTGCCTGTCTTAGCTTTCCAACCTAATTACACAAGTATCATGCAAGCACCATGAAATGTAAGTTTGTGCACCCAGAGCAGATCTCCAGAGTTAGGTATTCAGCAGTTCCACATCCCCATTCCTGTTCCTCCTGCCAGTGAGCTGGGGTGGGGGAAGGGCTTGGATCCCACAGGACCACAGCTTTAGTACGTGCCAGGGCCTGCCGGCACGAGTCAAACAGTTCCTGAGTGGGGGCGTTGGGCTGTATATACAAGACGACAGGAGGGCAAACTGTCTGGTGCAGAATGCAGAATGCCAAGAAGCTTTATTCTGGCATGGCTTATATACACATGAATTGCCTCCAGATTAGATTCACACACTGTTCTCAGGGACCTCAATTCAATCACTTAAGATCAATACAATGGGACATTAATCGAATACTTAAGTCACATCCGCCTGGGGGCATCTTGTCCAGGTGGCTGGCCTTGAGATAAGACCTCCCTGCATTCCTGAGATACTTGTTCCTGGAATTTAGGAAACTTTTCAAGGTTTCTTTTAGTGTCAGGCCAGTTCAGGCCTTAGATGGAGACTAGGCACAAAAACACAATCAGTCCTCTCCTGTACTCTTGCTCCTTCTTTCGCAACCGCTCTCCACATCTCTCCTTTTTATTTTTTAAAATGCTTGAATGTATGGAATGACTGTGCCTGTCTTAGGTTGGTCAAGAACGGAGATGGCCTTACCCATCATCGGGCTGAGGGTTGCATGACCCATTCGCTGTCTTAGGTTGGTCCACTCCCCTTCTTGCCTTACCCATCATTGGCTATCCAGCCTCCTAAGCCAAAATTGGCTGGGGGTGTTGAATGATAAGTTTTGCTTGTGGAGGCTTTCATAGATTTGCTTCAGCACTTTTTCTACCAAACGTTGTGCTGTAGGGACCAATATAAGTAGAAGAAAGAGCATTAGAGCACAGACAATGAAGGAGCTCAAGATCTATTTTGGTAGAGGCCCAGGTGGGGACCATGGAGCTTAAACCTTCCAAAAACTCTTCTGCTAATTTTTCTGGTGACAAATCTAATTTTGCCTCTATTGTAGCTATTATCTCTTGATGTAGCTTTCTAGTATTCAACATATTAACTTGATCACCCAAGTAAAGCACCGTATGCTCTAAAGCCTGGAGCTTATGTTCCACCTTGGAATCACTTGATTCTTGGGTGGCCCAGGCAAGAGACACATTATCAGCCAAATTATCTAAAAAATCTGCTGTCTGAATTTCTGATAGAGAAGTTACACAGGAAGTAAAGTTACAATTATTGCAGCTAACATTGAATTTTGAATTATTCCCCACATTTACATAGACATCACGGATTAAGAAGATAAGAGGGATTGACACAAGCAAGCACTGTAAAATCTTTTGCATTGATCATTCATGTTCACCCTTCGTCCTGATGCAGCTGCCCGCTTCCAAATATAAGTTTGAGGATGCCCATTACTAGACCACCACATTCCAGCCGTCAGCTGATGATCTGAACAGTTATCGCAGGTAGACCAGTCCCAATAGTGCCCTGTTGTCACATTGCACCATTTTGGGGTTCTTTCTACACAACGGGTCCATAAGATTGTTGCATTAACCCTCCTATTCTCTATGCCACAATAATGCACTTGCTGAGGGGGAAAAGGATGTCCATGGTCATGGTCATATTTGGCTTTACTCTTGGAATCGTTAGTCATCCCAGGACAGGACATATTCACCGCAGGCATGAGCACCCTGTTACCTTTGTTGTCCATAACATTGATACAATTGCCAGAAGGCCCAGCATGGAAGCACACCGGCATTCCTTTTCCTTCAGCTGAGTAACTCTGATAAGGGCTCAGGGCAGGCAAATTCCTGGAGGTAGAAGGATGGCCCAGAATCCTGGTATCATTGACCTGGACAATGATCTCCGGGCCGGCCGTCCCAATCCGCTGGGTGGAGGATTGGAGGGTCTGACACAAATGCCCAGTGTGTGTGGTTGGCTCCTGTGGCGGTCAGCAGAATGCAGAGGAGTATGAGCTTCAGCATGACGGACCAATCTTTCTGGGAGCCACCTGGCTCCTTCTGCATCCTGTGGAAAAACACAAACATGCCCTCGTCCCCAGATTAGTACTGGATCTGGGCCATTCCACTGACCCATGAGAGGATCCTTCCACCTCACCATAGCATATGAATATTTTGTTTTTGGATGCCAAAATCTATCCGCTGCAGACCTGCTCTGTGCATCTATGGTGAGAAAATTTAAAATAAAGTGCATGGTTTAAATAGTTTGCGGGAGTTTCTGGGTATAACTCCCCCTTTTTTATTTTTTGAAGCTGATTCTTCAGGGTACTGTGTGTCCTTTCCACAATACCTTGTCCTTGGGGATTGTAAGGAATACCTGTTTGTTGAAGGATTTGAAATTGTTTGAAGAAATGCTGAAATGCGCGGCTGGTATAGCCGGTCCCATTGTCTGTTTTAATCTCTTTTGGCACTCCTGTAATGCCAAAGCATTTTAAGCAATGGGCTGTAACGTGTTTAGTGGCTTCTCCAGTTTGTGCTGTTGCCATAATAAAGCCAGAATAGGTGTCTATAGAAATATGGACATACTTAAGTTTTCCAAACTCAGGTATTTTTGTAACATCCATCTGCCACAGCTGATTAGGCACAATACCCCGGGGATTAACTCCCTGGTGTTGAACAGTGATGAGTGGGACATCTGGGACATTGCCTTACTATCTGTCTGGCAGCCTCTCGGGAAATTTGGAATTGTTGTCTTAAGCTTTGACTATTTTGATGATGTAAAGCATGGGATTGCTGAGCTTGCTGTAATTGGGAGAGGAAATCATTGTGGGTAGCAATGTCAGCCTTAGCATTTCCTGAGGCTAAGGCACCTGGTAAGCCTGTGTGTGCTCTGATGTATCCCACAAAGCAGGAGACTTTATGACTGTGTATGTGTGTTTGTATCTGGGTGAATAAATTTCTTATTTCTATATTGAGAGATTCTATAGCTGCAGCAGTTTCTAGGGGGGGGGGGGAATAGCTTTTGCAACATATTGATTGTCTGTCCATAAGTTGAAAGGCTCAGTGGAAGTAGCAGAAAACAAAGCTGCAACAGCATGAAGTTCTGCTATTTGTGCTGAAGAGGTGGGACTGAAAAATACGTAAGTTTGATTTTTAAATACAAAGACAGATTTTCCATTTGAGGATCCATCAGTAAACGCATTCTCAACTCCTACAACAGGTGCTTTATGCACTATTTTTGGAAAAATAAATTCTTGTACGTTTGCGAATTGAAGCAACTTATTATTGGGCATATGGGTACCTATCTGTCCTGCAAAGCTAGCAAACGCCAGCCCCCAAGCATCAGAAGAGGCAAACAACCAAGTAATCTTATCCTTCTTAAATGGGACCCTGATGTAATTTGGATCTCTGCCAAAGTATCTATGCGCATTTTCTCTGGCAAGTTGAACTACGGCAGAGACTGCTTCATGGTAAGGGGTAAGTGCTTTCGCAGGTGAGACAGGGAGGTGTATCCACAAAAGAGGTCCTTCCTGCCATATTACAGCAGTTGGGGTATGTGAGGAAGCCAACACATAAACTTCTAAATCTTTTGAATAATCAATATATGAAAGTTGCTGATTCTCTATGGCTTGTTCTACCTTTTCCAAGGCAGCTCTCCCTTCAGGAGTGTTCTGGCAGAAGTTGGGTCGGGATCACCTTTTAAGATTTCAAACAAAGGCTTTAACTCTCCTGTAGATAATGTTAAATGAGGTCGGACCCAGTTTATGTCTCCTAGTAATTTTTGAAAATCATTCAATGTTTTCACATTATCTTTTCTTAATTGTATTTTCTGAGGTAGAATGACCTTTGGACGCAGAGTTTTTCCTAAGTACTGAAAGGGCGGCTGAGTTTGAATCTTCTCTGGAGCAATAACAAGCCCTGCCTTAGCTAAATCTTTTTGTATAGAACTGAAGGCTGTGAGGATTATCCCCTCATTCTAATGAGCAATGAGAATATAATCCATATAATGTATAATATACACTTGTTTATATTTCTTTCTGGTTAATTCTATAGCCTTGGCTACAAACTTTTGGCAAAGAGTTGGGCTATTTGCCATACTCTGAGGAAGAACTTTCCATTGATAACGTTTCATGGGTTCTTTAAAATTGACAGATGGCACACTGAAGGCAAATCTTTTACTGTCTTTTTCTGCCAGGTGGATGGTATAAAAGCAGTCTTTTAGATCTAATATTACTTTAAAGGTGCCCTGCGGAATAGCAGATGGGGAAGGGAGTTCAGGTTGTAATGCTCCCATTAATTCCATAGTTTCATTAACCTTTCTTAGGTCTTGTAGCAACCTCCACTTCCCTGATTTCTTTTTTATAACAAATATAGGTGAGTTCCATGGCGAATTGGAAGTTTCTATATGACCGTGGTCGAGTTGCTCCTGCACTAGCAGCTCTGCTGCTTGTATTTTTTCAGCTGAAAAAGGCCACTGATCCACCCATACAGGGGTATCGCTGAGCCATGTTACTGGATCTGCATGGGGAGCAGGGGGCTCAGAGGCCTCTATTAAAAATATCCTAGCCCTTGTCTGTCTCTTCTAGAGAGAGTTATGAGAGGTTGATTGATGCCCTGTCCCTTAGCCCCGAGTCCCTGTGTGGGAAGAAGTCCTTGGTCTAATAATTGGGTAGTGACTTTATCATTGGGGCTATACAGGTATACTCCCATTTCTTTCATAACATCTCTTCCCCATAGATTGACTGGAAGGCCGGCAACTATATACAGTTGAAAGCTGCCACTATGATTTTTATCATCCTTCCATAACAAGATATCACTACTCTGCTCTGAATTTTGACTTTGGCCTATGCCTTGAAGGTGTGTCACTGTAGGTTGTTTAGGCCACTCATAGGGCCATTGATCACTGGCAAAAACAGATACATCAGCTCCAGTATCTAGGAGCCCTTTTATTCTTTTTCCTCCTATGGTTAATGTTAATTCTGGGCGTTTATTGCCAATGGGTTGGACCCAATATGCATTAGACGAGCCAAAACCCACCTGACCTCTTTTATCCTTTATATATTTGTTTGGAGATTCTACTTTTGGAAGGAGGATTGTGTGATTCTCTGAGGGGGTTGAATGACTGTTATGGCTGCTGGTGAATGAGCCATAATTTTTATTTCTCCCTCATAATCTGGGTCTATCACACCTGGTGCTTCTAAAAGGCCTTTCAAGGTGGCACTGCTTCTGCCTAATAATAATCCTACACATCCAGCAGTGAGTGGTCCATACACTCCTGTGGGAAGGGCCTGCATGCCCATCTCTGGGGTTAGTACTGTGTAGGAGGAGGGACTGAGGTCCAGTCCTGGGCTGCCTGAGGTGGCTCGGTAGAGGTCACAATCGGATTTCCTTGCCTCGGGACGAAGGCCTGAAGAGCCCCATAACACTGTTTCGGGGCCTGGGGCTGGCCCCTCCTCCCATTTCTCTGTTCCTGATCTAGTTTATTTCCATTTACATCTCTTCTTGACTTACATTCTCTTGCCCAATGATAGCCTCGTTTGCAGTGAAGACAGAGACCCCGTTGTCTTCCCATGTTTCCTAGCCTCTCATTCCTATTTCTGTTTTGGCACTGCCTTATCTGGTGACCCATTTGTCCACAGCCAAAACAGCTGCCAAGAGGCCCTGAAGTATTCCTTGTTTTGGAAGCCTGCTGCTGGAAAAGCACTTCTTTGACTGTTTCCCCTTGAAGTGCGGCGGCCATGGCTAACCCTTGTGTGTGAGCTGGGCCGATGTCTGAACAGAGACTAATATAATCTGAAATTGTGCCCTTTTTTCTGAAAGGGCGAAGAGCTGCCTGGCATGCAGAATTTGCGTTCTCATAGGCTAATTGTTTTACCAGGAGAAGGCCCGCATCTGTATCGCCTATCAATCTGCTAGATGTTTGCATCAAACGAGAGGCAAAATCTTGAAAAGGCTCATCTGGCCTTTGCCTAATTTTAGATAAATCTTCGGATCGTGCCCCCCCTGAGGGCAGTTTCATCCAAGCTTGCTTAGCAGGGGCATTTATTTGTGCATAGGCAGCAGGATCGAAATCTAACTGCCTGTTAAGATCACCGTAGGGTCCTTTCCCCATAAGCATTTCAAAAGTTACTGGATGATTTTGAGCTCTATTAATATCAGCTGTCTTTTGACATTGCTCTGCATATTCTGATCTCCTCAATAGATAATCTCCTCCACTTAAACAGGCTCATTCAATAGCTTTCCAATCAGAGGGCGGGAGAGCATCAGCTGCAAAAGCCTCAAGCATAGCTTGTGTAAATGGAGCAGTGGCTCCATAGGATGAGCAGGCCATTTTCAGCTCTAAGTTGTTTAAATGCTAAAGGGTGATGGATTCTGTGCCTCACCCCTTGCCCATCCACTTCCTCAAAGACCGGACAGGCTACAAAACCCATTGTATCTTCCCCTCTCTCTGAAGCTTGTTTCAGAGCCTTTTGCAGGGGAGAAAGCTGTTGTAGTGGCAACAGCTGTCTTTTATCTGGTCTAGGTTTTAAAGGCCAGACGGCCAAGGCTGTAAGAGGCGGCGCAGGGGGATCAAGCCCCGCAACATCTGACTGAGGGGGAGTTGGAGGGGTATATTTCAATGCACCTTCAGCCATGAGCTTGCTAAAGGTTTTACACAAGCAAACCTCTGGCAGATCTAATTTTTCGGGCTTTTGTTCTTGAAGGTCTGTTAAAGAGCCGCGATCGCTCTCCCATTCTTCCTCATCCGCCACTTCCGATACAGTTTCGGGTGGTGTGGAAGGAATGACTCGACCGGCTTCAGCGTTTATGGATTCACTTTTGCCTGTAGCTGAATTTAATCTCTGCCTTTCATGTCTAGGACCTAAACTATCTCTGATTAGATTCCAAAGCCCAAAAGCGTAAGCAAAGAGCAAACGGCTATTCCCGTTTCCCATACTTATCTCTATTGTAACACTATTGTTTATAGATAATGAGGTTTTATACTTCCACTTTTAGCTAGCGAAGTAGGAAAGAGGTAGGAGCGCCCCTCGCCTGACTCAAAGGCCAGGGCGGCCTGGAGAAGCAGGCTGGAAGTCAGAGACTGAGAAAGAGACACTCCTCTCGGACACCCAGCCGGGCTGTCGGGGTCTGAGTCCAGACACGCGGGCATTTGAGGAGCCGCTGAAGGACAGCCTCAGCCTGGACTCTCGCAGTGGCCCACGGCTTTCCTCAGTCCCTCGCATCCAAGGAGGTGCCTCTGAAAAGGAATCCTGGCCTCCGCTCAGCTGATGTTCCCGGCTCCCAAGGGAGACGGGGGATCCACTGAGGGACACACAGGGGAACCTGTCCCTCGAGACTTGAGATCGGCAGCCGGGCTGGTCCCTTTTAAGTGGCTGATGAGCGCCCGATGTTGTGAGCCACAGATGGCTTTTTTTTTTATAAGAAAAGTAAAAGAGAAAGGCAGTGTCTGTTCCCCGGGGTTATTAAACCTTTTATTATACTCATGGACTGTTGGTCCTTTTCTTCAACTCCTGTCTTTACCACCTACCACCGTCCCCGCACTTTCTTGCCTGCGTGCTATGGCAGAAGTGCTTCAGATCCGCAGCGCTGCGTCTTCTCTCTTGGTGGCTCCCTGGCGTTGCTCCCTGGTACTCAGGTCCCTGTTCGGGTGCCACTTTCTGCCGGGGCCTGCTGGCAGGAGTCGAACAGTTCCTGAGTGAGTGGAGGTGTCAGGCTGTATATACACAACAACAGGAGGGCAAACTGTCTGGTGCAGAATGCAGAATGCCAAGAAGCTTTATTCTGGCGTGGCTCATATACACATGAATTGCCTACAGATTAGATTCACACACTGTTCTCAAGGACCTCAATTCAATCACTTAAGTATTGCCCACAGATCAATACAATGGGACATTAATCGAATACTTAAGTCACATCCGCCTGGGGGCATCTTGTCCAGGTGGCTGGCCTTGAGATAAGACCTCCCTGCAGTCCTGAGATACTTGTTCCTGGAATTTAGGAAACTTTTCAAGGTTTCTTTCAGACAGGGCCGGTTCAGGCCTCAGATGGAGACTAGGCACAAAAACACAATCAGTCCTGTCCTGGACTCTTGCTCCTTCTGCCCCAACCGCTCTCCACAAGTACGTTACCCTTTTCTGTGAGGGCTGCTCTTGTCTCCAGGTGTATTCAGTTTGTTGCCGTCCTCTTTCCCATTGCTCTTTCAAGAGTAGTTGTAGTAGCTTTATTTTCATATTATATGAGGTTTTAGGAGGAAGCCTCTGTCTCACCTCTCATGCTGCCATCTTTAATCCAAACTGACATCAATATTCATGATTTCTTAAATGAAAAATATCTATTCCCCTCACCCCTGTCTACTGAAAAGGCCTAAAAGCAATAATATTGCAGTGTCAAGAAGCACATTTAGTGCGAAGGTCTTAGCTTCTAATTACCATTTTCCAGTCATCAAAAAAAAAAAAAGAAACCAAGGCATTTAGAGAAATTGTTGATTCCAGGGCAGGAGTAATGAATGTACAAGATGAGCCTGGAAAATCTTACTGTACCACAAGGTAAGGAAGTGCTCAATGTGGGGGTCAAAAGAAGCCAACCTGAAGTTTAGCCAAATATGATGATTTCAATATTAAAATCAATAAGGACGGGGGAGAAGAGGCAAATCTCCCATACAGAAGAATTCCAAATAAATGATGTAAATAGTCTAATGGAGAAGAGAGCATAACAACCCACTCCAGAAATGTGTACTGCACACAGTGCCTTCCTTCCAAGGAGTGCAGGATAAAAAAAAGTGGGGAAAAAAGACTAACTTCACAATGGAGAAATCTGACAATTGCTTAGCCAGGTGATTGAGTTTAACATAAACAATCATAAAGCAAGTGGGTAGTATGCAGCCTTGCTATGATGATGAAAATGACACTTGTGTGGTTTTCTGCTCAAACACCCATAACCCCTCAGGACAAAAACATCAGATATATTTCAATAGAAGCGCATCCTACGAGATACCTGATCCTCAAAATTGTCAAGGTCATCAAAAACAAGTAGAATCTTAGAAACTGTTCACAGCCAAGAGATGCCTAAGGAGAAATGACAGCTACATGTAATACGGTATCCTGGATGGGACCCTGGAAGAGAAAGGATATTAGATAAAGACTAAGTAAGTCCAAATAACTATGGACTGTAGTTAATATTACTGTATCAATATTGGTTCATTAATTTTAACAGTGTACCATAAATGTAAGAGGTTATTAATAGGGAAAATTCTGTGTGGGGATGATGGGGGGAGGGGCACAAGGGAGCTCTGTTATAATCCAGCAATGGATTATAACCTCTTAAACAAAAAGGAAAACAAATTCATACTGATGGTAGATAAATAAATAAGAAGGGCTCTTCTTTATGGCAACATTGGGACTAATAAATGTGGAGGGCTTGAAGAAGCTAGGGAGAAAAATCAACATTTTGTAACCATCATTAGAAAGACCATTTGCAGCAGAAATCATCAATGAAGGTTGAACCATAAGGTCGAGTTTGATTAGGAGCAAGATATTTGCTTGGTCTCGAAGTATCTCCTTACAGATTGCCTATTAGATGAAAGGGGCGAACCACACAGTGGAAAACTGGCACATCTTTATCGGGTGATAAAGATTAATATTACCTTATAATGAACAGAGAGACATACTGTGCCTCTGGACCTAATATCCTGAGAAGGACCCACTTTCATTTATGTGCTTGTTTTAACCGACAGTGATTAAGTTGAATCTAATCAGGAGGAAACATTAGACAAATGTCCATGTGGGAATTTGTATTTGAGGGAGATTCTGTGTAAGGGGATGGATTGCTTGTGTGAACCGTTTTGGTCATAAGAATGTTAAATGTAAATATACCAGACTGCAACTTTAACTATTATACTTATGTATAAAGAAATATTTATTTAGATAGTAAGAGATTAGCAATTTCCCTTGTAGTGACAGGAAAGAATGCAAGGGAGGGAGCGGATCTAGAAAGAGTGGGGAGATGGCAGGAAGAGAGAAGAGACCCTGAGCTGAGGATGGCCGGTTGCTCGGTTTGTATTTATTTCTAATCTAACAAACACATCGCACTTATTTTTACCAGGCCACGTTTTAATGGACTTTTTAAATGTAAAAGCTCAGTAACGTGTTTATTTCCCAGAACAAAACGCAGATATGACATGAAATGGTTTTCTCATAGTATTTTTATTTGTTATCAAGCCTCTGCTGCGTGACTCTCTCCTTCAGTAGAAGAACATTAACGTACAATAACCGAGCGGTTTTGCGTCAAAAGGTCAGCAACCCACCACCTGGCGACACCCCATGTTGAGTCCCTTTGAAAAGCCTGGCTCCTTGTCTCCTGGAAAGCCTTAAAAGTATGCACTGAGAGCAGTTTATGTATTTGTTTGGATGCCAGACACTCAAATTCTCTTTTCCTTTAAGGGTGAACCCCAGAGCAGCTCGCTACAATTTTTAGCCAAAGCTGATAGTTCTAATTAACGTCAACGCCGCAGATCTAAGAACTAGTTCCGGTCTACGTTTGTTGTCAGAGTATACCACGCAATGGATTCTGGGAGATCAAGTCTCCGAATACTGAGGTCTCCGGGCCCGGAACGCACGACTTCAATACCCACAATGCTGCGGCGGGACCGCGAGGCGGCCGCCATCTTGCGTACGGAGGTGGGGCTTGTGACCCAGATCCAGAGGGCTAGTCTCTCAGCTCCTCGGATCCCCGATCTGGGGCTGTGTTTCTGGGCGTCTTTCACTTTCCCAGTGGTTCGTGTCTCTCTAGAAGAAAGTTTTGTTGGGAGGTAAAGGTCCATGCAGAGCTGTAGTGGAAGGTGAGTAAAACCCCATTTTAAGTGAGGGTGGGGTTCTGTGGTGACGTGCTTCGGCCTCTTCCCGCTTCCATTAGGGACTCGGGTTCTCGCCGGCGCTGGGCTGGGCCGTTTAGCCGTGAATGTAGACGCCCGGAGTGAACCTTTCAGGCCCCGAGATCTCTTAGATTCCTGGGCAGAACCTGAACAGGCCGTGGGTGGGACAGAGAAAACTGGGTGACGCCCTTTCGCCCTGGCTGCCCTCTTTAGAGGTCAGGAGGCCATGAGGCTCTCAGGTCGAGCCTAGTCCACTCGGTTAACGAGCCCCACCACTCCGGCATGGGACTTCTCTGATACTTCGAATGATGAAACGAGAAGCCGAGAGGGTGTCGGAGACCGGGGCTCTTGCCGAGAAGACGGCTTTCTAGACGGCTGGGTCGTCCTGCAGCGTCTCTGGGCCTAGCTGTAGCATGCTCTAGTTGGTCGTCTCGACCCCTTTCCTTTTTCTCTTGTGTTAGCGGAACACAAGAGAGCGGACAGAATAAAGAAACAGTGAGGAAAGCAGGCTTTTGGGTTGTACTCTGAGAGGGTCCCTCAGAAATTTCAAGGGAAGCAAATTTATCTTGGAAATAGGCCAACCTTCTGGAAAAGATGAGCGCTTTGATTGTGGGAGTTGCCAGATTTTCTGAGCAGAAAATGACAGTATGGATCATTCTCAGTGCAACGAAGGTTATCCATTTTTTCTTTTTTCTTTTAAATGGACGCAGCACACCCATTTGGAAACGACTTTTACACTAGTTTCAGGAATAGGGCTCCTAATGACTGGCATTTTAGGTAATCTAACGTTTGTTTGCTAAGGAGATGCGGTTGTCTGAGGTTTGGTACCTGGATCCATTTATTCCTGAAAACATCGTGGTTTTAAAAAGGAAGGCATTTGTGATGCAGTTTGTCACAACCAGTTTGAATATGTGTCAGTTTGGCCGATTTACTCTCCTTGATACACAACTGTGTTATATTACTGATTAAACTTTCCAGACTTACTTAAATTCTGTAAGTACTCTAAATTCAGAAATGCATTATTTAAAGGTGATATTATATATGTATATAAAAAAGGATATTTACTTATCTCCAAAGAGATCCCTCCCTTAAATTATTATAACAATATTTAAATAGTAGTGGTTATAAAATTACAATTTTATAATTTTCATATTTTGGGGAAATGTTACCGTTAAGGGCTTATGTCACAATTTTAAATGTCTTTTTTGATCTTGTTTCTTGGGAAACTTTTGTCTAGATTTTTTAAATATTAGCTATTAATTGTATGATTTGTTTGCTCTTCAGATGCCTTATGATGAAATTGGAGCCAGATCCTTGGATCGTGGTGAAGAACCATGCCATAAAAAATTGAAGTCTACTGAAAGGGCTTATGTTTTTCCCCATCATCGAGGTGCTGATTTCCACAGAATCCAAGAGAAAACTGGAAATGACTGGGTCCCTGTGATGACCCTTGGTGTCAAAGGACAGAGGTATCCTCAGGAGGACAAAACCAAAACTACCAATTTGCTGAAACCTGTGCATGATGAGATGCCTGGTAATAGACCAGATGCTATTAAATCCATTGATTCACAAGTCTTACAGGGTGCACGTCCTCCATTGGTATCCACCGATGATGAGATATATAGCACAAGTAAAGCATTTATAGGACCCATTTATAAACCCCCTGAGAAAAAGAAAAGTGAAAGTAGGAATCAGGTAGAGACTAGCAATGGTATAGATGGCAAAGGAGGACAAGAAAAGAAACAGAAAATAAACTCCAAAAAATCAGAGCTTGACAACGAATTATCCCAGTTTTACAAAGAAATTGAAGAGCTTGAAAGTGAAAAAGATGATTCGGAAGGCAGCTGTAAGGAACCCAAGCCCTTTGAGGAACAACTGATTACATACCATCAAGGCCATAATGATCCGTTAAGATCTGAAGAAGAAAAGAACAGAGATATTAGTAATGTTCTTCAGTCACCTTGTCATTTTCAGCAGTATGAAGAGAATGAGCTAGGTAAATATTCTTGTAATGGACAAATACTACCTACATTTTATGATGATTCATTTACTTCCTTCAGGCCTGAATGGCAGTCAGTGCATTCTTTTCTAGTGCCCCAAGGTCCTCCTCTTCCCAGTTTTAACTATCCTTTAAATACTCAAAGATTCAATGCTCCACCAAATACATCATTAAATATTTGCCACGCCCAAGATGGCTCTCTGATACGAAATGGATATTATGCAGATAGTTGTCATGTTAATTGGAATTGTCTGACTTTTGATCAGAGCAATGAATATACTGTCTGTGGTGAGAATACTAGTAGTGATCATTCCTCAAGAAGTGGCTATGGTGTGCAAGATGGATATGCCAATAATGGTTTCTGTGAAACCAGAGAAGGATGCTGGAAAGATCCTTCTATGTACAAGCATGATGTAACAGACAGATTTATGAACCAGCAATTTCAAGAAGAAAATTTAAATAAATTGCAGAAGTTACTTATTCTTTTAAGAGGCTTGCCTGGTTCTGGGAAAACAACGCTGTCTCGGTAAGTAAAGGATACCAAGTAAATACTTGGTAACTCATTACTTACAAATCATAAATAATAGTTGCAGTCAAGAACAAATGTGTTTGTATTTCTAGTAGAAGATCTTTTATTTGTTACACTTGCGAATGACATCTGACGTAAGAATTGACTTACATGTTCATATTAAGATTCTGCCTGTCGGGGAGTCGTTAAAAATAGGTAAACCATGTATAATTAGACCGTCAGGGAAAGTAAATGCTATTTGAGAACTGTGCTGGCCTTCCCTTCTAAGCGATTCAAGAAGAGTTGGACTCAACGTTAAAAGATGTGGGCTTTGACTCAGTTATTTCAAGTTTATGAGCTTGGACAGTTTTGCTATCTGTTAATACTTGTTTTTTTAGAATTATTGTGAGGAGTAAATGAGATAACACAAGAAAAGGAATTTTGAGTGTGTTTTAAGCCCTGTGCTGTGTTCATACCATTGATTGGCGGAAGGAACCCTTTTTTGGTTTCATTAAGGACTTTAAAGTGACCAGTATCTGAATTAATGGAGTTAGAACAGGTGATGTTTTACCATATGACAAAATGTTTTTTAAAAAAGCATATTGATACACTTGAATACATTTGCGTAGTTGTGAAAAATAGTGAAGAGAAAAAAACACAAATTCTTTGCAGTTTATATAGGATGAATCAAGATTTATGCCAGATATGGAGAAAAAGGAATGTTATTTTATATCTTTAAGGGATTAAGGACAAAAAAGTGCAAGGAACCATTTTGTAAATGTTTTATATTTACTTGCAGGACAAGCTAAACAATCTAAAATTTCTTCAGAAGAAATTAGAGGAGTATTAAATTTATGATTTTGACATTTCGAGCTAGATTGTAAGCTGTGATCTTTGTAATGAATTTAAATTTAGGTCTTTGCATTTTGATTCCTCTTACTGTAATGAAGATTTTATAGAGAAGATGAAATTTCAACTCCTTAGAAAGAATAGAAATTAAGAGTGCAGTCTCATGAATATGGGCAGTCTTTTAGATTTAGGCTATAATACCAGAGAAAAGAAATAGCTGAATTTTGGAAATTGGTTGAAGGGATCTTATAGCCAGGGCCACCTGACTAAGAGTAGGTATAGAATAAACAGGAAAGATTAGATTTGGGACAATATATTGGAGTATGCTGAAACTGAAGGTGAATAAAGTAGTGGTAATTCAGTAGAATTTCAAGGAGACATAATTCTAGTGAGAGATGACAGGTGATTATATATATGTATATTTGAGGAATTAAGTGGTATAGGAATGAAAGTTACAGTAGCAACTACCATTTGTGTCATGATTTACTGTTTATAAAGTACTTTCGTATGTGAAAATCTTATAAGATGGGTTGTATTATTTCCATTTTACAAAAGGAGCAGAGCTGAAGAGGGTAAGTTCAGGTTAAGTAAGGGACATGGGAGAAGTTACAAGAAGGTACAAAAATTGGTAATGAATCAAACTTGGGGTATAAATGATACTGTTTTTCTTCCCTGCTCCTTCACTTTAAAAATCTATTGCACTGGTGGTCTTACACCTGACTCCTGATGTCCAGGAACTTGTTTAAAGAAGCAGTAATCTCTCTTTAGGTCAACACTTTTTGAATGAATTAAAATTGATGGCTTGGTATTGGATATAAAACTACATATTCCCTGGTGAGGAATGGCTTCATATAAAAGTTAGCTTTCTACATGAGCTTTGAAGAAAGAAAGTTGTAAAGATTTGGTAGATCAGAGTTGACCTGATTTGGGGTAGGCACTAAATTAAAAGATAGCATTATTTAGTATTGAATGGGTAATGAGTACAGGTAGTTAGGTAAAGTTCAAATTATTTTAGGGTAGTATTCAAGTCCTCCTTTTCCTTAATTTTGTCCTTCCGCACCTCTACATTTTTATATTCTTCCACACTTGGACTAGTACCTGCCCTTCACTGCAGGAGACCTAATTTATATCTTTCATTGTTCTCAGGACTTTACTTATTCAAAGGTTCTCTTAACTGCCTCAACTTTTGAGGTTTTGGCTTATCATCTCAGTCCTCAGTAGTCCTTCAGAACTCATGTAATATCTGCCCTTACCCCTCTTTGCATTTAGCATAAGCTACTACACAAGACAGCATTATCCTTTTATTTGTTGGTAACTCATCTAAGCCAATTTGGTTATAAGTGAGGGAGGCTTGGTTGTTTACCCTTAACTGGGCTAACAAATTTTAATGAAATCAGCCTTAGATTAAATGCTAACACAAGTACAGACTTTAAATATTTATGAGTAAGCTCATACAAAACTTTGCAGGTATGATAAAGTGCCAGCTCTTCTTCCTTTTAGACAAACTGACAGCACTTTGATAAAAGGTTCATTTGAGGCAGAATTGAGGAATATTCTGGAGTAGAATTTTGTTACCATTGTACTCTGCATCAGCCAAACAGAATCCTCTGACTCAGTAGCTGGACACAGGACCACTTAGGGATCAAGCCTTGGGTGTCATTCCCAGAGGTGTGAACTGTAGATTTTGCTAGATTCTTCTACCCTGTTCATGCAAGGAGGGGTGAATCTAAAATATCTTAGCTAATCCACATTTTATTATACTGTACTGATTTCACTGATGAGAGTGTATTTTCAGAAATAAGCCACTAATTTATTATATTATCAAAAATGTCTGGAGTTGATCAGAAATAAAAGATAGTTGAAGCACTTGTCAGGGTGGAAAGAAGATGCTACACTGCTGGCTTGGAAGATGGAGAAAGGGATAGCAAAGGTTAGCAGGTGGCCTTTAGAAGCTGAAAAAGGCAAGGAAACAGATCCCAGGTTAGAGCCTCCGGGAGGAATGCCAGCCTGCCCACAGTGAGGTGTCAGAGCAGCGAAACTGATTCATGCGTTCTGAACTTCAGAACTGGTCTGTGTTGTTTTAAGCCACCAAGTTGGTGGTGATTTGTTAGAGCAGCCATAGGAAAATATAATTTGCAGAGAAGTGATATTTTTTTCCCCCTCTTCCTGCTTTTGGAGGAGATCTCAGTTTAAACTCTGAGGGAAGACTGACCTTTCCTTACATAGGTCCCTATTCTTAATTAAAAGAGTGTTTAGAGAGTGAAGTGCCCTAGTAAAGTGGTCTTGGGTTAAGGGTATGCAAGGTCACTCAGTCAGTAAGAAAGTAAAGGTTTCATGAAGTGTCAGTTTTATGCAGCTTTTTTTGGAAAAATCACTTTTATTTTGAACACAAATAGATGAATTAAAATAATGTACAGTTCTTAGAAATTTAAGAAACAAACTGAAAGTTAACTCTGCCATTGTAGGCCGTTTTGGGGACTAGGGTTCTGAAAGCAGGGTTTAAAGAAAAGGATTCACTTGTTCCTTTCTTCAGTGGAAAGTTATAAGCACAGAGAACATTAATTATATATGGCTGTGTGACAGATTATACTAAAACTGAGTTGGTAAAGCAACAAATAATTATTGTCTGATAGTTTCTGAGGGACAGAAATCAAGGTGCAGCTCTCTGGGTTCCTGTGGTCCAAAGTCCCCCAAAATGCTGTGATCAAGATGTTGGCTTGTCTTGGGGAGGATCTGCTTGGAAGAGTTCTCTTGAGATTATTGACAAGACTCAGTTCCTTTAAGCTATTTGATTGAGGGCCTCAGTTCCTTGTGGCTGTAGACTGGAGAGCTCCCTCAGTTGTCTGCTAGTTGGGCCTCTCTCCATTCACACAGCATGATGAGAGAAAATGAGCCAGCCCTGGCCCCAAGACAGAAGCCACTATTTTCCTGTAATCTGATCTTGGAAGTGACATTCCATCACCTCTGCCATACTGTTAGTTTAGAAGCTAGTGACTGACTCCAGCATACACTCAAGGGTTGGGGATTAAATACGGATCATTGAAGGCCACTGGCTTAGGCTCTCCTGCCACTATTTCCATAACTCCGGTAGCCTGATTTCTGAAACTATTTTCTGGTTTTGTTTAATATCAAATTTGCAAGGTTGTTGTGAGAATTAAGTGAGGTCATACATATATATATATAATGCTTGGCACATAATAGATTCTCAGAAAGATAGCTGTGTTGAAAAAATACAAATCAAGTGACTAGTGACCCACATCTGATTTTTTTTTAAATTAGATCCCTGATTTTTCAGAGTTCTAAATTTTGACACTCTGAGAATTCATTTTAGTACCTGACTTAACTTACTAATATAATCTGACTATAAAAATTTTGAAAATACTAATATTTTTAGATAACTTAGTTTTGGTTCAAATGGTTGGTATAACATGGGATATGTCCAGATTAATGTAGGTATTTTAATGTAAGTCCCAGAAATAAAGATTCATGGTTTGAGATAATTCAGGGAATTTTAAAAGATGTATGAGCAGTCTGGGAGGAAAAAGTCTCTCCAAGCTAAAATTATGATTTACATATTTAAATATTCTTCATAGAAGTTTATTCATGTTTGAGACTGACTTGGTTTAATGATATGAGTTGATTTACTGTCTCCTCCCCTGTCTCCTTTTTCTTATTTGGAAGCGGTTGAAACATTTATTGGATATGAAAGCTACTGTACTCTGTACATGGTATTAACATCTGAAAATTCACCTGCTGATAAAGTAATAGGGAAAAATGTAACATGGGGTATCTAGGAAGATGGTGTCAGTTTTCTGGTACTCTTGAATATAATTAGGTATCATATAGTTTATTAGGATCAAAATCTTGACTGAGCTCTGGTTTGGAAAGCTAATATTGTGGCATTTTTATATTCTGCATTATCTGTATGAGCAAATCAGATGCCAAATAATGTTAGATAGTATATTTTGGAAAAATTATGGCAGCTTAAAAAATAAATCTAACTCCACCCTCCCAAACAAAATAAACAACTTAAACCATCAATTTTCATTGGTTTTTTATTGTAATTTGAACTATAATTCTCTAAGTGGAAATGCATATTTTAAATTTGTAAGATTTCTGTTTTGTATATGTGATTTTATTTTTATTATAAAATATAGAGGCATACCTTGCTTTATTGTGCATCATTTTATTGCACTTCACAGATAATGTGTTTTTAACAAATTGATGATTTGTGTAACCCTATGTCAAGCCAAGTCTGTCAATGCCATTTTTCCAAAAGCATTTGCTCACTTTGTATCTCTGTCATGTTTTGGTAATTCTTGCAATATTTCAAGCTTTTTCATTTTTATGTGTTATGATCTGTGATCACTGATCTTTGATGTTACTGATGTAATTGTTTTGGGGTGCCACGAACCCTACCTGTATGAGATGGTGACCTTAGTTGTTAAACCTTGAGTGTATTCTGACTGTTCCACCCAACCGGCAGCTCCCCCTCCCCTCTCCTTGGGCCATGATATTCCCAGAGACATAACAATACTGAAATTAGGCCAGTTAATAGCCATACAGTGGCTTCTAAAGTGTCCACCTAAGAGGAATAACGACACATTTCTCACTTCAAATCAAAAGCTAGAAAAAATTAAACTTAGTTATTAACAAGGAATGTTGAAGTCCAGATAGGCCAAAAGCTAAGCCTCTTGCACCAGCCAAGTTGTGAATGCAAAGGAAAAGTTCTTGAAGGAAATTAAGAGTGCTACTCCAGTGAACACATGAATTATAAGAAAGTGAAATAGCCTTGTTGCTGATATGGAGCAAGTTTTAGCAGTCAGGATAGAAGATCAAAGTAGCCACAACATTCCCTTCAGTTCAACCATAATAGTGAAAGGCCCTAACTCTTCAGTTCTGCAACGGCTGAGAGAGGTGAGGATGCTGCAGAAGAAAAGTTAGAGGCTAGCAGAGATTGGCTCATGAGGTTTAAGGAAAGATGTTGTTCTCATAACAAAGAAGCACAAGGTAGGCAGCAAGTGCTGGTGGAGAAGCTGTGTCAAGTTAGCCACAAAATGTAGCTAAGCATTCACGAAAATGACTGCACTAAACAACAGATACTCAATGTTGACAGAACAGCCTTCTGTTGCAAGAATATGCCATCCAAGAATTTCATAGAGAGGAGAAGTCAATACCTGGTGTCAAAAGACAGGCTGACTCTCTTTTTAGGGCCTAATGAAGCCAGTGCTCATTGACCATTTGAAAAATCTTGGGCCCTTAAGAATTGTCTACTCTGCCTGCGTTGTATAAATGGAACAACAGAGCCTGGATGGTTACTGTACAGTTAAGCCCACTGTTGAGACATATGGCTCAGAAAAAAAGATTCCTTTTTCTGCTGCTCGGTAACTGTGCACTGGGTCACCTAAGAGCTCCAGTGAAGATGTACAATGAGATGAATGTTGTCTTCATGTTTGCTAACACAATATCCATTCTGTAGCCCCCAAATCATCCTCTTACTGTGTTTTCTTTTTTCTCACCACACCCCCCAGTCTTTCATGAGTCACTAATTAGGGAATTCTGTGACATTGAATACTTATTAATCTCACTGTACTTAGAAACTTAGGGTAGTACCACATTGTGAGACCAAAGCTTGGTTCATTGACTTATTCTGAGATTGTGTTCTTAGTGTTTAATAATTAACTTCATTTAGTAATTTAATCTCTTAAAAATTTAAAAGTTTGATTATACTTTAGAGAATAACAGGTTATTTCACAACATTAAGCCTCAGACTATTTCTGACTCCTACTTCTAGGTCATGTGTTTTGTGCTTCATGGAAATGACTTTGTCAGAGCTATCTTGAGTCAAATAGAGTTCTCCCCAGATGAATTGCTGGCTTAAGTTTAGTTGCCTTTTTGGTTACCTGTTGCACTAAATTTAGGCAATTTTAGACACCAAATAAAAATTCACTAAAATTAAAACATGGTTGACAGTTGACATGATTTTGGGATTGGTTGAAGAGTGTTTTCAAAAGTTGCAGTACAAATGCTGCTTTAAAAGTTTTTGTTACTGGCTATAATTATGTAGATTTAACTGTGAAGTGATATTTGAAATCTGAAAGTTTTTTAAGGTTCAGCTCCTATGCTGGTCTGTTCGCAGGATATTTACAAGTAAGTACCAGAAATCCATTTAATAAAACCTTTCCTGTGTGGCTTATTCTGATGGTTATAGATTTTACAAATAGCACCTTTATGATTTCTTTTATTAACAGAATTCTGCTTGGTCAGAGTCGTGATGGCATTGTGTTCAGCACTGATGACTATTTTCACCATCAAGATGGGTACAGGTATAATGTTGATGAACTTGGTGATGCCCATGACTGGAACCAGAGCAGAGGTTTGTTGTGGGCCAAGTCTCCTGGGATAGTATATTTGACTAGGAGTCAGAAGACATGAGTTTTTATTCTTGACATGACATTTAAAAAAATTCCTTGACATGTACTACTCGGTCTGTAACAACTTTGGCAAGCCATTTAAACAGCTTTGAGACCCAATTTTTTCATCTATTAGAAGTAGTGGTAATTATACTTGCCCGACCTGATCAAGGTTGTTGTGAAAATGAGGGAATTTAGGGTATTTTGCAAAGTGTAAATAGCGTGTCAATATAAGCTGGTAAAATAGAGGTGTGGAGTATTTTAATAGGCTTGTATTAAATTCAGAGAACTTTGATACTACGTTGTGTTCTCAAAAGTTATTTCTCTAAGAGTAATGGTAATGTTTTCTAAGGTTTATAATGCCCGTGAATACTACAACTTTTTCTCATTGATATTACTCTACAAAATCTACTTAATACATTTTTAGATGCACATGGGTCAATTTCTTTTCATTTTGGATAGTAGTTCTTAACCTGGCCAGCACATTTGAATACCTTTTAAAAAAAAATTTATGCCTGAGTCTTTTCCCCCCAAAAATTCTGGTTTAGTTGGTCTGGAGTGTATCCAAGTATTAGTATTTTTTTTTTAGAGTTAGCCGGATATTCTAATGTTACAGTCAGGATTGGAAACAGTTGTTCTAGAACTATGTAAGTAAATGCTTATGCTGCAGTTTAAAAAGATGAAGAATGCAGATTGTTTTAATGATGAAAAATTTTAGACCTAGAGTAGAGAGATTACAGTGCACTCCCCCATGCAACCACCACTCAGAATTGTCATCAGTTATCAAGCTTTTGCCTCATTGGTTTTATCCTTTTGTTTTCAGTCCCCACCTTTTTAATTTACTGAAGTATTTTAAAGCAAATTCTAGACATCATACTTTATGCATTTCAAATTAACCTTCTTTATCATATTTAATTTCAATGCTATCATCACATATATAAAAAAAATTCCTTAACATGTACTACTCGGTCTGTAATCACATTTCCCTTATTGTCTTAAATATTTCTTTACAGTTGTTTTGTTTGAATCACAACGCAAAGTCCTCACAGTACGTTTGGTTTTATGTTTCTTTTAATTATGTCACTCTATAGCAATTTTCCCTCTCTTTGCCCTCATACCATAAACTTGTTGCAGAAACTTGGTGGTTTACCTTATAGAATGTCCCATCTCCTATAGTTGTCTGTTTGCTTCCTTGCAGTAAGAATTTTTTAACTTGTTCTTCTTTCTATTTTCTTAAATGGAAGTTAGCTCTAGACTGGAGGATATATTAGGTTCATTTTTTTTTTTTGATAAGCATATGTGTGGTGGTCCCATTTTTAGTGTTACAAAGATTGACCTTAGCTTCAAAGGGACAGCCTACTCCCTCCATTATCAAGTTCCCCATCAACCTCTATCTGTTGAGCAAATTGTTTCCTGAATCAGTTCATTAAGGGTTGCAAAATGGTGATTTTCTAGGTCTTATCATTCCTTCCAGGTTTAGTAACTAGAATTCTTCTAAAATGAAAAACTTCCACTCACCTAGAACTACCCAGTAGGGTTACCCTAAAGTACAGTATGTACAAGAAAAACAATAATATTTTCAATTGTCAATTTTCAGAGTAAGAAATTTCAGTGAGGATATTTTTGAGTAAAAAGTTTAAATAAGTAAGTTTGGTTGTAAGGCTATTTCCTAGAATTGGTTCTATGACATTCCAGGATTTCTCCAAACATATTAGTGAGTATAAAAGTCTCAAAAAAATTAATATTCTTGATTATTTAAAAATGCCACACAGCATTACTGCCCAAATTGAATAATGATGGTATTGTAATTCCAAATTGTTTTGAGTTATTGGCCTAAAGTTAAGGGGAACAGGATTAGGTGATAAGTGAAATGCGTAAAGACACTGGCCAGAGCCAGTATCTCTTTGGTGGACTGTGAAGAAGTTAGTTTGCGTGGGACACTTTTTCTCTTTGCAGTACTAGTCTGGAATATTTCATTAAAATGTTCATGCCATGTGAGTTATACTTGCTGAACAGAATATGGAGTCTAGATAAACTGTTGATTTTATTAGTAGTACAATATGGACTTTTTCATGGTAATTTTTACCTTCTCCAAGGTAATGATAGCTAGCGGACATTAGACATTTTGAAAATTATTATAAGAATCACTAGTTTTATTAGGGCAAACTTTCTCTTTTCAACAAATATTTATTGAATACTTTTAAATGTCAGGCACCATTCTAGAAATAATGAACTGCCTCAGATTAATTATTATAAGAATCTGAATTCATCTTAGACCACTTATAAATTGAAAACATTTCCAAGGTGCCATTATTCTCTTTCTTAGAGTATGGTTAATTTATTTAAGAAAATGACTCTTATTAATTTGGCTATTCAAACATTGTTTACTTAGAAGCTCTGTTTCCATGGAGTGTACTGGAATGTGGTATTGGATGATGGTTGTTCATGGAAAGAGGGTAATCTCCCCATCCCTGCAGATGAGATTTATTTGGTAATAAGCTCCTCTTCTAGAACATAACTCCTGGAGGTATAAGCCTAACTATCAGCCATTAGGAGAATTACTTTAATAAGCTTTTTTTAAATGAAAGATTTAATTACTGTTTATGATTGAGAAGGGAGCAGTGGGAGATGATAGCAGCTTGATACCCAATTTTTGACCAAATTCTAAATTTCTTTTGGTGTTAGAGACATCATCTTCCAAAAATGTGTTTCTCCATAGTCATTATTAAACTGACCTTAAGAATTCTGTCTGACCTTAGACATGTGTATAAATGTTTCCATTATGTAGAGCTTAGTGGTTTGAATTCTATATCCCAACAAAATTTCTGTATCATTGCATTTGCCTCAGCCTTTTAAATTTTATTGCGGGCTCTTAATTAGATTTCTGGTCTCTTTACTCTTAGGAGTGTGCACACTCCTGTCAGTAACAGTGGCTCACAGAGGCAGTAGTTCCCACCTCACGGAGGAAGGGATGGCACAGGATAGGGAGTTACAGTTCAAAAAAGTTTCATTTTGTCTTAACTCCCAATTCGGAAATCACAGTCCTAAGAAATATCCACAGAATCTGTTGAACTGTGGTGTTTAGCTACTTGGTATATAAAGTTTTGCTGATAAATAATGGTAAATCCATAGCCCTTTTTTTTTTAACCAAAGTCCTTATTTCAAAAGCATTATTTGTAATTGTATAACATGGGAAAATACAGTAAGTATCGAATGCAGATATTCCCACCACCTTCAGATGACCACTTTTCATTTTTCATAGCCACTTAGTAACTCATCCCAGATCTTTATATTTTGACCCAAATAAGGTCATACTTACATACTGTCTCATAACTTGCCATTTTCAGTTAACCATCTATGTCTTTCCACGTCAGTAAATGTTCTCTTTCCATACTGAGACCATGCTCAAATGTAACTTGTTCCTCTGTTTCCTGTAAATGAAAGTTAGCTTTTGACTGAAGCCTTCCTTAGCTGTAAATTCAACAAAATGTTTTCCCCAGAATGTCCTTTACACCTAGTTTATCAAAACCAGCATCTGGTTTGGAGAATACACATTGCATGTGGTTATGTTTCTTAATTCCCTTTTAATTTAGCAGAGTCCTTTTTTTTGATGTCACTGACTTAAGAGATTGCACAGTTTTGGTTTTAAGTACAGAGATGGAGAAAATGTCTTAATAATGAATGTTTAAATTTTATTTTCTGTATTTTAACCTAATAGTTGTCTGGTTTTTGTTTTTTAATTTATTTTTTATTTCAGCAAAACAAGCTATCAATCAGGGGAGATCTCCAGTTATAATAGACAACACTAATACCCAAGCTTGGGAAATGAAACCATATGTGGAAATGGTAAATATGAGATATGAGAGAGTTTTTACATTTTAATCATGTCAGTTTTTTCATATTCTGAAGTTTTGGTTACTTTGATCTTTATTATTTAAATATTTGTCCTTGTTTTCTAAAGAGGCATGATCGTTTTTAAGTTTTAAAAAAATTGGGAGTGGTGCTTTTTAAGGAATATACTCATCTTGTTAGTTTTGCCTGGACTTGAGGATAATAATTGGAATTTTTCCAGCTAAGTAGTCTTAACATTTTCATGAACTCTATCATTTTAAAAGTAAAATTTTTCTTGGTTGAGCGAATTTAGAAGTATTGTCTAAATGAAATTTATTATCTGTCTGTCATCTTTTTACTTTAAGAAGTATTCTGTGGGTTTTTTCTTCCTTTCCTTTGTGTAGGCCATAGGAAAAGGATACAGAGTAGAGTTTCATGAACCTGAAACTTGGTGGAAATTTGATCCTGAAGAATTAGAAAAGTAAGGCACTCAAATTTTTTTTGAATCCTTACCTTTTTTCTTTCTTCTTTACCTGGTTAATTTCTCTGTTAGCTTTTGCTCATCATGTCTTTGCTTCCTGTGGATGGGGACTACTACACTCCTTTCCTGTTCACAGGAACAGTGAGTTAAATTGGAGGTGTTGGAGGCACCGTGCCACGTTAAGGTTTATCAAGTTTTTCCTTGCTGAGCATGTTTGTTACTTTTTCTTACATGAATTCCTACATTGTTTCACAGTTTGTTGAATATTAATGGAGATCCAGAAAACTTTGAGGGAAAATTTAGAGCTTTCGTCTGATTTTTAGCTAGGCCACATCTATTGTCCTTCCAACTTCATCTCCTTTCCATTTTCAGTCCCATACCTTTTTATCTGGTGCTCTTGTCTTGCTCCCTCTTTTTCATCTTTACTACAGATCCGTAATCCTATAATCAAGGTCCTTGGAATCCGTGTGTTTTGGAATTCACTTTTTTTTTTTAGAAAGGTAATATAATGCATATACCTAATTGTAACACCCCAGCAGAGTTTGGGGCAGTGTGTCATGATCAAAGATCTTAATATTTCTGCAAATCGTGACTAGTTAGTCTTAAGTAGATAAGATTGTACATAATCTAATGTTCTGAGAAATTTGTGCTACCAATTGTATACAGGTCTGAATAGATTTTGCTGCCATATGAGTCACCAGAAAACTGAGTTTTCAGAGAGCAGTTTCTACTTCAGAACCTGTGGGGGGAGGGATTGTGGACTTGTATTATTTGCAGCTGTACTGTTCTGTTTGTTTGCCTTTATCCCTTTCCTCTCACATCCCTAATTTTCCTGACAATGACACTTTTTTCTTTACTTTCACTTTCCACCCCTCACTTCTTGATGACTTTGACATAAAATTCACATAATTAACAACCTAACGCTTAATAATACATAATTCAGTAGTTTTATTATATTCACAGAGTTGTATAACCATCACCTCCCTTTTTTTAAAACCAGTGTTTTCTTCCCACATCAGTTTGCTCTCTACAGCTTCAGGCTGTTATTCCAAGTGTAGTGTTAACTAGTTTGATTCTTTCCCCCTTGCCTTTCATTCCTTTGGTTTTCCTTGTTTCCCTTTCTGATTAGCATGCCATGTGTTAATATGTGAATAAACTGATAGGTTTATTAATGCTTGGTGGTGTTTGCCAGCTTCTGTGTGTATTGCACCTGTCAGAAGAGACAGAAGTTTTAAAACTAAAGCTACTTAGGCTTTGCTGGATAACCATATTGATGAAATTCAGTTATGGAACTTTTTCATTTATATTTACATTTACATTTAAGAGACTTGAAATTAATTAGAGTGAATATAAAATGACTTTACAAAATAAAGTCAGCTTAACTGATATCTAGCATGATTGATAGATTTTTTTGTAAGTAATTAGATCATCAGTTTTGATATCTTGTGGATTTAGTCATACTTTGCCAATTTTTTAACCTCAGATCCCTCTCTTTTTGTTTTTCTATTTTCTGTCTTGCCTTGTCTTTTCGGATGTAACCATGAATAGATTTGAAAAGTGAATCTTTTGTGTCCTTTTTCTGTGAAAAATTAATTAGCGTTAGTAAATGTAGAACTATAACATTAAATGTAAATTATGTTCCTATGTATTTTGCCATGTGCAAGTCAAGTTACAGAAAACTACAAGGGTAAAATAAATTGTAAAAAGTTATTTGAGGGTCAAGAATGATTTTTAAACCATTTTTTAAATCATGAACTCACAGAAAAGTACATAAAATGTAACTATACAGTGTAACAGATTTCTTGTAAGGCAAATTTTCATTTAACAATTACCCATGTTATGAAAGAATTAACCAACAAAAGTTCTTCAAATTCCTTTTCCCAGTAACAGTTCCCTAGTGATTACTTCTTTGTTTTTCCTTAAAACATTTTTTTTCCTAAAACATCTTTTGCCTTAACACCATAGTTTTTTTTTCAAACTTTATAGAAAAACAATTATACAGTACGTATTCATTAGGTCTAGTTTCTCTCACTCAACATCATGTTTGTGAGATATGTCCAGATTGTTGTACCTCTAATAATTTGGTATTGAAAATAAATTTTTAAAGTGCAAAGGAAGTTTCCTAAAATAACTTCTAAAAAGTGATAAATATTTTATATTGAGTTTTGTATGTCCCAGAAGTCCACTCAGTTCTTCTGTAAGTCTCAAAACAGTATCTCATAATGTTTGATTGTATTATTTAAAAAGGGGGGAAGATTAACTCACTGGTTCAGTGAACCAGTGGTTAGTCCTATGTGAAGAGGTATAATCAGTTACATTTTGCTGTGATTTATGGTATCTTTAAATCTTTAAAAAAGTCTTTTAAAAATTTTGAGAGCCTATATACATATAGTATAAAATATGGGTAAATGAGATCTCCTAGCATTTATTTGCAAAATATAATTTAGAATCTGTACCTAAAACAGTTTAGCCTCTGAACCTATACATTCTAAAAAAAAGAATTAAAATCCTTTTCTTTTTTGGTAGGAGGAATAAACATGGTGTGTCTCGAAAGAAGATTGCTCAGATGTTGGATCGTTATGAATATCAAATGTCCATCTCTGTTGTAATGAATTCAGTGGAACCACCACACAAAAGCACACAAAGATCTCCTCCTCCACAGGGGAGACCGAGGTGGGGAGGCTCGCCAGGCACACCTAATCAAGTTTGTGTTACAAATCATCATTAAGTTGGCTATTTTTCAGCTAACACATTTGTTGCTTGCCCTTGAAAAAAATTAGTGAGCCTGTCTTGAAGTTTAAATAGTTTCTAATAATTAAAAAAAAAAAAAGACTACATTGCCTCACAAAGGACGTTCCCAGCAAGTTGTTTAAATTTCTAAAGTGTAAATAAAAATTATATAGAATTGTATTTTAAATGTTTTTATAATCTTTTGTTGTAATACTTCTGGTTATTATGAAAATACCTAAGTAGAATGGGTAGGAATTAGGATGCTTTTCTATTATTGAATTCTAAACCAATTTTATCTGCTTTGTAGATAATACTGAACAGTTCATACCTAAATATAACTTTTCATAAAACTTTAGTATTTTTTCTTGGCTGCCTTAAATATACAAGAAATACTAACTTACTATAGGCACTTTAATTGATTCCGCTATTTGTTATACAAGTAAATTTAAGTTTCTGCAGATTCATCTGTGTAACAAAAATATTTCATGTCACTTAGTTAAAATTCTCCATCAAATGCCATACAGTAGGATATCTATCACCTGGGGAGCTTTTTCCATAATATACATAATATACAAATTCATAATACAACTATACATATTCATCACCCTTCTCAAGCATTCCTCCTATGCCCCCACAATTCCCAGTTCTAGAATGGATAAATAGGGAAATCACTATATAGTTAGAAAAAACTCGAACTATTCTGATACCACTTTTCTCTATGCAACCTGGTAAAATTCTAATAGAAAAAATATTGGGACAGTTCCTTAGCATTAAGCATAAGATTTGTCTTATAGGATATTTTATTTCTCCTGGGTTTAATTTTTCTGTAGACAAACCATATATCTCACTGGATAGTGTTCTTTGGTAGGTTGTGTTCCTTCACTTAAAATTTAAAAACTGAGATAGAATTTATTTCAGAGATCTTGTAATTCATCCTAATCTTTGCCTTAATTTACTCTTTTTTAGAGAAAAAAATCAGTTAATTACTTGCTATTTAAAAAATCATTATGATCCTTCATGTGTTTTACATATTTCATAGCCTTTAAACTTTCTCCTAAAACAGCCATTCTGAATCCCATAATTTTTCTTTTTAAGTAGTATTAAGATACTAGGCAGTACTAAATTGGAAGGCTTAAAACACAATAGTACTCTCAACAAGGTTTTTATTACATTGCCATTAGTGGGATAAGTATGATTTCATTTATTTGTACTTTTCAGTGCTGTTTACATTTGAATGAATTGGTATTACCTTTATTTTGCTTAACATGTATGTATGTTTGTATTTGTTCAGTTGTTCATCTTGACTAAATATGATACAGGAATATGCTAATTTGTGGTTTTTGTGTGTAAATGTATATGTATTTATACATATACACATTTCCTTCATCTCTATTTTCATGTATTCTCTTGTTTCAGAGTAATACTTCTTGGTATTTGGGCTGTGTTTCCCAGTATTTTATTATGTAAATTAGCACATTTTGAAAAGAGTACACAAGGATTTAATTTTGAGACAGGTGAAACACATGTTAGATACTGTGTGTCTTTATGAAACTTCATTTAGAATTGAACAGTACCATAAATCTGTAGTTTTTGAACAATAGACTCTTAATTAGCCGAAGAAGTAGAGAATTGCCTTTGGAAGATACAGACTCTGAGGAAATATGTTCATGTTTGTCTAAAATTTCCAGACTTTTTTACAAATTCAACTTCCATCTCCTAGTACTTCTGAGTACTGTATAGTAATACAAGAGATCATTAATTTTTGCTGATTCTTTTTAAAAGTTAAAAATGCTTATTGATCCAGGGAATTAACATTCTAAAAGGCTTAAGTTATTTTTTTAAGACAAAATTAAAGTAATAGTTTCCCCAAGCGTTCTGGCTACTTTTTATATTTTTGAGTAATTACAGAATGGAAGAATGCATATTCAATGAAAGATACCAAGTCACTATTATAAGTCATTGCTTGGTGTTAAAGACCTCTAAAAATAGGAACTTTACCAATTAAAGTTTTTTCATCAGAATTTTTTCTTATGTTCAGATATATATATTCTCAGTGGAATAGCCCCCAGCTGCTAACCCCCATTTTGAGTTGGTCTCCATGACAAAGAATAAACCAGTCGTTAGTCATCAGGTGAAGATGAAGGACAGTGAAGCTAACAGAATACAGCTCCTAGTTTGGGTTCAGAAAGGTTAAGTTGTCTTTTCGTAGGTTTGGTGTAAAAATCACTTTCCCTTTTTTATAAGTAAATTTATAGTTTTCTATATGTCATAATCCTATCAAAAATACTTGTGTGGTAATGATGTTGAACTTTTTGTACTGATTTTTAAATAGATAGTCTTTATTTTCAGTATTAGCTTTCTAAAAGAAAATGTTATCTTTTTAGTATTTTATGTCTTTTAAAGTAAGATTGCTTACAAAAGATTATGCTGTATTTGTTGTTGTAGTGATAGGGTGGATTTAAGTATTTGAAGATTGTCTCTTGTCTAATAAAAATTACGGAATTTTCCAGTTTTATGTATAGATAGGTTTTGAAAGAGTTCATAATTTCTAAGGATATAAAATAATTGTTTTGACCATATTGAAGTGTTTGTTATTGCAGAAATGTGTGATTTTCTGGGACTGGCCTTCAGAGTACTTATAAAGAAAATTGGTGGTATTTTCTTTAGAAAATGTTGAAGAAATGTGGTTGTTTATGTATTAGTGCCTTGACCATATAGGTTTGCTAGCCTTTATTGGAGTTTCTTGTAGTATCTAACAAGAATGAATGTCTTAACTGAGAATTCAGTTACTAGTGTTGAAGTTTCTGGTGTGTGTTTTTCTGTTTTTACGTCTACAACCTATATAAGTAGAGTAATGCCTCTTAGTTTAGAATCATAACAAAGTATTACTTGTTTTGTTACAATGACCATTCAGAATATTTGGTGGCAGCGTGAAAGAAAATGTGATTTGGGAAGGGGTTGTGGGTTCTTCCTCTTAACTTGTATTAGATTGAGTTAGTGGTTTTTAGAGTTAAGTTTTATATGTTACAATTCATAAGTAAAATTTTTTTCCCATTAAAATTGTTAGCTGTACTTGTGAATTTACAAGGAAAGGAGAGATTGTATTAATGGATTAACACATATCTTCTTTAGTGATAGTTTACTTTCTTTTTACCAATTACATAAGTTGGCACACCAATTCTTATTTTATTTTTAAGATTAAGATACGATTAAAACAATTAGCCTCCCTGTAGGTATACCAGATTCCCTCCTTAAAATATCCTTACCATGGTAAGAAATAGTGTTGTATGTTGAAATAGATTCTGAAAGAGGAATGATTACTTAATTTCTCACATCTTTCTGGTTCCGTTTTTTTACTTTGCAAAACTGTTTAAATTAATTCAGTTTCAGTTGATTCACATTGCCAGTGTCTGAAGTCTAAAAAATGTTCTTTTTTAATTTCAGAGCAAAACTTAAAAGGTTTCTGATTATGAGTTTTGCAACTCGGTTCAGAAAACTTGTATTAGAAATGGTTATAATTTACACTTACTATCATTACATCTTTAGACGACACTCAGTGGTATACTTTTTATAATAGAATATGCATATGTAAGCTTCATTTTGACTATATCTCCAATGGAAATTCTTAATACATCGCCACTATCAAATTATGCACAGAAACACGGCGAAAGAGTAGCAAGATAACTCTGAAAAGAGCCTCGAGAGTAAGTAGTTTTTTGAAGCAATGGCTGTGTCTGTTGCAAAGTTTTGACTTTTGGTACATTTACTAGAAGTTTAGTCATTTAGATTAGAAATATTCTCTTTTTCTTCTCTTTCCTCCTAACAGATACTGTTCTCTGAATAATCTGTCACATTTCAGGTGTGATAATTGCAATAATCACATGTAATACTTTCTAGTACAGAATCTATTAACTTAATAGGCTGTTTTAAATTTAAGTACTAATAGAATAGATTACTTTATAGTCTGCCATAGTTTTGACCCTTAAGCTTAAAACTAGACAAAATCATACTGACAAGCATTATGCCTGCTTTGGTGAGTAACTGAAGACTTTGTTTGGGAATATTGTCCGGTGGTTAATATTTCCACATTGTTGTTTTTTCATTTAATTGAACTTGTTTTTGTAAATTAATGGGAAGATTGTTTTTGAAATGACCTATTGAACTTTTTGCCTCTCAACTTTATTAGTTACCTGAAGAAGAAAAGTAAGAATAATCTGTTCACTTATGGTTAAGATTGTATTCAAGTTCAGTAGAGTCCATTGAAATGCACTTTATTTGGATTATTTTCTTCTTCTGCTGTTTTAACTGAATTCTTAGATTGGACAGACAGTATTAAAGTTTTTACCCTTGGAGTTAGTTCATCTACAACCAGTAATTATGACTTTCTTACTGTCTCTTCAGTTGTAATTCTGAACTCTAATTTTTTTAGTGTAACAAAGTGAAAGAAAATGTGATTTGAGAAGGGTTTGTGGGTTCTTCCTCTTCCTCCTCCTTTTCTCTTTTTTGTTTTTCTTCTGTCTTAATGATACTTGAAATCATGTTTCTTGTTTCCTTCATAGTTTTTTCCTGTACATGTTTCTTTTTCTTCTGTCCATTTTCTGCTCACCTATCCTCGTGTAACTTCATAATATTTTTAATGAAGATGATGAGATGGTAAGTGACTGACAAAATAGAGGTAACCTTTTTCACCTTCCATGTTCCACTGAACTCATTGTTCCTATATAAGCCTTATTTAACCATGTTAAGTTTTACAGACCATGGCTTTGCAGTTGGTTTTCTGACTTGTTGTTTAGGTAGAGCTTTAATATGTAGTTACTTGGAAAGATTTATGAAAAATCTATCAATGTGTTACTCATTGGTTAGACTCCCATGGCATAAACATGGCATAGTACTTGCATGTATGGATTTGAGGAAGAAAATTGTTTTGCGGTACTTATACATCATGATGATAGGCTAGTTGATAAGTAGCAGTTGGGTATTCACTTTTATGGAATTCACTATTAGGTCATGATTCTCCAATCTGCCCTTTTTAAAGAACTGAGTGATTTTAAAGGAAAGCCGATAGCTATTTTGAGATAAACTTCTACAAGTGATTCTTCATATTCTGCAATAAGAATTTCATAGGTACAAACTTTAATTTAATATTCATTTAAGTAGCTGCCATTTATGGCAGTCAGTGCCAGGCCCTATTCCAAATGTGATTGTTGCAGTCTCTAATTCATAGCCATTCTACAAGGGTTTTATAAAGAGGAAACAAAAATTTACAGAGATTAAGCAACATATACAACATAATTTCTCTAGGGAGATATAGGTAATGGATTCAAATCTAGGTCAGACATGATTCCTCACTATATCCCATTTTATCTTTGAACCACATAGTTACTAATCTAAAAAATAATTTTAGGTTTTTTTTTCAGGGTAGGAAAGAAAGGGAAGGAAGAGTTAAGTGTATCTTTATAGTACTTTTGAATTTGTAGGGTGAGATAGTATGTTGATTTATCAATGAAGTCCCTTTGAATGAAAAAATATGTAAGTAGCCATTTATTTAGAATGCTATTTTTGAAAGTCAAGATTGAGAGTAGAGATACCATTTAATGTTGGTTTTCTACAAAATATACATAATGAATAGTCATGTTTCAGCAACATCTTTTCAGTTTCATTTTTACATTTGCTGTTTGTGCTTTAATGTTTAAAATTTATTTTAATATTTTCTGGTTTCAGTTAACATTTGAGTAGTATTCAATAAATGGATTGCTAAATTACATAAGCTGTTTGTTTTGCTGATTAATATTGAGGCAGTATTTCCCAAAATGATCAACAATTTGTAAGTGGTCTTGATTTATTTTCCTCCTAACATCCACCTAAGAGGAAAGTGTGGTGGCAGTAGATGTGATGGGAACACATACGTTTTCTGATTTTCTCAAGAAATAAATGTTTCTTTCTTTGTAATTAGCATCCCATGTCTTTTATGTTGTTCAATTTTCCAAAATTAAAGGACAATAAAGAAGCTAGTTGCTTAAGTATACTATGTAATAAATAATATATTGAATGAATTAACTAGATTTTACAAAGAAAACCTTAAGAACAGAATGAAGAATTCTACTGTTGATTATTTGCCTTACTTTGTTTTAGTTAGCTTAAAAAATAGAAGAACTGGATCTTGTTTGGTTTTTCTTAATTCTTTAAGAGTAGTTTGTAGTTTTTGTTGTTGTTTGTTTCTAAATGTGAAATCACAGGTGGAATTTTTGTTAGAGAAGCCTAAACGAAAGAAGTAACAATGGTTTCATGAATAAATTAAGATGGTTTTTGGTTCAGTAAACTGGAAAGCAGTACTTGATGGGTTGAGATTACTGGAATATAATGCAATGTAACATGGGCAGAGATGTGGTTAAAACATTTTGTTTCAAATGTAGGTCAGTTGAAGTATTTATAGGAAATGTAGTAGAAGGCCTGGGCTAGACATTTTGATTAGGTAAATAGGAAAAAAAAAATTTTCAATTCTGGGGAATGATTGTTATAGCTATAAGAATAATGGTCAAAAGTGGTATTTCTCCTCCCCAGCTTCCCTGTGCTGTTCAAAGACTATTAGAGCCCAGGGCATTATGTTAAGAAATACTGTCTTGTACCCATCTGTGCCATGAAAGCAGGGTGTTCGTTGTCTGCCTCGGTCACTACTGTGTCTTTGGAGCTTTGTCCTTTAATAAGAATCCATAAATATTTGTTGAGTATTCGACCTAATCTTCTCCCTAAAATGATCAAAAACCTTTTGATGTTAAGGACACATTGATCGAAGCAGAGCAGTTTTATAGGACAGTTTGTAATTTAGGAAACATGAAGGTGGAGTGTGAATTAGTTGTGTTTAATACTTGCTAGGGGAGTGTCCAGACCAGCAGAGAAAGAGGCTCATCCATTCAACTTGGTGTGTCTAACACCATCAGAGCCTTTGTTCCAGATTTTGAACCTCACTAGTAGTGTTCAGATTTTTTATTTATGATCAAGAAATTATATTCTGGAATACAGAAAATTAGAAAACACAGAATACAGATACCTTGAGGCTTTTGATGATTTCTTTTTGATCATTTAGAGATTATTTTCTTGTTTCCTGTTGCTACACTTTGCGGAAGAATCCCCAGGTTGAGAAAAGTACTTCAGGTATTTATCCTAATCTTGAAGTGGTTCAACAAAAAGTTCTTAATTGTTTTTCAGAACCTGTTTTCCAAAGAACTGTGATCCTTAGGGTAACTTTTTAAAAAGTCAAGGGCTTTGATCTCTTTTTAGTTTGAACATATCTTTATTTAGCAATAAAGAGTAGTTGGTATTGATGCATATCTTCATATAATTTATACTTTACTTGAAAAATAATATGTACTGACTAATCTCAATTTAACTTTTCTTTAGTTTTTCATACTACTTAGAATGCTTTTCAAAATGTCCATAGCATGATTTTAGTGGAAAGAACATGTGTGAGTCCGGCAGTCTGAATTCTACCCCCATTTGTATCCATTCTCTCTTCTCTCCCTTCCATTTCAACAGAGTGTAGCCTCCTGTGATCCAAGGTAAACGCCTTCACCTGTATTCTGGGTTGCAGCTTGTACCGTCCCAGAAATCTTTTTTTGTTGTCAGTTATTCCTTCTCTCTATAACTTCAGTCTTGCCTTCTATCCTTAAGTCTATCCACATTTAAACATGATCAAGTCTCTCATCCCTTAAAGTCCCTATTTTTCGACACAGCTTATTTACAGCCAAACTTCTCTAAAGAACTGTGTACTACGTTTTTTCTCTCAACTCTCACTGTATTATTCAACCCATTCCACTTTAGCTTCTGCCCCTAATGTTCTAAACAGACTTTGAGGACTCCAGAATGTTCCTCTGTATTAATAAGAATTTTTCCATTCTCATCTTACATGACTAAGCAAACATTGGACTCTTGATCACTTTTTTCCTTAAAATACTTTTCCTTGACATCATGGTTTTGTTTGTTTCTCTGTCTCATTTGCTGTTTTGTTTTCCTCTTGGTCTTTGCATTTTAGAATCCCTAAGTTTTAGCTCTAGATCATCTTCTACCTATTAGGTTTCCCCATTAGAGTTCATCATTTCTCGCTTGAACATGGTCATCACCTCACTCTTATCTTTGCCACTCTTAATTATATCTGCCGAGCAGCTAGAGTAACTAAATTTTTTGAAAATTAACTGTAAATTACCTAATTCCTCACTTAAAGTGTGCATAGTGTGGTCCTTGGCCTCTCTGTCTTGTACCACTCTACCCTTCATTTACTGTAGTCAATCTGTATTGGCCTTTCTGTCTGCTTCAGACATGCTAAACGTGATCTTGCTTTATGCTTCAGCTCTTCTCTCTTCCTGGAGTGCTGTACTCTTCCACTCTTCCTTTGCCTAAGACTTTCTCAATATTCAGGTCTCGCCACCAGATGTCACCCCCATAGAGAAGCCGTTCCCATCTAAAGTAAAGTAACGCTACCCCGTCACTCTTACTACGTTGTCCTGTTTCGTTTTCATCAAAGGACTTAGTAGTTGAAGTTACCTTATTTAATAAAGATTTGTTGGGGGGTGGGTATTGCTGACTGAGAGTGTAAGTTCTATGAGAACTTATTGTTCATAGCTGTAGCCACAGACTCTAAACCACTGCCTATAATACTGTAGGAGCTTATTAAATACTGGCTGAAGTATTTTATATCCACTGCTTCTATTATTAACAGTACTGACCCCCAATTGTATTTTCTTGGGCTTGACCTCTGTGTTCCCACCTACATACTTAACTGCCTACCTGGCATTTCTACTTTTAAGCCTGAAAAATTGAGCCTGTGATCTTCCGTCCCATCTCTGGATCTCCAGGGTTTCCCTGCGCAGTGAATGGATCTACTATCCATCTATTTCTGCAAGCCAGAAACTTGGGAGTCTTCTTGGATGCCTCTTTTCCCCCTTCATACTCAATCTCACTGCAGTCTGTCCATTTTTGACTACCATCTTTCTAGTTTGAATGATCACCTCTTAACTGAGACTGGGTTCCCCACATCAACACTTGCTCTGTTCTAACCCTTTCTCTCCTCAATCTAACCAATGGAAGAATAATTTACATTAAGGAAAGTGCTTACATTATAAGTGTGTAGTTTGACATATTTTCACAAAAGGAACATATGTAACCAGAACCCTGCTCAAGAAACAGAACATTACCAGCACCTTAGGAGCCCTTAAGTGCCCTCTCCTTGCCAGAGTGATCTTTGTAAAATGAAAATATGATTATGTGTAACTTTTCAGATGCTTCCTCTTGCTGTTAGGTTAAAGACAAAACATACTGTGATATTTAAGACCCTGGTTGATGTGACCCCTACCTTCTAATCCAACCTCATGTTTTATTACTCTTCTTACTTTCTGCCTTCCAGCCCTACTGGCTACTTCTCAGTTCCTTGAATGTGCTGTTAATTCCCTCTTCCTGGAAAGTTCTATGTGTACATACCCCTTCTGTACTCATCCTTCAGATTTGAGCTTTCAAGGAAGCCTTTTTGGATATGGCAAGGTTTAGTTAGATCCCAAATACATGATATATGCTCTCATACACTTTATTTTATAGAGTATATGATTATTTCCTCCCATTGTTTTTAAGTCATAGATTTTGAGTCGGAGATTATACCTGTTTTGCCCACTGTTACCTGGTCATCAGCTAGCACAGTGGCTGGAAAGAGTGATATTCAGAATGGATACAGTAAGTGAATATGAGTAGTCTCAGCTATTTATGGGCTGAATTGTATCTTCTCAAAATTCATGTATTGGAAGTTCTAACCACCAGTACCTAGAATGTGACTGTTTTTGGATATAGGATAGTCTTTAGAGAGATAATTAAGATAAAATAAGTCATATGGCTGAGTCCTAATCCAATATGAGTGGTGTCCTTATAAGAAGAGATGAGGACACAGACACACACAAAAGGAAACCTTGTGAAGACACTGGCAGAAGACAGCCATCTACAAGCCAAGGAGAGAGACCTTTGAAGAAACTAACTGTGACTCCTTGATCTTGGACTTCCCACCTTCATAATTGTGAGAAAATTAATTTCTGTTGTTTAAGCCACTTGAACTGTGATGCTTTGTAGCTTTGACAAACAAACACTGATTTTGGTATGGGGAAGTGGGATGCTGCTCTAACCAATACCTGAAAATGTAGAGGTAGCTTTAGAACTGGGTATGGCAGGAGTTGGGAGACTTTTGAGGTGCATGTTAGAGAACACCAAGGCTGCCTTGAGAGATTGCAGGTAGAAAAGCAGACGTGAAAGGTAATTCTGGTGAGGGCTCTGAAGGAGCTGTCAAGAAGGCTTCTGTTCTTAAAATACACATGTATGGTCAGAATAGAATGTTTGTAGAAATGAAAAAGGTACTTCTGGTGAAGTCTCCAGTGGAAATGAAGAACATGTTATTGGAAACTGGAGGAAAGGAGATCTTGTTATAAAGTGGCAGAGAACTTCACTAAATTGTGTTCCAGTGTTTTGTGGAAAATAGAGCTTAAACTGATGGGCTTGTATATTTAGCTGAAATTTCTAAGCAAAATGTTAAAGGCATGGCCTGATTTCTCCTTATAGTGAAATGCAAGAGAAGAGAGATAAATTGAAGCAGGAATTGTTAAGCAAAAAGGAACCAAAACTTGCAGATCTGGAAAATTCTCAGCCTGTACATATTGTGAAAAATTAGGAAGTGTGTTATGGAGACAACATCAAAGTTGTTGCTAAACTTCCGTTTTCTAAAGAGATGGGCCTGTGATATACGGATCCATTAAGTTGTCTCAGCAGGAATAGAGATGGCATTATGTCAGTAGAAACACAGCCAGCTTGGACTGAAAGGGATGGAGACAAGGTGAAATGAAGCAAGGCTGTCAGACTTCTGGGATTCTGCAAGTCAATAGAGCTGTCTGGCTGGGGTCGTATGTTGTCCTCCAAGAAAGAGAAGAATGGCCCTGAGGTTGGTCGCCAGGGGATCAGAGCCCCAAGCCTGAGTGGGTGGAGCTACTCCACTGTTGGGCCTAGAATGCAGGGTCTCTCCCCAGTGGGTCTAGAGGATGGAACACAGAGCCACAGAAGATTAGTCTTCAGCCTTGCAATTCAATGGAATTTGCCTTGTTAAGGTTTGGAACTTGCTAGGGACCCATCACTCCTCTCTTCTTTCTCATGGTTCCCTCTCCGAACGGGAACATCTGTGCTTTGCTGGTCCCAACACTGTTTTGAAAGCAGATAACTTGTCTAGATCGCAGGTTCCCAGCTGGAAAAGAATTTTGTCTAAGGATTAATAGTATTTTGACTCCACCCATACCTGATTTAAATTACATTTAGATGAGATTTTAGACTTAAAGTTGATGCCGGAATGAGTTAAGATTTTTTGGAGGCTGTTGGAATGGGGTGGGCCTGTGTTGTGTATGAGAAGGACATGAATTTTGGGGGCAAGAGAGTGGAGTGTTATGGACTGAATGAATTCCCCTCAAATTTCAGATGTTTGAGGTCCTAACCTCAATGTAATTAGCAGATAGGTGTCAAAAGAGGTATTAAGATAAAATGAGGTCATATGGATGGGCTATAATCCAGTATGACTGGTATGTTTATAAGAAGAGGAGATGAGGACATAGTCACACAGAGAGGCAAGGCCCTGTGAAGACACGGGGAACAGGGCCGCCTGCCAGCCACGGGGAGAGGCCTGAGGAGAAACCAGCCCTGCTGACACCTTGATCTCAGATTTCTAACCTCCACAGCCGTGAGAAAATAAAGGTCTGTTGTTTAAGCCACCCAGTCTGTGGTGCTTTGTCACAGCCGTAGCAAACTAACCCACTATTATATTAGCCAGTTTAGAGGCACTTGTGAGGCATTTCCTTCTCTGTCCTGCAGTTGCTTCATGTGTAAGGTAACGGCGTTCGACTGGATTAGTAGTTCTTAATTTTTAATTTAATTCAAAACTTTCTGAAAATGAAATGTGTCTCATTAAGAAGTATATAGTGGGCTGCCTGACACTGGAGAAGTTCACAGCACAGTTGAGGTTTGTGTTCCAGACTGATCCTTCAAGGTACCCAGGAATTATTGTGAAGCACAGAACCCCCCACACACAACAATTTTAGTAGAATAAAGAATTTGAAATTGCATAATTTAAAGGTAAGTTGCAGTGCTGACTACAGCTTGGGCAAGTCATTTAATTTTCTGAAACTTCCTCATAATTAAATAAAGATAATACCTTCTGGTCCTATACCATTAAGGTTATTGGATGGGTTAAATGAGACGATTATGTTTCAACTTAAATAGCTCTTGTGTTAACCTTGAAATTCTGTGACTTTTTTTTTTTTGCATTTTGATGACTTCACCTTCTTATTCTTTATATACACTGGAGATGGGCAGAGAAGGAAACAAACAGACCAGTTAATTTTTATACTGTTTAGAAATACCAGGGGAGATCTAGAAGGATAAAGTCTGATATTTTGATTATTAAATTTGTCAAATATATTCATATTCCCCATTAGCCTAGGCACTCAGGAGTTAAGTTGTAGAATAGCTCAAAACAACTTGGGATGATGCAGGTGCCTTTCTGTCTTCACTGTTGGCAGCGTTTTTTTTCCTGTGCTGTATGGCCTGTTGGGAAGGTTCAATCAATTTGGTATTTCCATTTTTACTGACAGATGTCGAATGATTAGTTAGTTTCAAAGAGCAGTGCATTGGCCAGATCACACAAACCCATTCCTTTACAAGAAAAAAAAGAAAGAATTTTACTGTGTTTTAGCGTCAAGCATAATGAAAGCAGTGAGCCCTGCTCTGCTGCCTTTGGTTTTCATGGAGACATTTTTTTCCTCTTGTTTTTCATACATAATGTTCAATGTCATATTCATGTGACTGTATGATCTCAGCTTAGCCGTACTTTTGTGACACTTAGTAAATTGCAGCGTAGGCTCCTGTGAAATGAGTTTTTCAAAATGGGAACATCAGTTTGAGTGGATGTCAACTTCCTATTTTTATAATAGGGAAGTGCCAGAGTTGTCACGAGATTCAGTAGACAAAGGGGGGGAAGAAGGTGTCTGATGGAGGATCAAGAGAGTTGGTAATAAGATACAATTATAGTACCTCATTTGTTTTTGTAAATCATAGTATTCTAAATTTCTAACACCACTCTTACTCTTACAGTAAAGTAGAAGAAATACTGTATTTAGAAATAATTTACATATAGAAAAATGAGGTTATCTGTAGGCAGATTAAGTAGCATTCTTTGGAGAAGGGAAATCAGAGGAAAAAGCAATTTTTAATTAGCTAAATAATTGGCCATTGAGACTTTCTAAGCAAGATGATAAATTGCTGTGGTATGGAAACTGTGTGGAATGTTCAAGAAATATGTGTTTGGTCATATGAATTCTCTCCTTATAGATGCTGTAGTGTTAGACCTGCTGAAGGCACAGGTCCCATTGTAGGTCTCCAGGATGCTCAGGTGAGCATCTGCCCCAAGGCCGTAAAAAGAGAGTGGATCTTAACTAAAAGTCTCAGAAAGCACCAAAGATTATTCTCAGGAAACAAGTTCAGTCAACAAATAAGAAACAAAGGTGTGGTAAATTTAGAAACAAAGGGGGCCAGAATCTGAAATGGAACTGAGTAAGGTAGAGTGAATACGAGGATGATACTAGGCCATTGCCATGCATGGTGTTCAGACCTGGAGGCTTGCTGTATTTGTAGCTTGTAGAGGATGATGTAAGCTTGGGAAATTTTCCACAATTTACTGTGACTTTTTCAGGTCTCTTGGGACAGTCTATGCAGATACGTAGTAGAAGTGCTCAGTGTGGAAGGAAAATAGCAGGTGAATCTCTAGTTTTTAGGGATGGAATGGTGTTTTCTGATTGGAGGAATGTGATTGTGAACTATGAACCAGCAGTGAAAGGAAGCAGTAAAATGTTTTCTGCCTGAACTGTAACATTGGGTTTATTTTCCCACTGTTCAGTTAATGGATTGGTAGTCATTGAGTAAGGTGTGGAGGATTAGGTTCAGGGAAGGCTTCCTGGAAGAATTGTTGACTAAGCCTAGTTTAAAGTGGGGTTTAGCAAGGAAACAAATAAGGATAAAGGGCCTGTAAGCAATAGCAACTGAGTGGTCAGAGGCCCAGAGGCAGGAAACAGTAATGCATTTCATCCAGGCATATATTTATTCATTCCGCAGTATTTCTTGAATGACTACTATGTGCCGGGCATTGTTCTAGGTGGTAGAGAAACTGCAGTGACCAAAATAGAGAAAGCCTCTGCCCTCCCAGTCAGCATAGGGAAGCAGACCCTAAACTAATCAACAAGTCTATAGTAAGTCAGATGATAAGTGCTCTGGAGAAGACTACAGCTGCATAAATGGGATAGGGAGGGTGGGTCTCAGAGGAATGGTTACCACTTTACCTGGAGTGATTAGTAAAAGCCTAACTGATAAGGTAACATTTGAACAGAGACTTGAAGAAAGTGAGAGAGTGAATTGCAAAGAGAGAGCAGTGAGGAAAGAGCATTCCAGAGAGAGGATCCTGCAAGTGACTGCTTTGTTGAGGTGAGGCTGTGCTTGGTAGGCTTAAGGAATAGCAGGAGGTCCATTTGCTGGAGCCCTGTGAGCAAAGGGCATGAGAAAGTCAAAGAGGAAAGAGGGAACCAGGTAACATGGGCCTTGTAAATCACTGAAGCCACGGAGGCCTTTACTCCTTGAGATGGGAAGGTATTGGAGAGTTCTGAGTGAGGGGTGACCTGATCTGACTTGTGTTTAAGTTCTGGCTGCTGTCTTGAGAATCAGTTTTAGAGAGGCAAGAAGAGAAACAGGGACTAGTTAGGTGCCTCTCGTAATATTCCAAGAGAGAAATGATTGTGCCTTCAGTGAAGGGATAAAGATGGAAGTGGTGAGAAGTGGTTAGAGGTAGAGCTGATAGGACTTGCTGAACAGATCAAATAATGGGTATGAGAGAAAGATGAAGGTGCAGTTTAAGAAAAAACGTATTATAGGAGGCACGCATTTGAAAAAGAAAACAAGTGTTCTGTTTTGGAACATGTTAAGTTTGAGATGCATTCTAGACATCTGAATGGAGATGTAGAATACATAGTGTGTTTAGAGTTTAGGGGAGAGATCTGAACTGGAAATACAGATTTGAGAATGGGTGGGAAAGCAGGCTTTCTTCCATTGTTGGAGCATAAAATTTTGTGTATAATGTAGTGGGAGATAACTCCAGACACCAGTACTTCTCAAACTTTTCCACATGACACACACAGAAAACAAAATTTTGATAGAGTTTGCTGGAGTAAATGGACCAGGCTACCTTCCCAAGGCTAGCTCCATCTGTCACAGACTCCATTCAGTGGTCTCTATCTGTCACCCTTTCGAGGCATTTTTACATTGTACATTGGCAGGTACACCAGTTGGGAGGTTCTACTGTAGAGAAGGAGTCGGGGGCCAGATCAAGGAGAACCTGCAAATAACAAATGTTAATGAATGAAGACTTTGTCTTGCAGATAATGGGGATCACCAAAGAGATCCCAGCAGAAATATGACATAGTTGTGTTCATTTTAGATAGGCGCTTTTCAGACTTCTCATCACTTTTGTGATGAAAGATAAGTTTTTAACAATTTCCAGTGTATTACAGTCTGATATATTAGTGAAATATAATAAAAGTGAATTCATGGAAAAAAAATTTTTAAATACAAGTCAAATATTTTATTATTTCAACAGATATGAATGTAAATTATATTTAAAAATTATTCTCAGATTGCTATAAAAGTTTTTTTAAAACTTAACTCTCAATTTCTGTCCTCTTGGGAGATCGAGTGGCCCGTGGCTCGAGGACTGCATCAGTTTGGATAATAACACTTTGGAGCAGCGCTGTTTAGAGGGGAGCCTACCCAACAGTGGGAGTAGTAACAGAAAGAAGGAAGCATCTGTGGACATCTTCTCAGTTAGTTGGAAGGTCACTAAATGTCTTGTTGGGTTTGTTGAATGCCTTGAGCAGCCACAGCTGAGCAGAGGCATCGTACTTGCTTGGGGCCTACTCTGCTGGTAGGCATCTGGCCGTTCTGATAGTGTGGTCTCCTTTTCTCCCCCAGCGCACTGCTCTAGGGGAGCCGTTCCAAGGCGGCCCTGACCTTGGTCACGTGTAGCTTATATTTAACCATCTCCTGGTTAATAAATGTGATGGTTTTGGTTTCAGTGGTGACCAGAGGGCTACAGAGGATTTTGGGTCGAACATCTCTCAGGGTAGAGTGACCTTTGTTGCCTGGTCTCCCAGGTCATGTGACAGAATCAGCTGGGTCATTTGAGCTGTCCAATATATAGGTTATAAGAAACTAAAAACTTTGGAGCAAGGGGGCCTCTCAGAATTAAAGATGAGTGGAGTGGTTTGTCCTACTCAGTGTACAAGGCTGCGCTGCCCTGTGAGAACCACCGTTGCTTGTTTTCCGTTTTTGTTCCTCTCCTAAATGTACCAGCATTTATCAGGGGACATGAGGTTCTTCTGAAATCATGTTACGTTTCTCTCTGTACTCACAGGACCTGAACTGCACCCTGGAAGTGAATATTTCCATTTGCCAGGGATGTGAGGTCACCAAGTATGTTATTAGTGAAGCTCCGCCCCCCCCTTTATTTTTATTAAAAAGGTGTTGTTTTCCTGCGATAAGCTTGAGTCCACTTCCATTTGTATGGACTTTTCACTATACCTCTTCCAAACTGGACCCACCCTAAGCTGGGCTGACCTGTTAAGTCTCAGGCAAAAATAGTGAGAAGGCGTTACCAGGTCAGAGCCCACACAGTTACAGCACATAGTAGGATCAGAAGTTCTTACTGTTGGAATACACTCTGAGTGAGAGGTCACTGCAAAACGGCTCTTGAATATGCCATGGGAATTTGGAATTTGGTGGCCTGTTGGCTGCCTGACCCACCCCTTGGCATAGTCAACAGTGTCTGTTCCGGACCAGGGCTGAGTCAGAAGAATGGCACAAAACCAGAGGTAGCTTGGTTGCATATGCTTTTTTGCAGAGATAATACTCAAATTACTTAATAGTTGGTGTGGTGAACATTGGCCAGCTGGCCCATCTGCTCTCTTTCTGGCTGTCTCAGGCAAAATCCTCGGGAAGCTGCAGTTCCCATGAGTACCCACATGAAGGCAACTCTGGGAAATTAGTGGTGAATGGTCACAGCCTTCGGATACTGGCCTGCCAGTGCAGCTGCCACTGGTGTCTCACCTCCCACTGTGTTCCAGGCCAGTTCCGGCCTAGGGCACAGGAAGGAACAGGAGCTGCTTGGCTGGCTGCTGAGACTGCTCATTCCAAGGCCGGTCCTTGAGTTTGCCAGGAACAGGAGAGAAAGGCAAGAGGAGCATATGCTAGCTCTCGTGGGCTCCTAAAGGGGGACACTGGCAATGCCCAGGAGGCTTGGGAGAGGGGTTGGGGTGGGTGAGATGGGCGAGAGAGTTGAAGAGGCACAGAAATCGCAATTATAATGTGAATTGGTCACAGGGATGAAAGTGCAGCAGGAGGCATGATTTTGGGGGGAGGGGGTTATTGCCTGGATACCAACTTGGTATAGTTGAGGCTAGTTATTGTGCTGGAGAGGAAACCTATGGACCTTTGGGGTCCAGTCATTAACTCATAAGTTGATGGGTCAACGGGTTCGAGAGAAGGGTCTGGATGTGAACTACAAGGAAGCTCAGGATACTATATACTAAATGGTACAGAAGAATTTAAGTATTTTAACAGAGTGTGTTGCCCCAAAAGTGTTCTATTTTAGCCCTTTGAGGTGTGAGACTCACGAACTCGTGGGTATTCATGGCACTTTTTACATGCACAAGGAAATTGCTCAGCGTCTTCAATTTTCTCCTAATTATATTCTGGTACAGGTAGAGCCCCATAGAGACTGTGAGATGAGTGCCTGGTATTAGGTAAAAAGTGCCTCCCTCATCTCTGCTGCTGGCTGGAATCAACTGGCGGTTACCCTCTCTGCTGGATACAGGGAGTAGCATGTGGCTTCTCACTTGTGCGTGTTGAATTAACAGTAGATGTGTGTCACTGTCTGCCGGTTTTAGGGACAAGTCTGAAGATTTGTGCAGGGAGGTGAGAGCAAATGGACTTAGTTCTGATGAGACAGTTTAGGTAAGAGACACAGCAAGAGCTGGATATTCTGCTTAGCGAAGCCAAGAGTGGGAAAATACAGGAGGGTCATTCAAACCAACATCCTGGAGAACTTTGAAAGCCAATTTCATTCATTGATTTCAAGTGCCAAGAGCTTGCCAGTCCTAGAAGGGAATGCAAGAAAGGCCACAGAGAGAGGAAGGTTCAAAACCATCGTTGCAAATAGTACAAAGAACTCTGGTGTCCTTTTCAACTACTTGATGACTTGGATGTATTGGGTATGTGTAAAGATACAAGCTCCAAGGAGATACTGATGAGTATAGACATGGTAATGACAGATCTTTCTGTATGTGGTTAAAATCTATGAAGAGAATTAATGGAAATTACGTAGCAAATGAGACCAATACTGTACCCAGAACTCTTAAGACAGGTCCTAGGAAATTGGTGAAAAAGTCTCATTACAAATATTCTAATGATAGAACTGAAGGGGAAAGAGAATGCTGTGAAGACTTGAAGCAGGAAGAAATTGAGCAGGGTAGGTTTGAGTACATTAGCAAATGGGCTGGTTGGGGATGACGGGTTAAAACACACTGCTTTCTAAGTATAATAAAACAGCAACAAAGTAGTATAGTGAATAGAATGCTAAAATCACAAACAGGAAATTAGAATCATTGTCCTCATTATGCTAGTTTTGTGACTACAAGTTGCTGTCCCAGTTCCTGACTCAAATATCACATAATAATACCTTTTTGTTCTCTCATGAATACTGTGAATATTAATTAGGTACTATTGATGGTATACTCTGTGGATTCTGCAAAAAATACAAAATGTGTTACTGGCTTCTATTTGGCAGAGTACTTAACATGTTTAAAAATAGGGTTTCAGGGCTAAAAGATTATAGGACATTAGCCCCAATCTCACATTTTATAGAAGAGGAAATTGGGGTCTAAAGAAGTGAAATAACTTACTACCTAAATTCAGTGAAGGAGCTAGGACTAAGATCCAGGACTCCTGGCTGTCAGTCATTTCTTTCCTATACCAAATATCTTCCCAGTAAATATTTGTGGTGAGTAACACTAGCATTTGTGTTGTTTTAATAGTTCAATAGTAAGTCTGAATCCTTGGCAGTTTGCAAGTTGCTACCCAGAGAAATTCATGATTTTAAGGCAGTTATATAAAAGTTGATTTCCTTCTTAGTTATATATTTAAAATAGCATAAAGCATAATTTTAAAATACGCTCAGTTTTAGTCATTTGTGTGACTACACTTAACGTTTTAATGAGAAATGTTTACAAGAGATTTTGCCCTACTTTTGGGATAAGGGTGGGATATTTACCCAACTCAGCAGTGCTGAGTTCTTTAGATAGGAAGAAACAGGACATTATATGATACTTTGTAAATTATTTTGTTGAATGACTGTGGGCATATTAGCTGATGGGTCATGTACCAATTTAAAACAGTGTGCAGTACATAGGTAAGGTTTTATCAGTTTTACACAACTTAAAATTAACACAATTCTACTTGTACAAAGTGATACATGGAATAGAGAAGTGAAAACTGAATCAGAGAAGTCAAGCTGTATGCTGCCTGCAAGACAGCCAGAAATGTATTGTGAACCATCACTTAAAAAAAAAAAAGCCAAAGGTCCACAGAAGAGTGGCATTACCTGACCTTTATGGCTATGGACTTGGACCCACCATAAATAAAACTTTTTAGATAGCTGCTCCTTTGGAATGCAATATTAAAGCAGAAAATAAGTCACTGGCAAGGTCCAGGAATGCAGCCAGCCTAGCAGAAAGGTCTGGACCACAGCTCCAGTGGTACTGTATGTGCTAGGATCCTCTTAAGAAGTAGTGCCATGAATCAAAAAGTGACCAACTGCCGGCAGTCACGTAAATCTATGGAGTAAGTACTTTGAAGCATGACTTACAACCCTTTTACTTGGCTATGACGTGAGGGCGGAAAAAAGTGGTAGGTAGTATTTTGTTCAGGTTTCACAAGGAGCAGCAGCTCCATTTGAGCATTTCTTGTGTGGCAAGTGTGATTGACAGGTACACAGTCATCCCAAGTACACAGTGTGGAAATGGAAATCATCTGTCATGCTTACATTGTCTCTGGATACACAAAACAAGATTAAAATTATACATATAAATAATTCAAGCATGACCTAAAAAAATTCATACAGAAGGAGGTGAAACAAAAGTAATAGTCCTTTTTATTCCTCATCCCTTTCATACTCTACTTCCTAGACAGGATCAACAGTTTGGTGTTCATCCTTCAAGTTCCTTGAGTGTCTGTGTGAAACACACAGTATGTATACTCACACACATGCATACAGATAATATTCATATGCATTAATTAAGGACCTACTAGGTTCTAAATACTGTGCTAGGTGCTCATTCACTCCAAACAAATACAGGAAGAGTTCACTTCATTCAGTAGTCATTTCCTCATGAACTTTGGAACATAACTAAAATCCCAAAAGCAAGAATTTTCTAATTTGCTAAAGTAAATGTCATGTGCCCTCTACACTCAAGTCCCTATGCAGTACCTTTCAAAGGCTCTCGGAGGCAATTTACATTTTTTATACAAAATTCCAATAAGGCTGCTTTAATGGTTTTCCTTCCACAAATATTTTTAGCAGTAGCAGGTGGTGGTAGTTAAACTTGGGCAGTCCCAGAGAGAAGAATAAGAAATACGATCTAATAAGAAATTAGCCTAAAAACATTTGAGGATACAAAAACTATAAAATGCAGGTAAAAGAACTCAAAAAATTTATCTGTGTGGGGCTGTTTGAAAAAAAAAGCTGTAAGTAGCTCCCATACATTTGATATAATTTATGGCTCAGAAGAGTAACATTAACTTATTCACAGTACATTGGAAGGCAGAAATTGACATACACATTTTTAAAAAACATCTAGAGGCACATCAGCCATTTTCCAGTGAATGGAATTACTGATGTCTGTCAAATGTCTAATATATGATTTCTTTATGTGCTGAAAGTAAGGGCTACAAAAATCCACACATTTTGTAGCTTTCTGTCAGTGCTTTCTATTTGCATAAATGATGGGCTTAAAATCCCCAATTTTATGTGTTTGAAAATTTTAATTTGTGCTTATGGAATCATCGAGTTTTGGAAGTTTTTATTCTTAGAGGACATGATGCTTTCTTCTTATGGTCTTGCTTGAAAAGATTTAGAAATGTAGTTACTCTTTTTTAAAACAGCTGTGACTCTCAAACGTGTCAAACATGGTAAGAACGTGAAAAGTTGTAGTAAATCAGGGCTGTCTTAATAGTGCCTTATACTAATGGGACTTACCTAGCAGATACAAGTCTGATTTGAAGGAGTATTTATATCCTTCTCAAGCATAGAGAATTCTCACTTTAATTATATTAATTTCTGATGAAAACAGATGTTGATCCTAATGATACTTGCAAAATGCATGTAGAAAAAGATTGTATGATTTTTAAAGATCTATCTTGGCATTTGGGATATCTTTTGAAAGTGCTGAATCCTAAGGCAGGTAGGGGTGATGTGCATATGAGATCATGCAGAGATACTACATATCATTTCAGGCTTAGGACAAGAAGTAAAATAAGCATAATACATTTTCCCTACAGTTTTCAGAAAGTCATTTAGTTTTAGGATTTTATTCATTGCTTATCAAATTGTCAGTTATACCTTTTTAGGAGGTATGTGAAAAGACTTTCTTTTACAAAGCAGTATTTTTTTCCATATATGCAAATTCCGTAATAAATGACTATTACAATTAGGAAGAACTTCTGATAAGTAAATAACATTTTTTTGCAGTTTTTTATTGTGAGCTTATGGGTTTTTCCCTATTACTGGCTTAGCTACTTTGTAGCCTTAAGTTTCTTTGGTATGGCTTAGTCCATCAAAAGATATTGTTAATAATTTTAGATAACTAGGACTTATTACTAGAAAAATATACAGAAATTGTCTCACCTTTTTGTTTTGGTCTCTGCTTCACATAACATGAGCAGGGCTAGCCAGTAATAATCCCCATTCTCATAATTGATTACAACTATGTAATTTGTCATGATGGATCAGGGGACAATATTGTGTAGTATTTAAGAATGCAAATTTTAAATGCCAGAGACCTCTTATCACCTGCCATATTTTAGAAAGTTACCTACATCTCAGTATCTTCTATTTGTAAAGTGGCATTGTTAATAATATCCCAATCATAAGGTTCTGAAAACTAAATAATAGATGTAAAGCATGCTTAGTAAGCACAATGAGGAAGAATATTGATATGATTAACTCAGTAAGAAGAGTCATATAAGACCCAAAGAATAAAGAAAAGGAAAAATAACACCGTGTCCCTTTTCCCTGTAAAATCTAAGACCTTTTAATTTTCTCTGCCTGTCTTTGTTTTGTATTTTCAAGTTCTGAGCCACTATTCTAGGTATGTATATAAGCCTCTCTTCAGCCGTGGAGGCATTAGTGTATCTCAGTTGAGACTACTGGAAAAAGTGTTTTCCTGCTCTAAGCAGAGTGAAAATTGAGGATTTACTTATAGAATTAAACATTTCATTTCTCACATATACAGTATAATACAGTCACCAAATTAAGCTCAGGCAAAAGCAATGGCTTCCACTGTTCACCTTTTGGTAAAATCATCATTCAACAGCACCTTCTATGTCACAGGCACTGTTCTAGGCACTAGGGGACAGCTGGGAGCAAAAGAGACAAAACCCAAGTCAAAGACAAACCGACAAACCATCGCGTGGTGGCTGGAAGTTGAGTAGTGCTAAGAACAGGAAATCAGGAGGAGGAGAAGGGGCACCGGCTCAGGGCAGGGGGGTTTGTGTCGTGGGTGGGGCTGGTGGGGAGGCAGTGGCTACAATTTTAAATATAGTGTCAGGTAGGCTTTACCTGAGAAGGTGACATGTATGTACACACCTTAGTTGTCCTAATTTTGGCTTAAACAGTTGTTAAGGGAATTTCTGAACAACATAAAATCCAAGCCCAAGTTTTTTAGTATTTATTATATGACCACATAACAAATTATATTTAGCTGTGGCGTTTTCTTAATAAACATTGGGCATCTGTGAAGCAATACTGTCAAACTGTCAGTGTAAATGTTATTTTTTAGCAGAGAAAATGAACTGCAAGTTTTTTTTAAATTAGAATTGCCCGAATCTTGGCAATTAAACTAAATTTGTAATAGAAGATGAGTAATATAATTGATAGAATTGGAGTAAATATGTTAGACTACTGAATTCATTTACTTTGTTAACAGGGATTTTATGCTAGCAGCAATGTGAACTTGTCAAGGAAAATAGTCTTGTATTTGAAGTAATCCCATTGTAGTAATGAGAATTTACTTGAAAAGGTGTTAGATTTGGAAATTAACTAAGTTCCCTTGGGAATTTAACTTTCAGAAAAATGGTGATTTTTATCTAATATATTAAAAATATATATACTGCTTTCTCTCTCTATATATATTTTTTAAATTGACTAATAAGGATGAACATAATGAAATGAATATATTTAAGAGTAAACTATATGTTAACTTTAGGGCTTGCAGTTAATTATGCAATAATAAAATCTAAAGCAAAGTGAAATCTTGAGATCTCACATGATAGAAACAAAAAAATTGATTCATACACGGTACTATGAGTTGGACTTGCTCTTGTTCATGAGTAATGAGGATACAGAGAGGTCACCAAATTATAAAGAACTTTTAAAGATGATGGATGTTAACAATAATTGCTGACTCTTATTAGCTAGAACTAAATTTGCACACAGGCTCAGTTTTTTTGTGTGCGTATGTGTGGTAAGTTTATGTTCATTAATCAAAGTTTATGTTCAACAAATCTGTAAGTGGATTGATTTATTCTAGAGTGAAGCTTAAATGTTGAGACATTTTTAAACACATTTCTATGTATTTTTTCTTTGTTTTGCCTAATTTATTTACTGAAGAAAGTCTTAGGACGTATTTATTTTTTTCTATTACAAAAGTACTACACACTCTGAAAGAGAAGAGGGGATTGATAAAAGGAAAAGAGGGGACGTGAACTCCACAGTCCAAGCAGGTTTATAGCTAAACCTGAGAGGGCCCCCTCTGTACCTGTGAGCAAAACAAAGGAAAGGGGTCTCTAACAGGCCAAGAGGCTTCTTATGGCCAGGGTTTTTGGCGGGCTCTTTGAGGAGAGGGGTCAGGGGAAAGGTGGGCTCATGGCTTGCTGACATGTCCTCTGGAGGACGCTTGTAGCCTGGGTAAGATGAAACCTAGGTCTCTCTGAGATGGTGGGTGGGCTTATTCAAAAAGACAGTACTCTTGTCTGGATTCTAACACACTCACTGTGGGAAATTCTGGACACAGAAAGTCACAAAGAAATCAACCCCCATAATTCACCACCATTAACATTTTACATATTTCTGTGTTTTAAAACACAAATATGAACCTTATTTTGCTGTGTGTAAATATATAAATACATATACCTTTATTATAATTGTAAGATTTATAATTTGAAGTTATCTAGCAAAATGGTTGAGATCATAAACATTGGAATCAGAGATAACTTGAATTTAAGTCTTAACTCCACATGCTTCTTAATTATGTGAGCTGGGCAAGTTCTGAGTGTCAATTTCTTGTTAAATGGGGAGGATGAGGATGATAGTACTTTCCTCACAGGTTGTTCATAGGTAGGATTAAATGAAATTATACATATAAAAAACAAATCTCTGCCCCCGTAGCAAGTATATAGGAAACAAGAGCTTCCTCAACCATACTTGTTACTGTCTCATCTTTTTTATTAAAGCCATATCAGTAGGTGTGAAATAGTGTTTAATCGTGGTTTTGATTTGCATTTCCTTGATGGCTGATGAGGTTGAGCATCTTTTCATGTGCTTATTGGCCATTTGCTTGTGCTCCTTTGTCATTTTTAGTTTGGGTTTGTCTTTTGATTATTGAGCTGCAGGTGTTCTTTAGATATTCTGGATACAAATTTCTTACCAGGTATGTAATATGTAAATATTTTCTCCCATTCTGTGGGTTGTCTTTTCACTTTTTTGATGATACCCTTCAAAGAATAAAAGCTTTTAATTTTGATGAAATCCATTTTTTTTGTTGTTGTTGCTTGTGCTTTTGGTGTCATCTTTTGGTGCCTAATTAAGGTGAGAAAGATTTTACACCTGTTTTCTAAATGGAATTCTATGGTTTTAACTCTTATATTTAAGTCTTTGATCTGTTTTGAGGTAGATTTTATATCTGGTGCAAGGTAGAGTCTACTTTGATTCTTTTGCATATGGATATCCAGTTGCCCATCATTTGTTGAAAAGACTGTTCCTTTCCCATTGAATTATTCATCAAAAAGCAATTGACCATAAATACAAGGGTTTATTTCTGACCTTCAGTTCTGTTGCACAGATTTCTATGTTTATTCTTATGCCAGCACCACAGAGTCTTTGATTACCATAGCTTTATAGCAGGTTTTGAAATTAGGAAGGGTAGGTCCTCCAATTTTGTCTGGTTCCCAAGATTGGTATGACCTTCTTGGGTCCCTAGAATTTCCATATGAACTAAAGGATCAGTTTGCCAATTTCCACAAGAAAGGCAAATGGGATTTTGATAGGAATTGCATCGAAACTGTAGATCAATTTGGGGAGTATTGCTGTCTTAATACTGTATCTTCTGATCCATCAATATGGAAGCCTTTTCATTTTTTCAGGTTTTTAATTTCTTTCAACAATGTGTTTTTCAGAGTACAAGTCTTCTGCTTTTGTAAAATATATGGCTAAATATTTTCTTCTTTTTGATGATACTGTAAATGGAATTGTGTTAGTTTACAGATTTGTACATTGGTGACATGCAGAAATACAATTGATTTTTATGTATTGATCTCATACCTTGAAACTTTGCTGAGCTAATTTATTAGTTGTAATAGTTTGTTAGTATATTCCTTAGGATTTTCTATATATAAGATTGTGTCATTTGTGAATAGAGATAGTTTTACTGCCTTCTTTCCAATCTGGATGCTTTTTTATTTCTTTTTCTTGCTTAATTGCCCTGGCTAGAACCTCCACCTCCAGTACAATATTGAATAGGATTAGTGAGAACAGATATTATCTTTTCTTTGATTTAAGGGAGAAAACATTCAGTTTTTGCCAATAAGTATGATGTTCGCTGTGGTTTGTCATAGATGCGTGTTGTCTAGTTCAGGATGTTTCCTTCTGTTCCTAGTTTGTGAAATGCTTCTGTCATGAAATAATGTTGGATTTTGTCAAATGATTTATCTGCATATTTGAGATGATCATGTAGTTTTTTGTACTTTATTCTGATGATATAGTATATTATACAAACTGATTTTTGGGTGTTAAAACTAACCTTCCGTTCCTGGGATACATACAACTTGGTCATGGTGTATAATCCCTTTTATATGTTGCTGGATTCACTGGATTGAGTTTGCTAGTTTTGTTTTTGTTTTTGTTTTTAGGTTTTTGGGTCTATATCCTTAAGAGGTATTAGTCTGTAATTTTTGCGTGATGTCTGTGATTTTGGCATAAGAGTAGTACTGGCCTCAAAGAATTAATTGGGTGTGTTCCTTCCTCTATTTTTTTGGAAGCATTTGTAAAGAATTGGTATTCTTCTTCTAATATTTGATAGAATTCATCAGTGATGCCATCTGGACCTGGGATTTTCCTTTCTGGGAAGTTTTAAACATCTTTTATCTAGTTTGCTTTCCTTTCTAGCTGTTGTTCCTTTATTTCAAGGATTCTTTTTTCATTCTTTCTTGTGTGGCTGAAAAAAAAACGACCTTACTCTTATTTGACAAGGATAATAATTATGTTATACCACTTTCAAAAACAAACAAGCGTAACAAAAACAAAATTAAAAGAAAGGAATAAAGGAAGTGAAGAAAGCAAACCACTTTTTTTTTTTGAAAAATAACAACTGTTTATTTCTTTTAAAGAACTAGAAGGAAACCTTCCCCTTGGAAGTGAGATTTGTTTACACCGTCCAGGTGTTGGAGGGCAAAACACTTATTTTTAGAAGTCCAATGCGCTATCCATTGCACTACAGAGCCGGATCAAAACACTTATTTTTAATGAAATGTTTTTGTGGTTGGCCTGTGAATAAAATAATGTCAATAGGTGTTGACACAATAGGTCCCATTGTGTCAATAGGTCATTTTGCTTTAAAGTAAAAAAACACAGACTTTAGAAGATGGTCATTTAATATATTAAAAATTCCTGCATTTTGAATATTCTTTATAGTTTATGTTCTGTGTCTTATGCTTTGGATTTTATAAAGGCTGTTTTGTATTATGGCAATAATTTATTATGAGGTTATATAAGTAGAAATGATCCAGAATGCTCTAATAGTACTTCATATACTTAACAATAAGGTAATACTAGATTTTCTAGCTGTTTCTAGTAATTACTACCCTAGATCATAATCATCAAGAATAATATTTTTAAAAGAAATGATTTTACTAAGGATGAAAAACCTGTGGTGAGATGTTTTCAAGTGATGTAGATGAAGTTAAATCCATTTATAGCATTTCAAATTGCTTTTACTTGGACTGGGACTTACACAACTGCTGATGGGGAGCATCATAGTACCAATCCCACCCTGTTAATGTATTATGTAAATGGCGAGGAATAATGGGAAGAAAAGCTATGACATAAAATTACTAGACTATTATTTTAGAAATTAAGTTTTAAAAGTAATCATGCAGTGCCACTACCCATTCCTGCGCTACCCCAGTAAGGTAACGATAAATAAAGGCCAGCTGGCGTGTTCCTGTCTTTCACCAGCTTGTCAGTTTGGATGTAAAGATGTATTTGAAAGTTAGTGATGGGCCTACAAAAATCATTTTTTATCTACTAAGTAGTCTTGTTAAGTAGTTATTAAGAAAGATAGCTTTAATAAAATTTTAATAATATAGATTATCTGAGTTAAAATAACCTGAAGAGAAACAGTCTGGTCATCAAAGCTGTCTGACTTTGTTCTTTCAAAAACAAGATGTCTTCTTTCCCATATCAATAGCATGTGAACTTGACTTATTTTTCTAGTAGCCTTGATGAATTTGCTTTGCCCATTGATTGCATTTTCCCACAGGACTTCTCTTCTGGCACACATGTTTGTGAAAACACTGGTTGTGAAATAGAGCGTTTGGCCTTTGTGTAAGACAAGGGTTTTCCAACTTGAAACATTAGGGCTGGAATATACGTGAGCTAATAAACCTAAGATAGGGGCTAGTACTTAAGCTTATCACATTAGTGAAATAATTAAAAGAAAATACGTAGAAGTTGAAAAATTAATTGAATGCAGAGTACACTGATAAAAGAGTCTGAATAAGTTTGAAAAACAAAGTAGCATTGTATAGAACCAAATACCAATATTTGATACAAAGGATAATATTGTTACAGGAAATCATTAAAAGAGAAATGAGGAGCATTGTGTATTTACTCGGTCCTTGTCCCCACCACAACAAAGAATTGAAGGGCAGAGACACAGTAGTGAAACAGAGTAAAAGCTTTATTTAAAGTTACTTAAAGAGAGAAGTGCAGCAGGCAACCTCAGCAAGGAGGGGCGTCCCGAAAGGTTGGAGAAAGTTTAAGATGAAAAGGTTACATACTTAGAAAGTGTGGGCCACCTCAGAGAGAGGAGCGCCCCCTGAAAGGTTGAAAAGAGGGTTTAAAGTTAAAAGGTCATGCACTTGGAAAGTGCGGGCGACCTCAGAGAGGAGCGCGCCGAAAGGTTGGGGGTTCCCCCTTTTAAGGATTCTTTAGGAATGTGACTAAGGGCTGGGGGTGCAGACCTGTTAAGTGGTCTTTGAATACTTAGATTTAACTTGACACAAGGAAGTTCCTGCTCTGATTTCTCCCCGGGATACCTGCGTCTTGGTCTGGGAGCAGATCCAGCAGGCTGCCTGCCCAGCCCCCAACGTGGGCTGAGTTATTGTCTGTTTGCTAAAGAGTAAGTTAAGAATCTTATATTTTTAACTTCCTGGGTATTAAAATGCAATCTTTAAAATGGAATCCTTCCTGCCTTTCACTGTGTTGTTTATGGTTGGGCCTGCATGCTAAATTAGTTGCCTTAGGTTACAAACTACTTAATTAGGGCGGGAAGGAGAAAAAAAACAGCATTTAGGTAAAGGTAAAGAAAGTAAGCTGGCCTGCAGGATTAGCACAATAAAGACGGGCTCTGCTTAGGTACCTTCCTTCATCTGGGAAATATTCAAACAGTCCAGGCCAAGTTGCTCTTGGCTTTTTGAGCTTTAATTGATTAATTTTGGGTCTTTTTAGTGGACTTTTCTGGCCTTTTTCTCTTTCCACCCCGCTCTTATCTGTTTTCCTGCCTAACAAAACTATGTTTAGTTTTATAATCTCTTACTTTCGTTCTCTAGGATTTAAGGTAGAAGCAGTCTTTTTATCTCTACCTATTGATAGGAAAACCATATGAAATATGACTAAAGAGTCTAATTATAGGCAATTTATTTAATTACTTTATAATTATACACTAGATATATAAAGCCCCACTATAACACAATTTGTTGTGTTTTGTCATCTAACTAGAGTGATAATCGATATGATGATTAAACCCACTATGAATAAAGGGCTCACTTACTAAGTAAGTTCTGATTATCCGTTATGAATCAGGCATTGGATATATTCTAAGATATCGGGGCATTGTCTGGTTAAATTTTGTATGACTTTTATTGATACTTTAATGCATTATTTAAGATATACAAAAAGATAAGAGTAAGCCAACAGTGTCCATTTACAGGCCAGCGACAAATGTAGTTGAAGGCCCCTATATGCCCTTTACCTTGGAAGAAACAGGCAACAGCCATGAAGGTTTAAATTATATACACTTACATGGACACACACATACATAAACATCTAAGTTTTGTACTGTGATATACTATAAAGTTCATTAGACAAAACAAATGGGCCATGTTTGGGTCTAGCTGCTAAGGCTGGAAGAGGGTTGAATCACTGTGATATAATGAGTCATAAGAAATACCTATTTGGTCATTCGTTTGACCAAATATATATTGCCCAGGTATATTGGTCTTCAACCACAGTTCTTGAAAACACTGTAGATAGACTCTTAAAGGTGAAATGGGTGTTTTGTTATGTTAATGAGAGGCTTTTGGGCCCATCCCCAAGGGCAGGGCTGGAGGCTGAATCATGCAGTGGCCAATAATTTAGTCAGTCAAGAGGACGCCATGAAGCTCTCACAGGAAACCCCCTGAGGAGAGTTTCTGTTCTCTGCTTGGCTTGTCTTGCTCCTCAGTGGGGGAGAGCTTCTAGGCTTGGGGAACCAGAATTCCTCCATGTGCCAGCAAGCCAGGCCCCTAGCTCCAAGAGGATAGAAGCTTCCTTGTTTGGAACCTTTGCCCTATATCTCACTTCATCTGGCTGTTAACTTCATGTGGCTGAGCAACTCTAGAAAATTAATTGAACCTAAGGGGGAGGTTGTTGGAAGCTCCAGTCTAACTGGTAGGTCAAAAGTACAGGTTAACTGCCTGGGGCTGTGGCAGGCATCTGGAGTGGGGGGTGGAGGGCAGTCTTTAGGGTGGAGCCCTTAACCTGGGGAATCTGGTGCTGTCTCCCAGCAGATAGCCTCAGAGCTGAGTTGAGCTAGTGTTCAAGAATTACTTGGTGTTATGTGACCCCCTCCCACGTGCTTATACACTTTGGAGTTGGGTCTGGGAACTGATCGGAGTTAAACTATTACTGCTGTGCCTAACATTGTTATTGTTGTATATATATGTAGCAAACACACACCCTCACAGTCACCATCTGCATTGAGATATGCAATTCCAGAAACTGGGGTAAACTTGAGTGAGGTATTTACAGAAGAATTTGAATAATGGTTAAGGAGGAGAGCAAAAAAAAAAAAAAAAAAAGCGTAAGATTTGAGGTACAAATTAAAGCTATGCTATGATGAGCCAGAAATGGGCTTAACTAACCCCTTTTCTGTAATATAACCACTTTAAGAATCCATTGAAAGCTAAAGGTCCTCCTTGCAAAAATTACACATGTACATATTTATACTTAATTCCAATTTCAGGGAGTTTACAGATTCTCTGAAGTCTTGGTTACTGAATATTGGCATAAGTAAATGAATATTGGCATTTATTTGGGGTAGATAAGGGTGCAAAATGAATCAGACAAAGTGATTTGGGTTAGCATATGAATGAATCTGAGGTGTCTTCATAAAGTAAGAAGAGGGAGATAGTCCTTGTCAAGAAGTTGGGCTTCGTTAGTCTACAGAAAACTCCAGGTTTTGTTACACACCTCAAAAAAGCTGGAAAAAAGAAAGTTTAGTCACTGCTGCAGGCAGGCAGTGGGACGCTGGGTAAGTGAGGCTTTGGCTACAAGCTTCAAGAACAGCTTCCTCCACTTAAACCTCCTTATTATTATATCTTTGGATTCTATTTAAAATATTGACTAGTAGATGAGTTCTACTCCTTGTAAGGATATTTGTGTACAAATAACTCTTCAGACCCTGCTTTCAGTTCTTTTGGGTATATACCCAGAAGTGGAATTGCTGGATCATAATGGTAATTAAATTTTTAATTTTTTGAAGAAATGCCATACTGTTTTCCATAGAGGTGGCACCATTTTTTACATTCCCAGAAATAGCACAAGGGTTCCAATTTCGTCACATCTTCACCAACTTTTTGTTATTTTCTTTTTTTTAAATAATCATCATAACAGGTGTGAGGTAGTAGCTCATTGTAGTTTTGATAAGTATTTCTCTAATGATTAGTGAGACTGAGCACCTTTTCATGTATTCATTGGCCATTTGTGTATCTTCTTTGGAGAAATGTCTGTTCATGTCCCTGTTCATTTTCAAATCAAGTTGTTTTTGTCTTGTGAGTTTTAACAGTTCTCTATATATTCTGGACATTAATCCTTTATCAGATGTATGATTTGTAGGTATTTTCTATTCGGTGGATTCATTTTTACTCATTTCATATTGTCTTTTGATTTCCCAAATGTTTTAATTTTCATGAAGTCCAATTGTCAATTTTTTCTCTTGTTGCATGTGTCTTTGGTGTCATATCTGAGAAATCACTGCCAAATCCAACGTTATGAAGCCTTTGCCCAATGTTTTCTTCTAAGAGTTTTATAGTTGTAGATCTTACATGTAGGTCTTTGAGCCATTTTGAGTTAATTTTGTATATGGTGTTCAGTAAGGTTCTAACTTCATTCTTTCACATTTGGATATCCAATTTTCTCAGGACTGTTTATTGAAAAGAACAGGAAGCAACAGGAATCTGTCTCCCCACTTAGATAACTATGTCACTATAGCAATATCAGTCTGATATAAATATTTTAGAACTTTAGAGTCTACTGAAGGCTTGGAACTTCCAGGGGGCTTGGACAGTAAATCGCAGTTATTTTAGTCAATATCAGTTTTTAGTATAGTAGTAGCTACCCATCTCCCATCCCCAGCCAGGCAGGCAGCTGTGCACACATTCCAGAAGCAGCTTGCGCAGTTTGCAGAAACCCAGACAGGCAAAAAGGACTGTCCTCCAAACAGGGAATTTGTGCTCGGATGACTAATTGCTGCTTCTAATCACAAAAGTGCAGACAAGGAGGGATGTCGCCATTTTTGTTGCATGTCCCTTCATTTTTGCAAGCCACTCTTTGGCTGAATTCGCTTCCAGGAGACTTAAAAGAGCTAACACTCTTTTTTACTCCTTCTCTTCATTTTTCTCCCCGCCCCCCTGCTTTTTGGGAGCCAGACACCAAGGATTAGGACATTCAAAAGCAACTATAGAGAGAGAGAAAATTAGAAAGTGACTGTACATGTCCAGAGAAGTATGCAGGCTCTGAAAAGACCTGGAAAAAGACCTTAGGTTTATCCATGGCACCAAGATACTAGGTACTGTATTTTTTTGTTGGTATGGTAAATACTTATATGGCATATGTGTATATTATATATTAATATATGTATATATACATATATGTATGTCTGTATATGCATACATACACGTGTATTTCTTAAAGTACATTTTATAACAGATTATTGCTGGTATATGTAGTTGACTTCTATTTCCCATGTAATACATATTTTTTTGTTCATTACTTTTACTGCATTCTTTTATGTTAGATTATTTCTCGCATGCCAATTTTATTTCCTTCCAATTTCTTTTACTATAGATTTTTAAGTTATTTTCTTAGTGGTTGCCCTAGGGTTATAAGTAACATCTTAATTTATCAGTCTAATTAGAATTAATGCCAACTGAGTTTCAATTATATATAAAAACTTTGCTACTCTAAAGCTTTGTCCCATCCAACCTTTTCATGGTTATTGTCACAGATTATATCTGTAAACATTGTGCCCATCAACCTAGATTTATAATTTTTTATGTAATTATTTTTTAAATATGGAAAAAAGTTGTAAATCAAAAATACATTAATATTGACTCTTATACTTTCCTATGTTTCCTTTACCATTGTTCTTTTTTCTTCATATGGATTTTAATTACTATCTAGTGTTCTTCATTTTAGCCCGAAGGACTCCTTTGGGCATTTTTATAGGACAGGTCCTCTAGTAATGAATACTTTCATTGTTTGTTTTTCTGGGAATGTCTTAATTTCTTCATTTTTGAAGGATAGTTTTACTGGATAGATGATTCATGGTTAGTAGTCTTTTTCTTTCAGCGCTTTAATCCCACTGCCTTCTGGCCTTCATAGTTTCTGATGAGAAATCTGATGTAAATCTCATTGGTGATCCTCTGTATTTGATGTCATTTCTGTCTTGTCGCTTTCAAGATTCTTTCCTTATCTTTTAACAATGTGTCTCAGTATAGATCTCTTTGATTTTGTCCTGCTTGGACTTTGTTGACATTCTTGGATGTGTAGATAAATGGCTTTCATCAAATTTGGAACATTATCAGCTATTATTTCTTCAAATATTCTCTCTGCCCTTCTCTGTCTTTTCCTGCTGACTTCCATTATATATATGTTGGCATGATTGATGGGATCCTAGAGATCTATAAAGCTTTTTCTATTTTAATTCATTCTTTTTCCTTTGTGCCACTTAGACTGTTAATTTCAACTGAACTGTCTTCAAGTTCACTATCTGTCTTCTGCCTGTTTGTCATGTTGTACTTCTCTAGTGAATTTTTCATTTCACTAGTTGTATTCTTCAACTCCAAAATTTCTGTGGTTTTATAATTTCCACCTGATAATTGATTTTCACTATTTGATTAGACATTGGTCTTATATTTTTAAGGTTTTTTTTGTCCATAGTTTCTTTTAGTTCTTTGAGAATATTTAAAATAATTGATTTAGTCTTTGTCGAGTAAGACCAATATCCAAGCCTTCTCAGGAATAGTTTCTCTTAGTTACTTTTTTCCAGTGTATGGGCCATAATCTCTTGTTTCTTTGCATACTTTTTATTGAAAATTAGACATTTTGTATAATACAATGTGGTCAATCCTGTAATCAGATTCTCCTCCTTCCCAGAGGTTATTGTTGCTGTTTTTTGTAATTGTTGTTTGTGTAGTTTCTTTTCTGTACTAATTTTATAAAGTCTATATTCTTTGTTTTGTGTAACCTGAAGTCTTTGTTCCATTAGCTTACTGATCAGATGATTCAACAAAAGTTTCCTTAAACATCTAGAACCAAAAAAAATCTCCATCTTTGCTGATAGGTTCTGTGTATGTGTTGCGCACACCTTCCACACTAAGGCCATTTACTTCTTTTACAAACTCTGCCTTTGTCTTCATTTTCTGAAGGTCAGCCAGAACTGAGACCTTAGGGCTTTCTCAGTGCTTTTCTGAGCATACATCTAGCCCTGGCATGACATGGTCTTCCAGATTCTCAGGAATGTCTGAGAACTTTTTAAAGCTCTTATTCTCTAAAATGACTCACTCCCCAGCCTTTCCTCTCAAGCTTTTTGGTTTGTCTGTTGTTTATATTTACTGTTATTCCTTGCCCTACCTAGGTGACAGTGGCTAATGCATTTGCCTTTAAATGTACTCAACAGATGCCCTCTGGGCTGTCACCTTATTCCTAAGAGAGTTCTGAGTTAGTCAAAATAAAGGCAAGTCCTTTGAGCTGGGGGTGCCACCAAACAACCACATTTCTTTGAGAATGAGTTCAGCTCTGTTCTGGTACTAGCAACCTGCAGTTGTCTTCAGGTTGCAGACTGTTGTCTTCAGAATCTATGCTGATCTGGGGAACAGTAGACAGTACCAGAGTAAGTTTAAAACATCAAAAAAACTCTCTTACTGAGATTCAACTATTTTTTGTTTATTAAGCATTTGCCTGGTTGCTGTGAATCCTGATTAGTTGCCAGATTTCCAATAGCTTTGATTTTGACAGTCCTTACCAGTTTATTCACTGCTTTCATGGAGGGATAGGCTTTTGGAGTTTGTTACTCCACCATTTTTGCTGACATCATTCATGCATTTGACTTCTAAAAATTAATTTTGTATCCTGCAACCCTGTTAAACTCTCTTATTTATGGTATTGATTTATCTATATATTTTTAAAAATTATTTACACAATTAAGTCTACATAATTGTGTCATCTCCAAAGATAAAATTTTTGTTTCTTCCTTTAAATATTTACATCTCTTCATTATTTTCCTTGTTTAACTATTTTGCTTAGGAGCTCTAGTACAATGTTGAATGAAAATGGTGATAATAAGCATCCTTGTCTTGTTCCTGATTTAAAGAAATGCTTCTGCTATTTCCTCATTAGAAATGATCTTTGCAATAGGATTAGTGTCTAATATTAAGGAAGTTCCCATCTATTCCTAGTTTTCTAAGAGTTGTATGTTATTAAAATATGACTGGATGTTGAGAGTTTTAAAGTCATGAGTGGAAAATGAATAAAACAAAATTTCTGCATCTATTGAAATGCTTTTATATATGTTTTTTTCTTTAACCTGTAAATATGGTGAATAATGTTTACTGATATCCTAGTGTAAACCAACCTTGCAAATCCCAAGATATATCCAGCTACATCATATGTATTATCAGTTTAATCATTACTAGAGGTAGTTTGCTAAGGTTGTGTTTATGATTTTTGTGTTTAGAATGAAACTAGCCTGGTAATGTCCATTTTTATATACTTCCTGACTATCAAGCCATGTCAGCATCATGCAAAGAATTGTAGGTATTCTCTCTTTTCCTCTTTTCTGGAAAGTTTGCATAATATTTATAGTGAACATTCCTTCAGTATTTGTAGAATTTTTCAGAAAAATCACCTGAACTTGGAGTTTTCTTTTTGGGAGAAAAACTTAACTTTTATTATTTTAGCCATTATAGGACTACTCAAGCTTTCTGTTTTTTTTAGTAAGCTTTAATAAGTCATATGTTCTAGCTATTTATATATTTAATTTGATTTTCAAATTTATTGGTATAAAGTTATTCATGGTATTTTTATCTTCTTTAAATTGAGATATAATTGAATATAACTTCATGTTAGTTTTAGGTATATAACATAATGATTTGATATTTGTATATCTTGCAAAATGATCACTACAAGTCTAGTTAACATCCATCACCATACACATTTTTCCCTGTGTTAAGAACTTTTAAGATTTACTCTCTTAGCAACTTTCAAATATACAATAAGTATTATTAATTATAGTCACTACACTGTACATTACATTCCATGACTTATTTTATAGTTGGAAGTTAGCACTTTTGACCACTTTCACCCTTTTTGCCTACCCCCTACTCTTGCTTCTGGCAACCACCAGTATGTTTTCTGTATCTATGAGCTCATTTTCTTTTTGTTTTTAGATTCCACATACAAGTGAGATCTATAGTATTTGTCTTTCTCTGTCTGACTTATTTCACCTAGTAAAATGTCCTCAGGGTTCATCCATGTTGGAGCAAATGGAAAGATTTCCTTCATTTTTTATGGTTGCATTATGCGTGTGTGTGTGTGTGTACATTTTCTTTATCCGTTCATCTGTTGATGGACACTTACATTGCTTCTATATCTGGCTACTGTAAATAATGTTGCAGTCTTTTTATGTTTTAAAATCTTGTGGATCTGCATTTGTGCCTCCCTTTTCATCCCTAAGACTAATTTTATTTTTTCTCTGCCTTGATTTATCTCACTAGAGGTTTATATTTTATATTGATCTTTTCAAATAACCAACTTCTGGATTTGTAGATCCTATATGTAAACTCATATGTTTATTTTTGTTCCTTTGTTATCTTTTTCATCCTTTATTATTCCCTCCCTTCTATCTTTTTGGGCTTCTGCTCTTCTTTTTCTATCTTCTTCAATCGTGCAGTAAACTCTTTAATTTAATATTATGGTAAACTCCTTTTTTTAATGTGAACATTTATGGCAAATATCCCTTTAAGCCCATTTTTATATGTAATTTTTAAAAATTGTCACCCAGTTCTATATATTTCCATTCCAATATTTTTCTACCTATGAATTTTTTAATATTTAAAAATTTTTTCCAAATAAATTTTTGTTACTGATATCAAAGTTAATTGCATTATGTTCAGAGAATGCACATTAATAATTCTTTAAAATTTGTGGAGGCTAGTCTTATGGCCTAATTTCTGTAAATATTCCAGCTGGACTTAAAAAGAATGTGTTTTCTCCCAGTTTTTGGATGGAGTGTTCCATATTTGTCCATTACATCAAGCACTACTAATTTGCTATTTATAGATTCTATATCCTTGCTCTCTTTCTCTCTTTTTTTTTTGTCTGCTTGTTCTATCAATTACTGAGAAAGGTGTTTTAATCTCTGATAAACATGGTGGATTTTTCAGTTTGTCTGTATATGGCCACTTTTAAAAGAAAATATTTCTCTACATCTAATCATTTGCAATTATATTAAATCACGTTTTGAGAATTTTGCAGGTCTTCTATCTCAGATGTTCTTTTTGCATAAATCATATTAGCCATTGCAACATTCTAATCATGAATTGCATCCTAGGAGTCTCACTGAAATATATAAAATTGTTATTGTTGTTGTTAATATATGTAAAAATAAGAGTTACTTGTTTTGAAATATCCACCATATGCCAGGCATTGTGCTAGAAGCTTTATTTACAATAAAAGTCCTTTTATCTAACATGATTGGGACAGGTGGCTGGTTAGTTCATTAAAAATGTTGATTAAAATAAGCAATCATTAAGAAATGAAACATAGTTTAAACATTTTATTTGAACTTAAAATGTGTGCTTACATGTACATTCATTCACCAATCTTTATGTATGATTCTGTTTAGTGAAGTTTAGCATTTTTCATGCATAAACCACACTGTAATGCCTTGTCAAGAATTTCTAGTTTCTGTTGATGTAAATTGGAGCACTCAAAGAAATTTTCAAACTAATATGAGCACAGAATTATAGGTTTCTTATTATTTTTAAGCAAACTTTATAATTTTCCTCTCCACACCTAATTTGAAAACAGTTCTTTAGTGCCTCATCTTTATTGACTCACTCACTTTAATTTTGTATAGAAACTTTTTCCTTCAATTGAGTCACTCACTTCAGTTTAATTTTTTATAGAAATCTTTTCGTATTCTACTGGTTGAAATAATGTTTACATGATGTTTAACCAAACAACATAATTATGGTAACAATTGTGATTAGTATAAGCAGACTTTGGAATTAACCCATCTGACTCCTTGTAAATATACAGCCCTAAACGATGGGAGCTGAGGGTTGTGGTTGTGCTAGAGAGCAGTCATCTAGTTGGGAGCCTTTGTGTCATTACATGATACAGAAGCAGTGCAGAGAATTATTTTAATCTGTCATGTTAGTTAAGTAGAGGTCACTTACAACCATTTATAACAATGGTCTTTACAGCTCTGCAGGGAGGTAATGTTAAGGAAGGGAGACTGTATTTATGCAAGATCCCATCATTAGCATATTACTGAGACAGGACTGGGACCTAGGCCTGGAATTCCAACCACAGTCATTCCACAAAGCTGTGAGACCACTCTGTTATAATCTGTGTATGTTTTAATTGAGTTTTACTTCATTTATTGCTCTTGCTTCATAAATTAGTATATAGGCCTCTACAATAGGAAATACTATCTCCGCCCCCCTTAGTTATTTTTTTTTTCGTGAAGATTACTAGACACTTGCCATACTTTTTCTTCTCTTTTCTTTTTCTCCATGGTAGTCAGTCTTGGCTTTATCTGGATAGTCTCTTGCCCTCTCTTCAAGTCACAGTTCCCTTGGTCAAGTTAACTTGTCTCTGGGCAGACACACTCACTCTGATTCTTAAGAAGTATTCTTTGTCCCTACCCAGAAGCTTGGATTCCAAGCCATCATCTAGAAAGCAGAATGTTAGTCATCAGAGACATGTTACCTTCTGTTCATTTCTTATTCCCTCTTTTCTTTTCTAAAGCTACAGCCTGTGCCTCCGACTTTCCTCACTTCCTCTCCATGACTCACTTTTATTTAGTGATGATTCTTTTCTTTTAATGGTGCCATTCATCCCTAAATGAGTCAGCATAAGTGAGATCAAGTTAGTGAGCCTTGACACAGGTTTGATGAGCCTCTCATACTTTATGGATAGATGAAGACATCTACTGACCAGTCACATCCAGTGCACACACATTCTAACAGAAGTCTTTGCCATCATCACCACCGCCATCACTTTCCTTTCCTCCCAGGTGCTTCACAAGTCCCTCCTATTGATTTGTGTTACCTTTCCAGAAGGCCTGGTCCAAGTACTGGAACAAATATGGTAGTTATGTAGAGCTTCAGTGATGCAGAACATGTCTCTGGCACACTTCCTTGTAGAGTCAAGTCTTCTGATTTTTATACTTCTTGGCATTCATTGTGTTGTATTTTCAGTTGGAATCCAATCCTTAGGGGCTCCTTTGACTAACTCTTTTAGCAAATTGCTTTAGTAAATTGTGTGATCTCCCAGACTCTGGTAGCTTATTTTTCAAGCCATCTCATTCTTTCATGAACCATGTTAACTTTTCTGCGGGCATCATGAATTTTGATCATCAGCAGGTTTGTACTATATTTCCTCTAAGGACCAACAGACTGTAATCCAGTTAAAACACAAAGGAACCCTTGAGGAATATTAGAGAAGCCCTCATCTTTTTTACTTTCCAACCTCTGCTATAAGGACAGATTAGTTTATTGGTTCAGACTGTGAGCTGAACTTTGGGGCAACTGATCTAGCAACCCTCTTTCCAAACCCATACCTTCCATAGGCTTCTATGTCTCAGTAAATGGCCACTTCATCCCTCCAATTGTTCAGGCCATAGTCCTTGCAGTCATAATTGATTCTACTCTTTTTCTCATACTCTATATTCAATTTGTTTTCAAGTCCTGCTTGTCTTTCGTTCAAAAATATATCTAAAATATGATCACATCTCACTAGCTCCGTCTTGTGCTGAATGAATTAACTCCAGGAAGAGACCTTGTGCCCATAGGCATATCCAAATTATAGGACACCTACCCTGTCTTATTGTTCATACAGAGTTTTGACATAAAGTCCAATTGGGGAGATGGATTCTGTTCCACACTACCTCCTCGCACTTTCTGTTATTGTTAATTTACTGTGACCCAGAATAAGAGAGGACAAGCGAAAAGTCTCAGGACACCATTAGGTAGGTTAGTGATGGTACGAGTCAAGGCCCAAGTGCTACTCATGAAAAGGACTGAACTCTTGCCAGCTTAGTATCTCTATGTTTATGCACATGTAAGAATTTGAAGATGAGAGGAAGAAGAAGAGAAGGAAGTGGGAGAGAGGAAATGCTTTTGTAAAATTCTCTTTTTAAATTGAGAGGCAGTTTTGCATAACATTAAAGAGTGTGGAAGAGCCAGTCAGCCTCCGTCTGAATCCTACCAATCGCCATGTGACCTTGGGGAAAGTTTTTTTCTCTTTCCAGTTTTACTGAAAAACAATTGATATATATCACTGTATAAGTTTAAGTTGTGTAGCATGATGGTTTGATTTACATATATTGTGAAATGATTACCACAATAGGTTTAGTTAATATCCATTACCTCTCATAGATACAATACAAAAAAAAGAAAAAAAACATTTCTCCTTGTGCTGAGAACTCTCAGGATGTACCTTCTTAACTTTCCTATGTAACATACAGCAGTGTTAAAATAGTCATCACGTTGTACATTACATCTGTAGTACTTATCTTATAATTGAAAGCTTGTGCCTTTTTTACCAACTTCCTCCAATTCCCCTCCCCAACCCCCTGCCTCTGATAACCACAAATCTGATCTCTTTATGAGTTTTGTTTTGTTTTTAGATTCCACATATAAGTGAGATCATACAGTATTTATCTTTCTCTGTCTGACTTATTTCTCTTAGCACAATGCCTTTAAGGCCCATTCATGTTGTCACAAATGATAGGATTTTCTTGTGTTTTTTTTATGGCTGAATAATATTCCATTGTGTCCATTTTGTGTGTGTGTGTGTGTGTGTGTGTGTGTGTGTGTGTGTGTGTACACCATAACTTCTTTATGCCTTCATCCATCAATGGTTAGTTAGGTTGTTTCCATGTCCTGGCTCTTGTAAATAATGCTGCTATGAACATGAGGATGCAGATATTATTTCAAGTTAGTGTTTTGATTTCCTTTGGATATATTCCCAGGAGTGGGATTGCTGGATCATATGGTAGTTCTATATTTAATTTTTTGAGGAACCTCCATACTATTTTACACAGAGGCAGTAGCTGGAGAAATCTGTCAACGTCTCCTTGGTTCTGTGGCCTTTTTGAGAAGAGGATAGAACTAGCATCTGCTTAACTCCATAGGGCTGTTGTGAAGATCAGGTGAATTAGTACATGTAAAGCAATTAAACAGCCTTAATACATAATGTGTAAGGATTTTTTTTAAGCCAATTAAAAAAAACAGCATTGTGGCCATTAGAATTCCTGAGGGCATAAAGAGTCACAAACATTTTTGTGATGAACCAGGATTCCCATTGCCGTGGATTAGGGCTCTCTTCCCTTGTGCAGCAGGGAGGTTTTTTCTTTTTTTTTAAGGTATTATTGACATACACTCTTATGAAGGTTTCACATGAAAAAACAATGTGGTTACTACATTTACCCATATTATCAAGTCCCCACTCATCCCCCAATTCAGTCCCAGTGATTCCTCACACTGTGTGTACTAAACATAATACCCCACAATCCCCTTCTCAGCAGGGAGCTTCTTAAAGGGACAGTAACTACACCTTAAGTTGCAGCTCCACTGAGTGAGTCTTAAGTCCTTAGTACATTGTCATTTAGTCCAATGAATAAAACAACAAACTCTACCCATTCTTTTCCTCCTTTCTCTGCCCCAGGATGGTTTACGTTTGGGTGAGGACAGGAGAGTTTGTTTTTAGAATGGTGTACTAGTCTGCAGTGTGATTTCCTAACTGCTGTCGCACCTTGGACTTCAACTAGAACGTTCATTGGTAGCGGAACTGACCATGCCGGAGGGTCACTCCCGAAGCTGGCCTTCTTTTCTTGGTATTACTGCTTCTCAGTAACTTAGTGTTCCTTAATGTTCTTTCTGAACCAACGTCCAGGAGTGTGTAAACGAGGCCGCAGCAGTCAGGCGACAAAGAGCAGGGTATTCAGAGCTCTTGCCTGTGTGAATTGTGCAGCAGCATGGGCCAGAGTTTAATACGTTTCTTTGTCTAATGCCCAGCCCATCAACTGACTTCTCTTCTCAGCATCGTTTTGGCTTCCATGTTTGTTTGCATGTTTAATTGCTTGTTTGTTTTTCTGTTCCTGCGTCCTGGATTTTTTCCTCAGTGTCCGCTGTCCTTCCTCACTGCATTTTATTATTTCTCTTTCTGTACCCTATAGAAGAGAAGACAACTAGACCTTTATATTTTGAATTAAAAAATTTCCTAAGTCCTCCTTTTTCTCTTAGGATCAAAGATTGTCTTCAGTGAATGGGAGCTTGAACTTCAGTGTGCTCAGTGAGAGCACTGTCGCCCTTTGGTGGGGTATAAGTTTTCACTGTGAAATTGTCCCCAGCATTGGGTAATGGGACCATCCCTGGTCTCAGTACCAGGTGCCAATTACCAGTTACTGTGACCACCAAAAATGGCTTCACATGTTTCCAGACACCCCACTAAGTAGGGTGGAGCCTCTGGGTCAGAGCCACTGCAGCTAGGCCATCAGAAGCTGGTCACCCAATTACTGGATTTTGCCGTTCATCATCAACTGCTCCTTATAATTTATGAAGCGACTTAACTGCCGACACATTTATGTCTAGAGAAAATCTAGCTATTACAGCAACTAAAGTCGGGCCATTCTGAGACTATACCAGCCACTGTTCGCTTATCAAAATTCAAGGTGTTACCAAAAACAAGATATTTATTAGTAGGTTATATATATATGTATATATAAGTCAAAAATAATATTTCATATATATAAAAATATTTTCTTAGGGAAAATAATTATTTTCATGAAGTATTTGTTTATGAAATGACATAAAAATGAATTGTAAATTTCTCAAAGTGTACTTACCTCATTCTTAATTTAGAGGACTAAAGTGTATCTCTTTTTTAAAGTGATTTTAAAATATAGTGCAAAGTACACACACACCCCCCTTAGAATCTCTTGTATGAATGATTTGTAAATCCTCACATTGAGTATAATGTTTTGGTTTCCTAATGTTATACAATTAATTAGGTTACAAATTTTCTTCTCTTCTATTTCAGAGAAAGAGCTGTGAAGAAAACTGGACACAGGCTCATCACAACCAAACAGAAGAGAAACAGGAAAAGAAATAAAAAGCAGAACAGTTATAGCAAAACCATGGAGGAAGCCTCATTTGAAACCTTAAGTTGTTCTTTGCCGGGAGATCAGGAGCCATCTCTGAGGGAAGAGGAAGGTTTAGAATTGACCAGAAGAGAATCAAGGCGTGCCTTCACCGGTGGTCTGGGGAGCCAACTGGGAGATTTAGTGAATGGCCATAAAGATGAAAGACGGAAAAACACAAAACCTGAAGACAGTTTTCCACATGTTTCGTTTGCACTTGAGCTGGACAAAACACCGAAGAATTTCCTCCCTAAGGAAGATGATGATTTATTTCTAAATTTGTCATTGATGCCGAATGAAAGCTCTGTTCCTTTTCCAACAGTGACTCAAAATCTTTCCTGCGTAGCAAGTGGTGACTGCTCTAGCCTAAAGGTGGAAAAGCATGGTGGAAATAAGTATATCATGGACATCCAGGACCGATTTTCTGAAACCCCAGGCTCGTTTAGGCAGGAGAGAGAGAGGGCAGATAAATGTCTCCCAAATGAAACGGTTTTGTGCCATCAGTATGGATCCAGAACTTCAGAGAAAGTGTTAAGAAAGGAGCAAGGAGTAAATGCAACTAAACACAATTATTGGGCTCTTTGCTCAAACAATTTCTCTGCTGAAGAATTACAGTTGAGCCCTGACACACAGTCCTGTTTTGATAGCTGGCCTGTGGGACCTCATAAGTTCGTATGTGAACAGAGACCGAAGAAAGAGAGGTGGCAAAAACGGGCCTGTCCTGACAGCAAGAGGCAATGGATTAAATTGATTTCCACTTCCGAAGGAGCGTCAGGCCCCGGGAGCAGTCCAGAAACACTGATAGAGGAGAAGCTACTGATAGGAAATGAAGATGTGTCTGTGTCGCCTCCAAGTGAGAATATAGATTCAGTCCGAGAAACAGAAATAAGTATCTTGGGAAACTGCTTACTTAAAGCGGATATCCCAGAGACTGGCTCACACTCAGCAAAGGATAAGAGAAGGAGGCAGAGAAGGATTTTCAATTTGACACCTAACTTGAACTTACTGGGACAGAGTCATATCGGTGTAAAAGCAAGGGGGAAATGTGGCTCGTTAACAGAAAGCCACAGACTAAAAATTGGTTTGGAAGAGGAACAAGATGGAATTTCAGAAATAAATAATGAAGAGGAGAATAAGCAAAAATTTAGGATCGTCCATCATTACCCCTCATGGTTTTACTTTGATATTATCCAAGATTCTCCTCTAAATGTTGGTGGACAATTTTATTCTCATTATTTGCCATTTAATAGACAAAGGCACCCCGTGTATTTTTACAAAAACCCTATTTCTTCTCTTGTGCTGCAATATACATCTTGCTTTTGGAAGTTCTCTTTTACAAGCAAGAAATCATTTTTGACTTTCAGATCTCAGACAAGAGTAGATAATAAACTAAGAAGTGACATAGGGTTTACTTCTTCAGAAATTTTAAGTAGCCAACCTGATACTTTATACTCTTTTAGGATCAATTCTGATCTTCTCTTTTTAAATGAAAATTCTGACGAAAAGCAGAAAGCATGGGATGAATCGAAGCCATTACAGTTCTTGCAAATTGAGGATAACCAAGCTTTGTTGGGTGCTGACTCAGATTCCTCTGAGCAACCGTTATCACAAGGCTTTGCTTCTCAACTAGTAAAGCTTTTTGGATCTCCTGGAATTCCATTGGGTAAATTGCGTTCATTTGCTGCAAATAAAAAGTCCAGTTTAACAGATGTGAGGAGTTTCTCAGGTGTTGCTCCCTTGCGTGAGTGATGTCACGCAGGTGATTGATCTTGTGATGCTGTCAGCTGTGCAGGTGGAGGACCAGGGGCGACTGGTGCTGCGGCTGCAGAGCCCTGCCCCCCGGCTCACCTCCACGACAGTGGTCGCAACGTCTTGGAGCATTTAGAAGACTTGGACTCTCAATTTAAATAGACACTGGGAAGAATGAAGGGTGAGGTAGGCAGACAGTGATTATGTAACAAATAGAAATGGACTGCTTTAAAAAAAAAATCTATTTTCTACATTGCCCTTGTTTGGCACATGGTCCTGTCCTTTCTCATTCACAGTAGAGCTCATAGATATAGGAATAGTAAAGGGCAGGGCTGGGGACACTAAAGATTTAATGATAAGAACATATCTAAAAAAGTTGAACTGAATTCTTAAAAACTGAGAGGGTTACTGGAAAGAAGCTTACAAAGGAGTCTGATTGGTTCAACTAAAAGGTTCTTTGAGGCTCTTAAGATTGTTTTCTTGGAAACAAAAAATCCACTTGTGAATAAAACAAGTGAAAATATGTTTTTAATATTCTGAGTATAATTCTAAGTAAATTTTTTCAAAATAAGCATATATAAGATGCTAAATGTCTAAAGAGGAAATGGAGCACATTTCCCAGCTTTTTCTTATCTGTAAGTCAGTTGCGTGTGCTGGTGGGTCTGTGCACTTGCGTGTATCCCCTGGGGGACAGAAGCTCCACCAGCGAAGAGGGCAGAGCTCTAATCGCTGCAGTTCCCCTTCTCCTCCAGATACTCCTTCTTTCCTATACCTCCCAGGGTAACTGGGCCTTGCTCCTGTCCCACAGCTTGTCTTCCAGAGATTTTTTACTTTGCTCCTAAACTTCTGCTGTTCTGGACAAACTCAGTCCCCACAGCTCAGACCCAAGGCCGGCTAAGTTTCGGGGTCAGGGGTTTCACCATTATCAACCTGCCCTTGGAACTCTGACATCATGTTTATCATTTTTTGTAAACTTTCATAAATAGTCACATCTTAACTGCTGGCTGCAATTTTCTATCCTCCTAGATGCACTAAAGAAACATACCAATTTTAAAAATTAAAATGCATTTGCTTTGGGGAATTTTAAAAGATAATTGAAGTCATTGTAGGTCAGGGATCTTAGTCTGAGATCCATATTCTGAAATTGTACATGAAATTTTTTGTGCCGTTTTTCTGAGAGAAAGTCCGTAGATTTTCATCAGCTTCTCAGCGGGGGATGGAGGGTGGGGGGTAGGGGCTGGGTGTGTGTGACCATGATCCAAAAGATTAGCCATCACCGCCTTAGCTCTGCTCCAGAAAACAGGAAGGCAGTGGTGAGAAGGGATTCCGAACCTCCTCTCTAGAACGTATACCACCATCATGATTAACAGTGACGATCAAGCATCCATTAAGCAAGCTTTGGAAAGCTTTTCAGAGAAAATAGACCTCATTCATCAAATAGCTTACCTTCTAAATGGGGAGACAAGACTAACATAAACAAAATTATTGCACACAGAAAATATAAATGACAAGCTTATGAATATTTTATAAGTGAGGTCAGCAGTTGCTAAAGGGATTGTTGAAGAGAATGTGGAATTACGGTTTTGTCTGGGATGGCTTCAGTGTGGAAATGAATTATAAGGAGTGTTTATACAAATGTGATTTAAAAGAAAAATGGAAAGAATTTCACATTTGGAGATGGCGTGTGCTTAAAAAAGGAGAGGAGAAAACTGAAAGTGGAAGCTGTCAACTGATTTGTCTGGCTAGGTTGGACAAGTGAAGCTCGGGTTTATCTATAGTCAGTGGCCTTGTAAATAAGAGAGGGAACGCAAGTGAGTCCTAGTATTAGGAACTCTGCCAACACGGTGGGATTATAGTAGAGACATCTGTAGGCCTGAAGAAACTAAACTACCTATGTTGCTAGGATATGCGAGTGTAGGAAAAATATTTTGTGTGGTTTGGAATGGCTGATATGTATATCTCAATGTTTGGACCTGTTTATGGGCATCTGAATTATTTGTGAGGACTTTTCCCCCCCAGGCACTCTTATGTGGAAAGACCAATTTACAAGAACATTAACTTGCTGTAGTTGCAATGTTTTATACATGTCACAGGAAGGGATGACTATCTAAACTTTATGCCCTGTGACAGTATTATTGGAAGCTCTTATATATGTGTATATGTGTATACTTATACTTACATGAGAATATGAACTATGATACAATCATTTTACATGTTGACATAGGAATCTCATTGTATGTATGAATAGTATTTACTAACAGAGATCGACAAACTCCTGCTTTGGTCACCATGGAAACACCCTCCAAACCAGACTTGCCATTATGTCCGTCTAAATGTCATATTGCATATCCTCACATTTAGGGTAAAAATCTGTGTGACATGAAAGATAAAATTTGTTCCCTTGTATTTCACAGAATCTTTATTGCCTGGTGACTGTGTAGTTCCCCTCATCTGGAAGATGCTGACCATGATCTATTTGCAGTGGAAGACCTCAGTAGAGGTATATTTTTATGGCTTTCTAAGGAGAACTTCTGTAACTGTTTTCTAAAAAAGTGGGAGAAAACCTGTTCATCAAATATCATATGAAGGGCTACATCTCTTATTGTACAATAGAGTGTATGGTGGATGGGTAGATAATATATGCATGCTTCTTTCAATCCGTCCCAAAGAGAAAGATGCATTTAATTCGCTAACATGGTTGTGGTGTAGGCAGGTCTAAGGGCCCCTGTGCGTGACTGAGGTGCCCAATTTAGGAGAGTTCTTTATTCTTCATTACATCTGTTCTCCTGTCCAGCCTTCAATCTGGTCCTGTTATGATAGAGTAACAGCTACAAATAAGGTTCATATTTACTTGACTTGGTGTGTCCTCTGGTCCACAGTGAAGGACATGACCATTCTGACAGGTTGTTAGTTTTCCAGGTGGCTAGGGGAGGACTGGCTGGGAAGGTTAGAAAAGCAATAGTAATTCTGGAAAAGCCAACACTCTATATAATGTAGCGGGGAGAGGGTAGCTGGCATTCTGCTGACACTAGTGGATAGTGGTTTAAATGTTCCCGGAGGCAATGCTAGGGGTACATTTTGAAGCAGATAGTAAAATCAAGGTTTAGTGAAACATTATAGCAGTATATAATTCAGGACAGTAGGTGTTTCTTAACTTCATATAAGCACAGCTGTGGGAAAAGTAGATTCATTTTACAGTTAGTAAAACCAAATACCTTTTCTTCTAATTTCTCATGGTGACATTATTGCCACCTAAACAGACACACACACATACATACCCAAACACTTTCAATGTTTAAACTGACATTTGTGGTTTTTATGTTTCCTTTGTCATTTGGGGGGGTGCCCACATAAGTTACGCGATAGTACACATATAACCTGAATGCCAAATATTATTAGATGTATTTTGATTATAATTTCTAGAAAAGACAGAAGATTGGTTAAAAAAATGAGAATTTCTTGTGCCAAATATTAATCCAAATATTAATTTATTATATTTTTTTATTATGATCCCTAGAAAAGACAGAAGAAGATTGGTTAAAAAGTAAGAATTCCTTGAACTGTAAGTACAGCCTATTCCAGAGACCTCGGTATGGAAAGAAGGAAGTGGATGCTGACATTATTTGCTCATATGCACGGCAACTGAAGAGGAAATATAAAAAATGTAGTCTGTTACCATAGCTACTCTGGGTGCCATTGTGCATGTGATGTTTTTATTTCTATTAAATGTAGATCTTTTTGTGAAATACAACAAAGCTTAGATTGTCACTACCAAATTCATTCTCCAACTTTATTGGTTAAAACATACTTTAGACATTCTGTCAACACACAGTGTAGGAGGGATTCCCACCCTAAATGATATGTGATGAGAGCTAGGAATGAGGGATATAGGTTATATTTAAATATTAAAAGATCCTCTAGGATAAGAGGTAAAACATGTAGACAGACTCATGGTATGTTTTCAGTTTGACATCAAGCTGACACTAAAACACATCGCACTTTTTTTCAAATGCCTGAATTATGAAATAAACACAGCTGCTCCTATTTTAGTGTATATGTGTCTGCATTTGATAAGAACTGAATGCACTGTGCATTTTGCCATATGTTTTCTCTCATTTTAACTCTTATTTCTAAGACTATGCTGTGTTCCCATTTCTCAGCTCGATAGCCACATCAACCAGTGAAAACGCTTTTGTTTTAAACCTGCTTCTGCTGAAAAAAGGAGAGAGCCTAAAGAGTTTAGAGATTTGGAGAAACCACTAGAAAATGTAAGACAAATACAGTGTGAGAAGAGGTAAGAGGCTATGAGGAGTTCGAGAAAGGAGGTGAGGAAATTCATTCATTTGTTCAACAGAATTTATTGAGTTGCTCCCATCCTGACGTCGTTCTGCACACTGAGGAGAGGGCGGCGAGAGCAGCCCTGCCCGCATGGGGCTGGTGTCAGGAAGGATGCAAGTTAGGGAGTGTTTTCCCCTCCCCAGGAGGCGGCTCCATTGTGACACCAGCATAAGCGGCGTGCGACAAGCATGGATATATTTGGCTGTGGCCAATTTGGGAGTCTTTTCTACCTGCTAAGTTTGGATGTTTTGTGTCAAGGACACTTTCTGGACCAAAGCGTTGTTTTTTATGTTCATCTTCCACTTTCATGCTAAACTCTGCCCTGTGAACCCAGTCTTCTCAAAGAGCAGTCACCCTTAATCATTGATCAAACAGTTCTTACTGAGGAATTGTATGAGTGCTGTGGCTACGCACAGATTTTCTACGACTGTAAGAACGGCCTCCTGTTATGTGCCCGGCATAGTGTGCCCGTCAGGGGCCTCAAGGGGTTAATGGGGACTGGTAGGGAGGAGACTGGCAGGGGAGTGTGCTGGGCTATGGGAGCCACAAGTCCTGTTTCTATTCCTGCCTGTTTTCCTGCTGGCCCCTAGGGCGTTTAGATTTTGTCACTCCTTTAAGTAGGTGGTGGAGAGTGTTGGAAAGAGAATGGGTCACCTCCTGAAGTCACTGCTGACTGGCCCTGTGGCCTTAAACAAATTACCCTCTCAGATCTTTAATTTCTTCACCTGTAAAAATAGGTTTATACTACCAACCTGTCATGGGGATAGCAAATGAAGATTAAATGAAATAACTTGTGTGAAATAGTTAGCATAGTGCCTGAAAAATAATAGGCTCTTAGGAAGGGTAATTGCCTTTCCCTAAATGCCTGCTTTGGGTCAAAGCATGTCTTTGAAACACCCCTGGCAAAATAGAAATTGTGTTATCCAGGAGAGCAACATATTGACTCCATGAACTTGTTGCACATTGGCATGAATTAGAATTTGCTATTAACTTTACCATCTTAATAGCTGGGTCCTCAGGGAATGGGACATAGAGCAGGTTTTGATCTGGAGACAGGAGGCTGGGTGATAGCAGGGGACAGACTCTTAAATGAGGCAGGACCAGGCAGGGTGTGGGGATTGTGGGGACGGCGCACAGTCCTGGATACCAGGGGAGAGGCATGGCCTCCCTTCTTGTCACCTTTCTTCTGCGCCTCTTGTGTGTGTTTGTCATTGACTCCTCCCGGCTTCCTGGTGCTGTTGAAGATCCTAGTCACTGAGAAAGAGAGCTCCACACTGATCCACAGGATTATTTCCAGCAATATACTCATTGGATGACAGACTCGGTCTGGAGAATCTCTCCTACTATTCTTGATTAGCTCTCTGAATAATAAAACACTCGACAGAAGAGTTAACAGCTTGCACATCTCATTACCTAGTTCTGAAGATATTGCCATACTTTGTTTTATAGAAGAAAATGAGTCACAGAAAATTTGAGTAGCTTATTTTAAAAATTGCATCAGGTGAGAAGGGTAGGCCCTTTGTCCAAGTACGGGTCCTGGTTCTGTTTCTAGATTCTGAAACCCAAAGAACTCTGAAAAACCACAAGTTGTTTTGTTTTGTTTTGTTTTGTTTCTTTAATGTTTGGCATTAAAGCTAATTTGGCAGGAAACTTGACCCAAATAGGGTAATTTTACCCCCTATTTATCCCATTTAATGTGACTATTCACACATGTCGCTGCAGAAATATTAATGTATTCCCTAGCCTCCCCTTAGAATGTAAGGTTATATATACACACACACACACTTCATAACTTCAGCAAAAAAAAATTAAACAACAAATGAGCAAACATACATTTTCTGAATTCTGAAGCATATCTGACCTTAAGGATTTTGGTTAGGGATTGTGAGATTTGCACTATACTACAGGTAACTATTATTTAAAAAATTTTTGCCTTAGTTTAGTTTTACTTAAACGTCCAACATAAAAATTCATATTTGAGAAATAGAAATAAAAGGGTCATTACTCCCTCTTCAACATGTAAGCATTTGTTTAATCCCTGCTTTCAGAAGGGGGAGCGAGCCTGCCTTCCCGTCCCTCCCCACCCTCCCCTCCCAGACTTGACTTCTCAGGGAGTAAATGCCAGACGTGTCTCGCAGCTGCCTGACTGCATGGAGGGGGCTTTCTTACTCAGACTTCCAGCTGACCTTCCTGTTTAGACCCCCATCTCCAGCCCCGGATCTTCTAGTTGCAGAAATGTTCGGGGTTGTGCCGGGTAAATTGCGTTGCTCCTTGGCTTTCCATTATCAGGTGTTTTTTCGTATTTGTTTGTTTTGCCAGATTAACACTTGGCCTTTGCTCTCCGGTTTTCAAAATTCTCTCTTTTCTTACGGTTTTTTGCTTAAAAATAAAAACAAAACAACCCCCCTCCAAAAAAAAAGCCTCTTTACATTTTAGTGGGGTTTCAAGGAGGGAGTGGAAGTTCAGGATTTGTGTGCCATCTGCCATCTTTATTGGGAACTGGGTGCTTTATTGAAAATAGCTCAGTGTCTTCCTTATGGTCACCTTGTACAGCTTGTCTTTTTACTAGACTGTAGGTCTCTTGCAGACAGAGCAGGGTCTCCAGTGTTTGGCTGAACTCCCGGGGGCCAAGCCCTCTCTGCGAGCTCCTAGAGCAGTTGTGAAAGGGGACTCGTCTTTGGCCCAGTACTTGGGTGGAAGCACAGAAGCATGCAGAGGGGGGGCTCTGGCTTAGGGCATATCCCTGTGCCTTAGGGGCCTTCTGGAGCAGTGCTTAGGGGTCTCTGTATGGAGGCACACTGCAATGGGTGTAACCAATGGTAGTACTGTAAACATTTAACAATGAATAGAGCATGCGTAGTGACCAGTTCTGCAATACCTTTATGCTGTACAGATGGGCACCAACTGACTATCCAGCCAGGCTTGTACTTGGGTTCCAGATATCCCCAGCTTTCTCAGCCCCTGTCTTGATTATCTTGCCCTAATTTCCAGAATGAAGCTCCTCTCCCCATTTCTCAGGCTTTCAACTCTAAGCTTATTCTCAAGTGGCAAATAATAGGTGCTGTGGACATGGAAGATGCGGTCTTTGCCTTGGGGAAGAAGTGCAACACCAAAAAGAGTAAGGGCTGGAGTGGAGGAGGCGGTGGCAGGTGGGGCCGGATGAGCAAAGCCAGGCTTGTCCAGAGGACATTCCGCACTGGCAGACTTCTCCTGGGCCCCCAGAGGCCTGCGCACTTCCCTGTCCATCCGCATGGACATACTCCACATGACTTCTCTTCCCGTGATCGCTTCCTAACCTCTTTCAGCTTCCTGCAGCCTCTGTCCAGCTTCTGGGGGAAGGGTGAGGGAAGAGCCAGGAGGTAGCCGCGTCTGGCAGAGACGAGGACAAGGTCCTGCCTCTGACTGGCCAAGCTGCGCAGAAAGTGGCAGAAGGGGCAAGCTCGGAGTGCCAGAGCAGCCCGGAGGCTGCGGAAACAGCCGAGCGGGCAGACAGACTTCTTCCCCATCCTCTCAGCTTGTATCACTTACATACACGTCACAAGGTGCCTAAGTACGTTCTCAGACTAATTTACATTTTTGGGTAAAAAAGATCAGTGAAGTTCCTGGCAGGGGATGAAAGGACATAGGATCAGAGAGAATTGTGAAAGCTGCTACCTATAAATTTGACGCGGTTACCGAGCTGAAGGGTTTCTGGTCAGACTGCTTTGGGAGCTTCGTCATCGTTCCAGACTTTCTGCCGTCCTGGCGTCTCTTGGGGAGGAACCTGGGGCTGATTTATAGTTAAGCATTCTGAATTCTGGGTTATTTGGAGCTGTAGGTTGGAGGGTTAAATTCCTGGTTTCCACTAGCTCTTCTGGTGCCCTCCTTGTTTTTCCACAGCTTGTTAAACAGTTATGATTAGAGAAACATTTGGATGTGTCCTCATTTGCCAAAAATGACTTATAGGATTATTTTCTTTACGCTCAGCATGGTAAGGGTTTGCAGAGCAGCAAGGTGGGGTCGTGCTGGTCACCATGTAATGGGGAGATCGGACCAGCTTTGAGCCTGAGAGCTGTGAAGTTGGCGGATGGACCGAGGGCACCAAGTAGTTTATCTCAGGGGTGGATCCTCTGACTCCGGGCAGCCCACCTCCCTGCAGGCCGCCTAGGTGGGGTTGGTAAGGCTCTGAATACAGCTAATGGCAAGCTGGCCTGCAGTCTGTCCAAATGGTCACCGACTCTGTTTACATTACTCTTCGCTGACATTATCACTCTCTTCGCCCAGTCTTAATCTTCAGTAAATCCCAAGCTCAGAGTCACTCACTGAGGATGTAGCTACAATTACTGAGCACCTTCTGAATGTCAGGCACTGTGTTAGGTGACACTGTCCCCACCTTGAAACTTCAGCCTATTGGGAGGAAACAGATACACAAGCATAACTTTAAATAGTGTGGTTTTGAGGAACAAATTGGGAAAACAGCCAGAGCTTACTGACTAGGTAAATGTGGGGGTTGAGAGACGGGCGAAGTTTCTGTAGTCATGTCCAGGTACGGCCAACTGTTTTCTCCCTGGAACGTTCCTTGCCTGGGCCTCCCCACCCCCTCTCTGGACGCTTTGCTGATCATTCTCTTCAATGGGTCCACTTACAAACGTTCATTTCTTAAATACCAGTGGCCCCAGGGCCTCCTCTTGAGCTGTCTGCTGTATTCTCATCTCCTTCTCACTAGGGTTTCCAAAGCTCTGTGTCTCCGGCTCAGACCTCGCATCTGAGCAGCGCACTCTGTTTCCCAGCATCGACTAGGCTGTTCCACCTGCCGCAGGCCTGGCAGACTCTCTGTGCCAAACCTGCAGCCCCCAGAGCCGTGTGTCCTCCCTCCGCCCTGTCCCTCACCGTCTGGGACAGCTCCGCAGAAGGAAGCAGGGGACGGAAGGCTCTGATAGAAACAGGCCAGCTACTTTTCTAAAAGCCACATTGACAATGCAAAAAGAAACAGGTGAAATTAATTTTAATGACATATTAACCCTATATTATAATTCAATAGGTAATCAATGCAAAATCACTGAGGTATTTTACATTCTGTTTGCATACTGACCTTTGAAATTCAGTGTGTGCTTGAAGCTCAGTTTGTACAGGCCACATTTCAAGTACTCAGTAGCTTCTATATGGGACCGTGAAAGTGTAGAATGAAAAAGGTAGTATTTGAGGCTGGCAAAACCTCTGTTGTATACATATATTATAAGCAACACTATTTTCATGAATCATGTATATTCTCTGTCCTTAACAGTTTTTCTCTTATCTTTAGAGAAGTTTTTGAAATTTACAGTTTTTCACAGCAGTGCTAAGAAAAATCATGAAGTAACTTTCCTCCAGTGCGGGGAAGGGATTTTCAGCCAAGACCAGCACATCTCCCTGCCCCCATCCCCGGGGAGTCACAAGGGGGAAGGGGAAATTCTCAGCACAGAGGCCCTCCCTTCTTGGAGAGTCCCTTCCAAGGCTTATTGTGAAATCTGTTCTAGAAGAAAAATTGCTTTTCCTCACAATGCCTTTTCAAGATTTTCATACCTTAGCTGCCAGAAACAAAATGTATTTTCTTTACAATAATCATTACAGCCAGAGTCACCATATATCCTGGATTTTTCCAGAATGGTATTTTTAATATTGTCTCTTTCAGTCCAGGTATCTTGAATTTTGGTTCAGGAAAATAGCATCCCTCTATCACACTCTGAGTTTCAAATACTGAGATCAACCAACGGGCTCTCACCAGTTTATGGAACTTAGAACTTAATTCTGGATACTTCTTTATAAACGGTTTCAGTAGACTACTCTTTCCCTAGGGAGCTGACATGGTTCCCGGAAGGCCCCGTCTTAAGGTGGCAACAGAGTGTGTACCTGGGCTGCAGTCCTTCCTTCTCAGGAGACGTTAGTTAGTTCATGCTGCTGTTCAGAGATCAATCCGAGTTTTAAGGGGTACTTTTTTTGAGGAAGAAGAGATGTAAAGTTATGTGGAGGCAACAAAGCTTTCTAAGAATATTTTGCCAGGCTGATAAAGAAGGATTTAAAAAATAAATAAAATCCAGGCCCTGGAAGAGTGGTGTTAACCTTGGGACCGCAGCTGGATGTTGGTGCCCACAAACTGGGCGAACTGTGGCCTTTACTATTACTACGCAAAATACTGTTCTTTAATCGTCAACTAAAGTTATTTCACTTTCAAGGTCTAAGCTAGTCGGGGGTGGGGTTGAGGGAGGGTATTGCAGAGGCCCTGGCGCGCGGCCCAGGAGGTGTCCCTGGGCGGGCCCTCTCCCCTCGGGGCAGAGGGCAGCGGGAGGCGAGGTTGGAGGGGTGGGCGGACGGCGGGTGGGGGGTGGGGGGGTCATTCTCCCGGCTGTCAGTCTCCCGGAGTCCCCAGCTCTGCAGGTAGGGACGCCCCCTCCCACGCGGCGCGGTTCGGGCGGGGGAAGGAGGGGCTGCGCTCCGAGCGCCCGCCCCTCCATCCATCACAGGGCCGGAGAGCCACAAAAACAACCGCTTGGGCCAGGACCGGGACTTCGGGGGAGCCCAGGCCCCCAGAGGCGGCCCCCGCCCATGGAGGAGGGTCTGCTTGCCTCCTTCGGGAGGCTGAGCCTGCAGCAGCGGCCGCCGGCCCCGCCGCCCCCGCGCCGCCCCGGCTTTAGGAAACACCTCTACCTCCTGCGAGGCCTCCCGGGCTCGGGGAAAACCACGCTGGCCAGGTAATGACAGCGGCCCGGGCGCCCCCGCCGCGGCGCCCCGGGGCGCGGTGCCCGCCGAGGGAGCGCGCGGGCCCGCGGGGCGGCGGCCGTCCCGCCGGCGTCCAGGCTGCGCTGCGCCAGGAGGACGCCTTGCGCAAGCCCCGATGGCGGCGGCGCCACGGGCCCGGAGAGTCCCCGGCGCCCCCGCCTCCCGACCCCGCGCTCGGGGCCCGCAGGGACCCTTTCGGGAAGCCGGGGACTGCTGCAGAGAGAACGCCGGGCCGCCGGCTAGCGCGCACGCCCCGGCCGCGGGGCGGCACCAGGCGTTTTCCAGCCCGGGGTAAAGCCGACCGGGGGAGTCCGGGGCCGGGCTGGGGCCGGGGCGTGCGGCCCGCGCGGGGGAGCGAGCGCGCGGGGCGGTGCTGCGTCGGTCCGGCAGCCGCGGGAGGGCCCGTCGGGGCCGGCCTCCCGCCAGGCCCACCGCTCCTGCCTTGCACTTGACGTTCCCGCCTCATTGAACTGTTGCACCCCTTGCCTTCACCGACGCCGGCCCGCCTGCCCGGCCCCCTCCGCCCGAGGGTCTCCATGAGCCCTTCAGACGCCGGGTGTCACCTCCCCGCCAGAGGCTGCGGGTCTTCCGGGCCCCGTGGCCCCCCGGCTACAGCTCTGGGCCGGGCTTGGTCTTGCACATGGTTTTGTTTATCCTTCTGTGAGTTCTGGAAGGCAGGGCCCCGTCTTACCCGCAGTTTCTCGGCTCCTTAGAGGGGCGGCTGGCCCCAGAAGCGCAGGGCGGGCATTCAGAGGCTGCTCTGGACGGCACCCAAACGCCATGGGAGGAGGGTCAGCAACGGGGACAGCCCGGGCGACGGGCCGCCCGTTCTGATCAGGATTCCCGGCTGGTTTGTGGAGAAGCCTTTGGCAAAACGGCATTGCTACATATTTTCAGATTGAAAATGAAGGGATGGGGGACTTCCAAAGAGCCATTGGCACCTGTCCTAACACACCCACATTTCAGTAGGGCCTTCTCTCTGGGTGGGCGTGGAGGGTGGAGAGTCGGGGGCCGTGCTTAGAACCCAGCAAAACCTGGTTATTTTGTTATTCAGGCATGGTGGGCCATCTGTTACCAAGGAGTTTCTGAATTCAAACCCTGTTTTAGTTTCACTTTGGCTTTGCAGATCTGTGGCCTGGCACACTGAGTGTCAAAGAAGGAAGTAAACATTCTTGGCCAGATGTTGTTTATAACGACTTAGAAAGGAAGTGAGTGATATGAGGAGTGGAAGGTGCACAGACGTGAACGTCGGGAGCGGCGGGTTGGGGCCTCGCGCACCCCATCGGAACAGTCAGCGGCTTACCCTGGGTGGTCTTTAAGGTCTCTTCTCTCCTGCTCTGACATTCTACACTTCTAGGATTTTATTCCTGATTGACCTTGGCTAGCAGAAGACAGCGCATGGGAGAGCAGCTTATTAAAGAACCTCTGTAGGGACGACTGGCGGGAAAACTGGCCCGGAGTCTGAAGATTGTGCCTTTAGATCCTCTTCGTTGCAAAGTAGCTGGTGACTTTGGGCAATCACCTGGCTTCTCAGGGATTTGTTTTCCGTAGTTGTGAACACTAAGAAGAGATTAAGTTAGTGATCTATTAAAGATCCTTCAGGCTCTGTTGTCAGACTTAAACATGCTTTGTTAATGATGGCCACGTAAAGAGCCCTGACCTTGAAGTCCACGTGTGGCGGCAGATGCAGGCTCTGCCGCTCCCCAGCTGTGATCTTCACCCCATCCCCGTGCACCTCACTTTCCTTTCCTGGTAAATGGGGACATCTGTTCTGTCTCCTGCGGAGGGCTCGGGTGAGGATTCCATGTGCGTGGAGACCTTGTTGAACTATGAAGTGCTATGTACCTGTGAAGAAGGATTAGTTACCGCTGAAGATGCCGCTGCGCTGAGATGAACCTTATAGGGGTTCCTGGGGAGAAGCAGCAGCTGGAAGCCGAGTTCCCCGTCCAGCTGGTCCTTGGCCGTCTGGGGAGCAGGGGCGCCTGGGCACTGCCCTGGGGTGGGTTGTGAGTCTATATGGAAGTCTGGGGATGAAGCAGCGGGCAGGCCGCTGCTCAGCGAGGAGGGAGGCCCGCGGGGAGGATGAAGCGAGCTGCCTTCTGGGCGGGGTGGGGGGGGGTCTGGTAGGGACGGGAAGGGGAATGGCAAATTGTTAAGAAATACACGTTAGAAAATAGTAAAACTGTAAGGTTATCTTTTGTATTGTTGGATTCTGGGAAATTCTATTTTCTTTATGCTATGTATTTTCCAAGTTTTCTATAATGAACATGTATTTCTTGAATCAGAAAAATAAAATTTTTTTCTTTAAAAATTGGAGGTGATCCATTTTTATAAATGCAGGCTCATTTTTTTCTCCTTTTCTCATTTGATTAAAGAAATAATAAACATGTTTTTGAAATTAGGATGTCTTGTCTTCCAAATCCATGTTAAGTTTCTGTGCTTTTCACTTACATGTTTTCATAGTTTGAAGAGGTTGAAATGTGGAAACCATCTGTTTGAATTCTTTGGACATACTAAAAAGATAGTTGGAGTTCTGTGTGGTTTAAAATTTTTTTAAGCATATCAGAATACTAAAAAATTAGCATGACCCCTAAATCTGTTTATGACCTCTATTTCATTAAATTTTTCAAAAATAGGTCCTTACATTGACCTGTAAGTCCTACTTTCCGGAATTTGTCCCAGGCCAGTAATGAGACAGGTGCATGAAGATAGAAGAGTGCTTATCCTGGCTTTTTAATGTGATATAAAAAAGCGAGCTTACTTGAGTGTACACAGGTGGAGGACTGACTTCTAAGTCATGCAGACATTCATGGGAACATAGGTGTATGCTTGGCTTCCAAACATAGTCACCCCCCACTAAGTTAAAAAGCCTGTTAACAAAGCTATCTATATTTATACACCCAAAAACTCCATTTTCTAATCAAAGAAGGGTGAGGTCTACAATATACTCAGACAGATGTGGGAAAAGATAAATAGCAGTTGATCGTTGTTGACTTTAGGTGGTGGGATTATAGACTTTTCCCCTGACTTGTCTTGTTACTTTTCTACAACAAATAACGTATTCCTTGTGAACCATTTAAAGGTGAAAATAACTCTTAAAGTTGAAATTCGTTTTGCGACATAACTTTGTAAGGTTGTGTGACAAAGCATCTATTAAAGAACTAAATAAATATGACATTTTCTGCCTAAAAAGACTTTCCTTGTTGGACATATTCTCAGTTGGACATATGCTAGGAAACATTTTTAATCCATGAGGAGATTGATTTTCATTACTTACTGTTATTAATTATTAATGTTCCTTTACTAACATGGACTAGTGTAGGTTAGTTCTTCAACACCTCAAGTTCTTTTCCATTAAAATGGAGCTGATATTCCATTCGTCACTGTATTGTGAAGATCTAAGATACTGTGGTAACGATGCTGTGACGACAGGGCAGTACTGAGCAGCATGTGAGCTACATAAATGTCAACTGTTGTTTATTATTCACTAATCAACAACAGTAGTACTCACTGAGTACTTACAAGACCGCTAGTACTTGCTTAATAAGGTTCACCCCAAGTAAGATAGAGAAGCAGCCCACACAAGACTAACAGACGGAGAACGATAGTCAGTACCTTACTGTGGGTAAGTAAAGTCCGGTGGGAAATGGCATCTTCTTTGCTGTCCATGTTCAAAGCCAGGGGAGGTACTGAGGATGGTTAGGAGGATAGGATAGTGAGGGAAGAGAGTCTCCTCTGTGTGGTTGTTGAGCTGGCCTTGAAGATGGGGAGGATGTATTGGGACAAAGGAAAAGGATTGGCGACGTGAATAAGGAGATGGAGATGGGAAGGAGCAGGGTGTTCTGGGCTGGGCAGAACTGTCTGACTGAAGGGACAGGACAATTAATGAGTGTGTCAGTTAGGTAAACTCAAGCCTGATGGTGGAGAATAGATTAAAAGCTGGACAAAGGAGTACAGAGTTGACAGAAGAAATATTATTCCAATCCTAAGACCCTTCATTCTCAGTAGTTGGCCCAGAGCTCTGTTTCCACTGCTGAACTGACAAACTCACCTGGATCTGCACCTATCCTTTCCTCCTACCTCAATGAAAGCGTCCATGGACAATCTCGTTACCTGTGTGTGTGTGTGTGTGTGTGTGTGTGTGTGTGTGAAAATGTTCCCCTTTTGGGCCGTTTTAACCATTTATTAAATTACAGTTCACTGGCATTAATTACATGAGGTTGTGCGACCATCACCACTGTTTATTTCCAATTTGATTATTACCCCAAACAGAGGCTCTGTTTCAGTTAAGGGTCCCTTGGTCCCTGGAAACCTCTGATCTACTTTCTGTCTCTATGTATTTGACTCCTCTAGATAGCTCATAGGAATCATACAATGTTTGTCCTGCTGTGTTTGGTTTATTTCCCTTCTCTCTGTGTTTCCAGGTTCGTCCATGTTGTAACATGTGTCAGGACCTCATTACTTTTTGTGGCCAAATAATATTCCACTGCTTGGATATACCCCCAAATTTCCCTTTTGCAATGAGATGAAATTGCAGTAGTAGAGGGTAGTCTCTCCTTTCTTTTTAATGGCCTTATTTGAAAAATTACAAGTTGCCCACCTTAGGGCTAGTTTCCTGGAGTTTTTGAAAGATCTTCACACATGAAGGCCAAGCGTGGAAAGCAGGCTGTGGTGCGCGCTGCATCCCTGAGAGCTCTAGTTCTCTCGGCACCATCACAGGTGGTTTGGAGCAGAATCAGTTAGCTTGAAGGATGCTTGCTGGCAGCTGACTCATTCACATTTCTGGATAGCATGGGATTTTCCATCAAGAAAAACACCTTTTTGTTATTTCTGGGCACTAGAGCTTTCCTGGTGTGCCACAGTAATAAGGCGGAGGTGGGGACAAAGGTGGACTTTACAATCAAGCAGAGTGAAATAAATACGAATAATTATTTAAAAATAATTATCCATAAAATAATTATTCATATAGTAAGCAGTGAGAAGAGGGCATCAGGTGGGTTAGCTGAGCAGTGAGAAGCTAGATTGCAAAGCACGCTCTGCTCCATGCTGCCTCTGGCCAGGGCCTGGACCATGGCCAGGACTTGCATAAATAAAAGCAAGACCAAAAGTCTGCAGTAGTTGACCTGTTGTGTTTATAAAATAGAGTATCAGGCATGTGACATCTCTGATCTTTATTCACTTAGGTCTACTTGGAGAAAAAGCTAAAAAAATACTAGCTAGCTTTTTATATTTTTAGCGATTTTCCTACAGTGGGTCCTAAATCTCTTACTGCTGCTGAGAGTCTGCAATACCTCTCTGGACGGTGGGAGGAATGGAGAGATGCTGTGTGTGTTTAACAGAGGAAGAAGTTACAGTGGAGCTTGGGTCTGTTATCACATTATGATTACTGGAAGGGTCGCCCAGCAGGACAGGAGACTCAGCGCCATCTCAGAACCACTGGCGTAGTGGATGAAGGTCCTGCCGAGTTGGGCCGAGACAGTATTGCAGGTGGGGCTTATGCCTGGAGAAGCCCTGGAACTAAAGGAAAATGAAAGAGGAAAATGTTTTCTTGGGAAAATCTCAGGAGATATGCAGGCAGCTCCACAGAGCTAGCTCATCCTGTCCAAGCACAAGACGCTAAACTCCGGGAAGTTAAACATCTCTATCAAGGTTGTAGGGATAGTCTCCTCATTTCTAGTCCAGAGCTTTTTCTTCTCCACCCAAAGCAGCAGCTAGTGGGAATGAGCGGGAGATAGAGTAATGAGGTTGGTTTCGATGTGTAATGAAAAAACATTTGAAGGGCTAAAAAGCATTTGAATTACCTGAATTTCAACTGCCAGGGTAAGGAAGCCACATTTTACTATTTGTCAGTATTGATAGGTTTCTTCTGCTATAAAAAAAAAATACCAGGGAATTTTCTTTGTTAATGTGGTACTGTTGGGGACAGTGGAAGGAGGTGAGACTTAGATTTTTCAATAATTATTCATATTTATCCTGATTATGACATATTGGAGAGATGCTGTAGTTAATACCAAACTCCCACGGGTGTGTAAAGTCATCTCCTCATCTGCTCACATGGTAGGACATTTGTTTTAATTGAAGTATAGTTAATAGATAATATGATAATGGTTTCAAGTATACAACACAGTGGTTCAACAGTGACCTACATTATTAAATCCTCAGTCCCACTAGTGCAGTTACTATCTATCAACACACACGTTACAGAACCGTTGGCCGTCCTCTGCATGCAGCCCTACCGCGTGATAGGAGATCTGAACTCAACTAAGTGCCTTCGCTCTCTCAGCATTTCAATGGGTTCTTCTCTGTCTAGGCACCTTTTCCACAAAGGGAGAGGCTAGTGGGAGTAACTCCTAGGCCCATTCAGACTCTAGAGGAACCCAGTGAGAAATTATTTTCGCCCCAAGTTTTCTAAAGATATTTGGGCTCTGTAGAAACAGTATGATAAAGAAAAACTAGTCTCATCTCTAATTATTCCTGCACAAGGACCTCTGTCAAATCATGTGTAGGGGCCTGGGAAGAAAACTACTGTTCTTATCAGGGTAAGAGCCTGGGGAAGAGAAACAGGGAAAGCAAAGAGAGCTCATATTTACTGAGTGCTGACTGTATTTCTGACACTTTATATATGTTGGTGGATCTTTACAGTAACCCTAAGACACATTTGTTTTTACTTTATAAATGAGGACATTAGGATCAGAGAACACGCATTTGATTCTGGACTTCATATACATAGAGTGGTCTTACCGCAGCAGGGTGTTGATTGGCAAACACACATCCATTTTCCACGGTTACTGGGGAATCCTGTTCAAGCGTGACTGTGTAGCTAGAACACTTCAGCGTTCTTTTACTACACTTTTTAAGGTCATATGACCAAGAAAAAGGTCTGAGAGAAGCTTTCTCTGTTATAATAGCACCTCCAACATTCTCTGCCCTGTGTTTGGTTCTCTTTTTTTCCTTGCCTTACCGCCTGACATACACTTATTTTCCTGTGTTCTATTTTTTTTTACTAGAAAGTAAACATCAAGAGATGTGATGTAAGGTCCCTGAGATCAGAAACTTCTGCTCAGCTCCTGAAAACAGCTTGGCACATATTAGTCCTGAATCACTGAATATTTGGTGAATTTGTTAATGCCAGAAGCTTCCTAAGAGTTGACAGTTCAGATGTCAGCATGGGTCTTGAGGGATGAACAAAACCAAAAAGGAGATAATGTAGAATCAGGAGCAATGTAGGAAAATGAATGAGTGGTGGAGAATAGATGAACGAGGGGGAAAGAAAGGAATAGGTCCCCTTAGCTCCAAAGCCCTCTTTAATTCAGTGCACGGGAAAACCATTCCTGTGGTTTACACGTGCAAATGTTTGATGTGCCGTCCCCTCCACCCAGTAGTTATACTAAAAAAGGATTTAAGAATTAGGATCAAACATGCAACTGCTTTCCCAGTTAAGCAGCCATCAAAAAAGAGCCCAAAGGGACAGTTTTCCTGGACAGCCACTGTTGTATTGTCCGTAACTGATTTAGGACCTTTTGGGAAAACAAAGCTAAAAACAAGTAAATTCTTGTCAACTTGATAAGTGTACTTCTGATTCCTTCCCCTGTTCTGAGCATGGCTGCATTGACCAATGACACAAACACAGGGTAACCTGGTACCACTGCTCGATTCTATGGAAGGGTGCTGTTCACAAGCAAGACAGTAAAAGGAATTTCTTCCTGGTAGTGAGGTAAGAACACATTGGCCATGAGGGAGTCTCGTTTTGGATCTCATAAACATACTCTTCTTTGGAGGTGCGGAGTGTAAGGGCAAGCGTGAGCCCTTAGGGACAGACTGGGAACACCTCCCTGGAGTTTCCGTAGCCACCGTGGAGGAGAGGCGGTAGCCAAGGCATTGGCCATGGCTGAGGTCCATCTCTGCAAGCTCAGGGCTCAGCGCTGGCGTGGTGGATGGCGGCAGTAAGGTCACGCGACCCTGTCCCAAGTTGTTGACAGCTGTGGCACCCTCCCCATTCTCAGGCTGTTGGGTCACAGAACCGGTTCCCTAGCTCCCAGTTTAAAGTCCATGAGGACAATTTCAGTAGCATCCAGAGGAAGTGCTGAGATTCAAGAAGAATCCTCTCTCCCAGTCCCCTTTGGGTGATAAACCCAAAGTTTGAGGTAGATCATCAATACACAAGGATGAGGAAATAGAAATTTTCCTCCTGCAGTTTGGGGCTCTATAAAAAGAGCTCAACGTTCAAGAACCATTCATACATTCACCAGATATTTATCGAGTATTTCTCATGTGCTTGACATTCTTCTGGATGCTTAGAAAGGAACACTGAACAAGAGACAAACGGAACCTTCATGAAAGTGAGATCATACAGTATTTGGCTTTGTTGGATTCATTTCACTTAGCATAATGTCTTCAAGGTTCATCCATGATTTTGCAAATGGCAGGATTTCCTTTTTCATGGCTGAATAATATTCCACAGGATATATATACACCACATCTTTTTTATCCATTCATCTGTTAATGGACAGTTATGTTGTTTTCACATTTTGGCTATTGTAAACAATGCATGAGAGGATTAAAGATGGCTGTGTGAGAGGTGAGACAGGCTACCTCCTAAAACCTCATATAATACGAAAATAAAGCCACTACAACTACTCTTGAAAGAGCAACGGGAAAGAGGACGGCAACAAACTGCATACACCTGGAGACAAGAGCAGCCCTCACAGAAAAGGGTAACGTACTAAAGCTGTGGTCCTGCGGGATCCAAGCCCTTCCCCCACCCCAGCTCACGGCAGGAGGAACAGGAACGGAGCAGGGAGGGAGTGGGGATGTGGGACTGCTGAATACCTAACTCTGGAGATCTGCTCTGGGAGCACAAACCTACATTTCATGGTGCTTGCATGATACTCTTGTAATTAGAAGGTTGGAAAGCTAAGACAGGCAGAATTCCTGGAGAGACCAAGAATCCAGCTGCTTGTGACAGCAGGGATCCATACCCAGCTGCTCGGGGAAAAAAGAAAGGCGGGCAGTCTGAGAGACTTCCTAAAAAAGAAGCCCTTCGCAAGAGGGCTGCTAAAGGGGCAAGAATTGCACAAAGCTTACTGCTCAGGAGAAACGACAGGCAGACAAAATTGTCGGGTTGCACTCTGCCCAGCAGGTTGGGAGCTTTCACGATCTTCAGGTGCTCCAGCTCCCTGGGTGCCTACACAGCTCCAAGAACCCCTTCTGTGACAGGCAGACTAGTGCGTCTTTCTCCTGGCCAGCCCCACAGGGCTTGCAAACCGGAAATCCTTCCCTGGTGTTAGGCCAGCCAGAGGGAAGATATGTCTACAGCAACTAAAAACGCAAAGCACAGAGGCTTATACCTGCGTGCTCAGCCCACTGGTTCAGGCAGTGGAGACAGGCATAGCAGCCAGGAACCAGCAAACACCCCTTCCTCCCTGGAGGCACCAATACCACTCCCCTACAATCCCCGCATTGCTTCAGGATGGCAACAAACTGCATACACCTGGAGACAAGAGCAGCCCTCACAGAAAAGGGTAACGTACTAAAGCTGTGGTCCTGCGGGATCCAAGCCCTTCCCCCACCCCAGCTCACGGCAGGAGGAACAGGAACGGAGCAGGGAGGGAGTGGGGATGTGGGACTGCTGAATACCTAACTCTGGAGATCTGCTCTGGGAGCACAAACCTATATTTCATGGTGCTTGCATGGTGCTCCAGAGAGTAGAGCTTCTGGGCACTAGAGGGCGCCATACACAAATATGAAACGCCAAAGGAACCTGGTCCAGAGTAAAATTATGAATACAACTCCTGAGAAAGATTTAAATGATATGGACCTTATGACTCTCCCTGAAAGGGAGTTCAAAATAAAAATCATTAACATGTTCATAGAGGTACAGAAAGATATTCAAGAACTCCAGAATGAATTCTGGTCAGAGATCCAATCATTGAAGAACACACTGGATGGTATTAAAAGCAGAATGGATATGGTGGAGGAGACAATAAATGAAATAGAAACTAGAGAAGAGGAATACAAAGAAGCTGAGACACTGAGAGGAAAAAGGATCTCTAAGAATGAAAGAATGTTGAGAGAACTGTGTGACCAATCCATACGGAACAATATTCGCATTATAGGGGTACCAGAAGAAGAAGAAGAGAGAAAAAGGGATAGAAGGTGTCTTTGAGGAGGTGATTGTTGAAAACTTCCCCAATCTGGGGAAGGAGACAGTCTCTCAGGCCATGGAGGTGCGCAGATCTCCCAACACAAGGGACCCAAGGAAGACAATACCAAGACATATAGTAATTAAAATGGCAAAGATCAAGCATAAGGACAGACTATTAAAAGCAGCCAGAGAGAGAGAAATAAGATCACATACAAAGGAAAACCCATCAGGCTATCATCAGACTTCTCAGCAGAAAACTTACAGGCAAGGAGGGAGTGGCATGATGTATTTAATGCAATGAAGCAGAAGGGCCTTCAACAAAGATTACTTTATCTGGCAAGATTATCATTTAAATTTGAAGGAGGGATTAAACAATTCCCAGATAAGCAAAAGCTGAGAGAATTTGCCTCCCACAAACCATCTCTACAGTGTATTTTGGAGGGACTGCTACAGATGGAACTGTTCCTACGGTTTAATAGCTGTCACCAGAGGTAATAAAACCACAGTAAAGAAAACGGAACAGCTAATTACTAAGCAAATGCAAAATTAAATTAACTACCCCCAAAGTCAATCAAGGGAGAGACAAACAGTACAGAATATGATACCTAATATATAAAGAATGGAGTAGAAAGGAGGAAACAAACAAACAAACAAAAAAGAACCTTTAGATTGTGTTTGTAATAGCATATTAAGTGAGTTGTTAGACTTTTAGATAGTAGGGAAGTTAACCTTGAACCTTTGGTAACCACGAATCTGAAGCCTGCAATGCCAATAAGTATATACCTATCCATAATCACCCTAAATGTAAATGGACTGAATGCACCACTCAAAAGACATAGAGTCACTGAATGGATAAAAAAACAAGACCCTTCTATATGCTGCCTTCAAGAGACTCTAAACCCAAAGACATACACAGACTAAAAGTGAAGGGGTGGAAAAAGATATTTCATGCAAACAACAAGGAGAAAAAAGCAGGTGTTGCAGTACTTGTATGACAAAATAGACTTCCAAACAAAGAAAGTAGCGAGAGATAAAGAAGGACATTACATAATGATAAAGGGGTCAGTCCAACAAGAAGATATAACCATTATAAATATATATGCACCCAACAGAGGAGCGCCAGCATATGTGAAACAAATACTAACAGAATTAAAGGAGGAAATAGACAGCAATGCATTCATTTTAGGAGACTTCAACACACCACTCGCTCCAAAGGACAGATCAACCAGACAGAGAATAAGTAAAGACACAGAGGCACTGAACAACACACTAGAACAGATGGACCTAACAGACATCTAAGAACTCTACACCCTAAAGCAACAGGATACACATTCTTCTCAAGTGCACATGGAACATTTTCCAGAATAGACCACATACTAGGCCACAAAAAGAACCTCAGTAAATTCAAAAATATTGAAATTCTACCAACCAACTTCTCAGATCACCAAGGTATAAAACTAGAAATAAATTTTAGAAAGAAATCAAAAAGGCTCACAAATACATGGAGACTTAACAACACTCTCCTAATTAATCAATGGGTTAATGACCAAATCAAAACAGAAATCAAAGAATATATGGAGACTAATGACAACAACAACACAAAGCCACAACTTCTGTGGGACGCAGCAAAGGCAGTTCTAAGAGGAAAGTATATTGCAATCCAGGCCTATTTAAAGAAGGAAGAACATTCCCAAATGAATAGTCTAAAGACACAATTACTGAAATTGGAAAAAAGAAGAACAAATGAGGCCCAAAGTCACCAGAAGGAGGGACATAATAAAGATCAGAGAAGAAATAAATAAAATTGAGAAGAATAAAACAATAGAAAAAAATCAATGAAACCAAGAGCTGATTCTTTGAAAAATAAACCCCTAGCCAGACTTATTAAGAGAAAAAGAGAATCTACACACATAAACAGAATCAGAAATGAGAAAAGAAAAATCATGACGGACCCCACAGAAATACAAAGAATTATAAGAGAATATTATGAGAATCTATATGCTAACAAGCTGGACAACCTAGAAGAAATGGACAACTTCTTAGAAAAAAACAATGCTGCTATTAACAAGGGTGTGCAGATATCTTTAAAGTCCTGTTTGCATTTCCTTTGGCTATTTAACCAGGAGGATTTCTGGATCTTATGGTATTTCTACATTTAATTTTTTGAGAATCCTCCATACTGCTTTTGATAGTGGCTGCACCAATTTACATCCCCATCAACAGTGCACAAGGGCTCCCTTTTCTCCATATCCTCATCAACATTTGTTTTCTCTTGTCTTTTTGATGATGGCCATTCTAACAGGTGTGAGGGGATAGCTCATTGTGGTTTTGATTTGCATTCCCCAATGATGAAGTGATGTGGAGCACTTTTTCTTGTACCTGTTGTCCATTTGTATATGTCATTTGGAAGAATTTCTATTCAGTTTCTCTGTCTTTTAAAATTGGATTGTTTGTAATTTTGCTGTTGTATTTTTTTTGAGTTATATATTTTGTATATTAACTCCTCATCAGATATATGATTTTGCAAATAGATTTTCCATCCCAGAGATTTGCCTTTACATTTTGTTGATTGTTCCTCTTGCTGTGTAGAAACTTCTTAGTCTTTTTTTAATTGAAGTATGATTGACATATGATATTCCACATGATTTTTACCCCTCATTTTGTTAATGTGGTGTATCATGTTGATTGATTTGAAGATGTTAAACCATTCTTGCATCCTGGGAACAAATCCCACTTGATTGTGGTGTATGATCTTTTTGATATATTGGTGAATACGGGATACTAATACTCTGTTGAGGAATGCTAAATCTGTGGTCATCAGGGATATTGGCCTATACTCTTTTTTTGTGGTGTCTGTGTCTAGTTTTGGTAGGAGGTTAATGATGGCCTCAAAATAAGTTTGAAAACATTTCTTCATTTTTGGTTTTATGGAATTATTTGAGAAGGATAGATACTGAATCTTCTTTAAATGTTTGGTAGAATTCATCTGTGAATCTAGTTCTGGACTTCTGTTTTTTTGGAGTGTTGAAATTACTGAGGCAATTTCATTACTTTGTAATCAGTGTATTCAGATTTTTCTATTTCTTCATGATTCAATCTTAGAAGGTTGTGTGATCTTAGGAATTTATCCATTTCTTTTCAGGCTTTCCAATTGGTTGGCATATAATTATTCACAGTAATCTTATGGTTGTTTTTCCCTTTCAGCACTTTAAATATATGCTTCTCCTCCCGTCTCATATGCAACATTTTTGCTAAAATATCAGCTAATAGTCTCATGGGACTTTTCTTTTTTGTGACTATTTGTTTTTGTCTTGCTGCCTTTAATATTCTTTCTGTATCTTAACTTCCACCGTTGTAATTATAATATGTCTTGGTACAGATCTCTTCGGTTTCTTCTAGTTTGGGGCTCTCTGTGATTCCTGGACCTGGATGTCCGTTTCCTTCCCCAGGTTAGGGAAGTTTTCAGCCATTATTTCTTCAGGTAAGTTTTCTGTCCCTTTCTCTCTCTCTTCTACTGGGATCCCTATAATGTGAATGTTAGTGTGGTTGATGTTGTCCAGAGGTCTCTTAAACTAACCTCATTTTAAAAAATTCTTTTTTCATATTGCTGTTCAGATTGGGTAATTTCCATTCTTCTGTCTTCAGAATCACTGATCAGTATTTTATATCTTTTGTTGATTCCCTCTAGCATATTTTTCACTTCAGTTATTGTATTATTCAGCTCTGATCGTTTCGGTCTTATATTTCTATATCTGTTGAAGTTTTTTCTGTGTTCTCCCATTCTTCTCCCAAGTTTGGTGAGCATCTTATGACCATTACTTTGAACTCTTTATCAGGTAAATGCCTTATCTCCTATTCATTAGGGTTTTTTTTTTCTGTGGCTTTATCTTGTTCTTTTGTTTGAAACATATTCCTCTGCCTCCTCATTTTGTTTAGCCTTCTGTATTTGTTCCTGTGAATTAGGTGAACAGCTACTTCTCCTGGTCTTGAAGGAGTGGCCTTGTGTAGGAGCATCTCCTGTATAGACTTTGGTGGGTCTGTTGGAGTTGGAGTGGGTACAGGTTAGGGGGTCCCCAGGTGTGCCATGCTGGGGCTGCCCTGACAGGAGAGCTGGAGCTGGAGTGGGCTCTAGCTGGGGGCATCCCAGGTGTGCCGCACTGTGGCCATCTTTGCAGGACAGCTGGAGCTTATGTGTGCCAGGGGCCAGGGACATACCTGGATGGCCCTAGCATACCAGTGCCTGGACTCTGCTCTCATCTGCATATCAAGGTGGAGGGGAACATAAAAAATGGTGTTTTCTGGTAACTCTCACCCTAGAGAGTTCCAGCAGTCCCCTGCCTGGTTGGTGGACACTCTAAAGTTCTTCTCTTATAGTCCTAGTTGCCCTTTAAATCACTGTTTTTTCACTATGCCTATTGTGGGCTAGTCAGTGTGCAGGCCCCTCAGTGATATCCCTCCCTCCTTGAGGTCCCCGTGTCAGAGGTAGGGCTCCCATTATTACTGTGTTTCCATCTCCTACACTTCTCTAAGTGGTCCTTCCATTGCTGTGCAGAAGCTGTTTGATCAGCCCTCAGCTCTTTTTCAGGAAGAATTGTTCTGTCTGTAGGTGTGGATTAAGTGTGTCCCTAGGAGGAGTAGAGTTCAGGATCTCCATGTGCCACCATCTTAGACCACTCTCCACTAAAACCTTTTAGTTTGATGTAGTCCTACTCATTAATTTGTGTTTTGATTGCTTGTGCTTTTGGTGACATATCCCAAAAAATCATTGACAAGACCAATGTCAAGGAGGTTTTGCCCTATGTTTTCTTTTACGACCTTTATGTCCAGGTATTATGTTTAAGACTTTAACCCATTTTGAGTTCATTTTTGTGAGTGGTATAAGATGGGGTCTATTTTGATTCTTTCCCATGTGGTTATCCAGTTTGCTCAACACCACTTATTGAGAGACTCTCCTTTCTCCATTGAGTGTTCTTAGTTCCTTTGTCAAATATTCATTGACTATATATGTGAGAGTTTATTTCTGGGCTTTTGATTCTATTCCATTGGCCTATCAGCCTATTTTCATGCTAGTACCATATTGTTTTGATAACTATAGCTTTATGCTAGAGTTTGAAATCAGAAAATGTGATGCTTCCAGCTTTGTTCTTATTTCTCAGGATAGCTTTTGCTTTGTTTTGTTATTTTTTTTTGGTAGAGATTGCATTCAATCTATAGATGACTTTCAGTAGTATGGACTTTTTAATAATAATAACTTTACAGTTCATGGCCATGAAATATCTTTCCATTTGTTTGTCTTCTTCAATTTCTTTCCTTCAAGTTTTGTAGTTTTCAGTATATGGAGCTTTCACCTCCTTGTTTAAGTTTTTTCCTAAGTATTTTATTGTTGTTGATACAATTATAAATGGGATTGTTTTACTTCTTTTCCATATACTTTTTGTCAGTATATAGAAATGCCACTGATTTCTGTATGTTGATTTTATATCTTAGTGTTTTCATCTGTAGTATGGGGGTTACTAAAAGTACGTATCTCACAGGTCTATTGAGCATTATATGACAATGTAAAACCATTAGAATGGTGCTTGGGACACAGTAAGCACTTAGTAAGTGTTAGCTGTGTTTATTATTATGATGATAATGGAGTAATACGTAGCTGTTAGAAGGAATGCACTAAGTATATCTATATGAATAGGTTTAAAAATTACAGTTTTCCTTCACTTATTAATTCAGCAAATATTTATTGAGCTTACTATGTTCCAGGCAGTATTGTATTTGGGAATCATCAGTGAACAAAACAAAGATGCTGGCCTTGTGGATCTTATATGCCAGAGTTGGGAAACAGATGTAAAATATGTTGTTTCAGAAGGTGGTAAGGGCTTTTGAAGAGGGAAAAGAGAAGCATGGTAAAGGGGATTGGGAAGGCCAGAGTTAATTCTGGTTGAATCTTAAGCCAATGAAGCAAATATGAGAAAATGTTAACAATTATAGGCTCCAGGTGGTAGGTATACAGGTGTGTGTTATATTATTTTAGATTTTTTTTCTCAAAAATTCCCCTCCATAATATGAGATAGAAGAAAAATGATAAGGAGTCTGAAAATATGGAGTCGGCTAAAAAGCAAAAAAAAAAAAAAATTTTAAAGGAGCTAAATGAGATCTATTTTTTAAAAAAAGAATCTAAAGAAAATGTTGGAAGTTTAAAGTCCATTAGAGATAGAGATGAAGAGAATCATAATGCAGAAAATCAAACTAATAAAACATAAATGTGTGAATAAATATAACCAAATAAAACCAGAATAAATAAAACCAAAGCAACTTGTAGATAGAACATATTTCTGAGTTGAAGACCTAAACAAAAGTGATTAAAAATAAGTTAATACCTATATCTATCCTGGTAAAATTGTAGCAAAAGCTGTTAATTAACAACACGTACTTCCTTAGTTACTTTTTATTGGATGTGGCCACGGCCAGCTATAAAACTGTTTTCAAAGCCACCTTGCCTCTTCCTGCTAAGTAGAATATGGATGTGATGGCTGGAGCTGCAGTGGCATCCTGTGCCCAGTAGGAGGCACAGAACAGAATAATGAAGGAATGGAAGCTTCCGGCTAAGAAAGATGGTAGAAATCTGGATACGTGTTGACCTGGGTCCACGTGATATCTACCCTGGATTTACTGTATTTTTTACATGTGGTATATATACAAAATACATACATTTTTATATATTAATTTGTAAATATATGTATTATATATATATATTAATTTTTAAAAAGCTACTGGTAAGTGCAATTGAACCCTCTTGTAACTGAAACAAATTTAGACTGTAAACATCTATAGTGAAAGATTGTAGTCTTGTAATTCTCATCCAGCCAAACTGCTAATGTGTGAAGACAACAGAAGGGTCTGTCAGATGCTCAAGAGCTCACCAAGTATGTAACACCTATGTGCTCCTGCGCTGTGGAGATCTGGGGTACAATTCTGGCAGCCCACCAACCAAGCTGTGTAAAGTGGGACCAGTTATTTAACCTCTTGAAGCTTTAGTTTCTTTCTTTTTTTTTAATTTTGGTATCATTAATATATAATCACATGAGCAACAGTGTGATTACTAGATTACCCCCACGATCAAGTCCCCCCCACATACCCCACTACAGTCACAGTCCATCAGCATAGTAAGAGGCTATAGAGTCACTACTTGTCTTCTCTGTGCTATTCTTCCTGCCCTGTGACCCCCACTACGTTATGTGTGCTAATCATTATGCCCCTTATTCCCCTTCTCCCTCCCTTCCCACCCCTCCAAGTCCCTTTCCCTTTGGTAACTGTTAGTCCATTCTTGGGTTCTGTGAGTCTGCTGCTGTTTTTTTCCTTCAGTTTTTGCTTTTGTCCTTATACTCCACAAATGAAGAAAATCATTTGGTACTTGTCTTTCTCTGCCTGGCTTATTTCACTGAGCATAATACCCTCTAGCTCCATCCATGTTGTTGCAAATGGTAGGATTTGTTTTCTTCTTATAGCTGAATAATATTTCATTGTGTATATGTACCACTGCTTATTTATCCATTCATCTACTGATGGACACTTAGGTTGCTTCCATTTCTTGGCTATTGTAGATAGTGCTACAATAAACATAGGGGTGCATACGTCTTTTTCAAACTGGGCTCAGGCATTCTTAGGGTAAATTCCTAGGAGTGGAATTCCTGGGTCAAATGGTATTTCTATTTTAAATTTTTGAGGAACCACCATTCTGCTTTCCACAATGGTTGAACTAATTTACTTTCCCACCAGCAGTATAGGAAGGTTTGCCTTTCTCCACATCCTTGCCAACATTTGCTGTTTATCTTCTGGATGTTGGCCATCCTAACTGGCATGAGGTGATATCTCATTGTGGTTTTAATTTGCATTTCTCTGATGATTAGCGACATGGAGCATCTTTTTATGTGTCTGTTGGCCATCTGAATTTCTTCTTTGGAGAAGTGTCTATTCATGTCCTCTGCCCATTTCTTAATTGGATTATTTGCTTTTGGTTTGTTGAGGTGCATGAGTTCTTTATATATTTTGGATGTCAACCCCTTATCAGATATGTCATTTATGAATATATTCTCCCACACTGTAGGATGTCTTTTTGTTCTACTGATGGTGTCCTTTGCTGTACAGAAGCTTTTCAGCTTGATATAGTCCCACTTGTTCATTTTTGCTTTTGTTTCCTTTGCCCGGGGAGATATGTTCATGAAGAAGTCACTCATATTTATGTCCAAGAGATGTTTGCCTATGTTTTTTCCTAAGAGTTTTATGGTTTTATGACTTACATTCAGGTCTTTGATCCATTTTGAGTTTACTTTTGTGTATGGGGTTAGACAGTAGTCCAGTTTCATTCTCTTACATGTAGCTGTCCAGTTTTTCCAACACCAGCTGCTGAAGAGGCTGTCATCTCCCCATTGTATATCCAAGGCACTTTAATCAAATATTAATTGACTGTATATGTTTGGGTTAATGTTTGGATTTTCTATTCTGTTCCACTGGTCTGTGGGTCTGTTTTTGTGCCAATACCAAATTGTCTTGATTACTGTGGCTTTGTAGTAGAGCTTGAAGTCAGGGAGTGTAATTCCCCCTGTTTTATTCCTCCTTCTCAGGATTGCTTTGTCTATTTGGGGTCTTTTGTGGTTCCATATGAATTTTAGAATTATTTGTTCCAGTTCATTGAAGAAAGCTGTTGGTAGTTTGATAGGGATTGCGTTGAATCTGTAGATTGCTTTAGGTAGTATAGCCATTTTGACAGTATTTATTTTACCTATCCAAGAGCATGGGATGCATTTCCATTTGTTAGTGTCCTCTTTAATTTCTCTTAGGAGTGTCTTGTAGTTTTCAGAGTACAGGTCGTTCACTTCCTTCGTTAGGTTTATTCCTAGGTATTTTATTCTTTTTGATGCAATTGTGAATGGAACTGTTTTTTTGTCGTTAGTGTATAGGAAAGCAACAGATTTCTGTGTGTTAATTTTGTATCCTGAAACTTTGCTGAATTCAGATATTAGTTCTAATAGTTTTGGAGTGGAGTCTTTAGGGTTTTTTATGTACAATATCATGTCATCTGCAAATAGTGACAATTTGACTTCTTCTTTACCAATCTGGATGCCTTGTATGTCTTTGTTTTTTCTGATTGCCGTGGCTAGGACCTCCAGTACTATGTTGAATAACAGTGGAGAGAGTGGGCATGCCTGTCTTGTTCCCGATCTTAGATGAAAAGCTTTCAGCTTCTCACCGTTAAGTATGATGTTAGCTGTGGGTTTGTCATATATGGCCTTTATGATGTTGAGGTACTTGCCGTCTATACCCATTTTGTTGAGAGTTTTAATCATGAATGGATGCTGAATTTTGTCAAATGCCTTTTCAGCATCCATGGAGATGATCATGCGGTTTTTCTTCTTCTTTTTGTTGATGTGGTGGATGGTGTTAATGGATTTTTGAATGTTGTACCATCCTTGTATCCTTGGGATGAATTCCACTTGATCATGGTGTATGATCCTCTTGATGTATTTTTGAACTCGGTTTGCTAATATTTTGTTGAGTATTTTTGCATCTACATTCATCAGGGATATTGGTCTGTAATTTTCTTTTTTGGTGAGGTCTTTGCCTGGTTTTGGTATTAGAGTGATGCTGGTTTCATAGAATGATTTTGGAAGTATTCCCTCCTCTTCTATTTTTTGAAAAACTTTAAGGAGAATGTGTGTTATTTCTTCTCTATATGTCTGGTAGAATTCAGAGGTGAATCCATCAGGCCCGGGGGTTTTGTTCTTGGGTAGTTTTTTGATTACTGATTCAATTTCGTTGCTGGTGATTGGTCTGTTTAGTTTTTCTGTTTTTTGCTTGGTCAGTCTTGGAAGGTTGTATTTTTCTAAGAAGTTGTCCATTTCTTCTATACTTTCCAGCTTGTTAGCATATAGATTCTCATAATATTCTCTTATAATTCTTTGTATTTCTGTGGGGTCCGTCGTTATTTTTCCTTTCTCATTTCTGATTCTGTTTATGTGTGTAGATTCTCCTTTTCTCTTAATGAGTCTGGCTAGTTTATTTTTTCAAAGAACCAGCTCTTGGTTTCATGGATTTTTTTCTATTGTTTTATTCTTCTCAATTTTATTTATTTCTTCTCTGATCTTTATTATGTCCCTCCTTCTGGTGACTTTGGGCCTCATTTGTTCTTCTTTTTCCAATTTCAGTAATTGTGTCTTTAGACTATTCATTTGGGAATGTTCTTCCTTCTTTACATAGGCCTGGATTGCAATATACTTTCCTCTTAGAACTGCCTTTGCTGCGTCCCACAGAAGTTGTGGCTTTGTGTTGTTGTTGTCATTAGTCTCCATATGTTGTTTGATTTCTGTTTTGATTTGGTCATTAACCCACTGATTAGTTAAGAGAATGTTGTTAAGTCTCCACGTATTTGTGAGCGTTTTTGATTTCTTTCTAAAATTTATTTCTAGTTTTATACCTTTGTGATCTGAGAAGTTGGTTGGTGGAATTTCAATATTTTTGAATTTACTGAGGTTCTTTTTGTGGCCTAGTATGTGGTCTGTTCTGGAAAATGTTCCATGTGCACTTGAGAAGAATGTGTATCCTGCTGCTTTTGGGTGGAGAGTTCTGTAGATGTCTGTTAGGTCCATCTATTCTAGTGTGTTGTTCAGTGCCTGTGTGTCTTTGCTTATTCTGTGTCTGGTTGATCTGTCCTTTGGAGTGAGTGGTGTGTTGAAAACTCCTAAAATGAATGCATTGCTATTTCTTCCTTTAATTCTGTTAGTATTTGTTTCACATATGTTGGCGCTCCTGTGTTGGGTGCATATATATTTATAATGGTTATATCCTCTTGAGGGACTGACCCCTTTATCATTATGTAATGTCCTTCTTTATCTCTCGCTACTTTCTTCGTTTTGAAGTCTATTTTGTCTGATACAAGTAGTGCAACACCTGCTTTTTTCTCCTTGTTGTTTGCATGAAATATCTTTTTCCATTCCTTCACTTTTAGTCTGTGTCTATCTTTGGGTTTGAGTTGAGTCTCTTGCAAGCAGTATATAGATGTGTCTTCCTTTTTTATCCATTCTATTATTCTGTGTCTTTTGATTGGTGCATTCAGTCCATGTACATTTAGGGTGATTATCGATAGATATGTACTTATTGCCATTTCTGGCTTTAGATTCGTAGTTACCAAATGTTCAAGGGTTGCTTCTTTAGTATCTAACAATCTAACTTATCTTTCTTGTTAAGTTATTGTAAACATAGTCTGATGTTTCTTTATTTCTCTCCCTTCTTATTCTTCCTCCCTCCATTCTTTATATACTAGGTGTTTTATTCTTTGCCTTTAGTTCGTATTTGGATGGTCTGCTTTCTTTGCTATGATTTTATTTTCTCTGGTGACATCTTTTTAGCCTTAGGAGTGCTTCCCTCTAGAGCAGTCCGTTTTAAGATATCCTGTAGAGGTGGTTTATGAGAGGCAAACTCTCTCAACTTTCGCTTGTCTGGAAATTGTTTAATCCCTCCGTCATATTTAAATGATAATCGTGCTGGATACAGTATTCTTGGTTCGAGGCCCTTCTGTTTCATAACGTTAAATATATCATGTCATTCTCTTCTGGCCTGTAAGGTTTCTGTTGAGAAGTCTGATGATAGTCTGATGGGTTTTCCTTTGTAGGTGATCTTTTTCCTCTCTCTAGCTGCCTTTAATACTCTGTCTTTATTTTTGATCTTTGCCATTTTAATTATTATGTGTCTTGGTGTTGTCTTCCTTGGGTCCCTTGTGTTGGGAGATCTGTGGGCTTCCGTGGACTGCGACACTATTTCCTTCCCCAGCATGGGGACATTTTCAGCAATTATTTCTTCAAAGACACTTTCTATCCCTTTTTCTCTCTCTTCTTCCTCTGGTACTCTTATAATGCGAATATTGTTCCGTTTCAATTGGTCACACAGTTCTCTTAATATTCTTTCATTCCGAGAGATCGTTTTATCTCTCTCTGCCTCAGCTGCTCTGTATTCCTGTTCTCTGATTTCTATTCCAATAACAGTCTCTTGCATCTCGTCCGGTCTGTTGCTAAGCCCGTCGATGGCTTGTCTCAATTCTGCATTGTCTTTCCTCACTTCCCTCACTTCCTCCCTCAGCTCTTGCATATTTCTCTGTATATCCATCAGGATGGTTATGACTTCTTTTCTGAATTCTTTTTCAGGAAAGTTGTGCATTTCCATCCCTTCACGTTCCCTCTCTGGTGTTGTCTGGGTCTGGGTGAGTTTTGTTTGTACCATATTCTCTTGTCTTTTCATGGCGATAGAAGTGGTCGCTGGTAGGTTCCGCGTATATTAGCTGGGCTCTTTAAGACTTTTAAAAAGAAAGAAAAGAAATAAAAGAGAAAAAAAGAAAAAAGAAAGAAAGAAAAAAAATCGCCCACCAGGAGTAGATTCTGTGGGGATGGTGTAGGTGGCGCTGTTGCTCCACTATTCTGCAGCTGCTGCTGCACCGCTCCCCAGGGCCCTTTGTAGCTCTAGCAGGGGCGGGAATGAATGGGAGGCTGTTGATTTCTGTTGGAAGTGTGAGTGCAGCTACTTTTTCCCAGTCGCCATCGAAGGGGTCCGAGATTCCCCAGGACTGTCAGCCTGCTGGGCTGAGTGTGCAGGGACGATCCTGGGCCCTTGTCTCTTTAAGACCGCTAAAAAAAAAAGCGCGCTGTTTTCTTTGTCCTGGAGAGCCGGCTGCAAGTACCCGGGTGCTTTCTGGGCTTAGATCCTGCACCTTCTGTCTCTCCAATTTCCGATACACCGTGCGATGTGTGCCAGCGCTCCTGGCGCAGATCACCAGGGCAGGTTATTTCGCGGGCTTGTTCTTCCACTCCCTCCCGGCTCTGAATCCTCTCCTCCCGCCGGTGCGCTGGGGTCAGGGAGTGCTCGGGTCCCGCCAGGTCGCGGCTCCGTATCTTACCTGCCTCATGGGGTGCCAAGTCAGTCAGGTGTAGATGCAGGCTGTGTGCTGTCCTATATCTTCTGGTCTCTTTTTTAGGAATAGTTGTATTTTCATAAATACATATGGTTTGGGGAGGAGATTTCCACCGCCCTGCTCACGCTGCCATCTTCCCAGAAGGTCGCTATGTTTCTGTTTTTATGTAAAGAACAGCAGATGAAAAAGTAGAAATTTTCTATCTACCTGTCTACCTACCTACTTCTTACCTACCGATCATTCTATATATATCCTGGAAAAAGATGAAAATGTTAATAATAACCAGTTTTAGATCGGGGAATATAGGAACCTCCCTCTTTTTCAGCTTTCTGCCTCAAAATATTGTGCAGTGAATATGTATTTTTTTGGTAATTGGAAAGGAACAAAATATTTTTAAGGTTTGTGTCAACAAAGACACAGGAACCAGCTTGAATAGGTATTTACTGTCCAAATTTGGGGCAATTTGAGTATCATAAAAAGTAACAGTAGTAGGGATTATCAGAAGGGGAGGGGAAAGCTCTCCTTTACAATGTCACTTAATAAATACAGAAATTATATAATGAGAAAAATCCATATCGTGCATTTCCCAGTGTAACAACAAATTCCAGCAGTGATCAGCGATAAACATAAAGATCACTGCTGTGGGGTCTCAGAGTTCCAGCTGCCCCACCACATTAGCTAATATTACAAGGGAAGCAGTGTACCTTTCCAGAGGAGCCATCTGGCAGACAACCAGCTGTTAGCCAAGTGACCAAACTTAGCACGAGGGTACAGACTGTCACTGTGTGTGATCAGAAGTACACAAACATCCCTTCTGTCCTTTTCCTTCCAGAAACGTTTAACCCGGATGTAATAGGACGAAACAATCAGACAGCCCCTCAATGTGGGGCATTCTCAGGCCCACTGACCTGGGCTCTTCAGAAAGGGAAGCCAAGAGGGCATGAGGACTGTTCTTGATTTAAAGACACTACAGAGATATAATAACCACATGCAGTGCCTGACCTATGAAAGATATGATTAGCACCACTGGAGAAACTCAAATTTTAAAAATCCATTAACGTTAGCTATTAGACGTTAACCCTGAGTGTTGTACATGCGTTGATGTTACTGCAGTTCGCAGGAGAATGTTCTTATTCATAGGATTTAAGAACAAGGAGTCATGGTGCCTGCAACTTACTTTTCAGGTGGTTCGTCAGAAATTCCTATGTGACATACATGTAGCAAATGGGAACAACTAGTGGCTGTGGGGGAAGGGGGAGCAGCGTTCACGGTGTTAGCCTTTCAGTTCACGTCTGTCTTTTCTGGATATAAAAGGTTGTGGGAGAAAAGTTCAGGTGGAAATAAAAAGGAGAGGGAAAAACTAAAGAACAAACAAGACTTAAGGGATGTGGTGGCCAAGTATAACGTGTGGATCTTGTCTGGCTCTTGAGTGAAACGAACCAACCATAGGAATAGGTACAATATGGGAAATTTGAGCACTGCTGGGATATTGAGTGAAATGAAATACGAAGCAGGTGAAACAAAGCCGGCCACATGATGCTAGTTGGTGAAGATGGGCTGCGGTGTCACACGGGGGAATGACTGTGTTGGAAATGTCCATGATAAAAGAGTTGGGGTACAACTCAAAATTACGCAGCTGTGTTGCCTTTTGTCAGTAAGCCAGTGAGTGAATATTAGATATCTCAGTGTATTTCCAATATATTTCTAAATACGGTTCTCTGTCTTGCATATAGAATGGCACAGAAGAATGATGAGATGTGAAAGCCAGATGCATGCCAGGGTTTCTGTCATAGTGATTGTAAGAGAATTTGGCAGGGAGCTGGGGGAGGTGAAGGTTATGTGGAAGTAATTGTCTTCTATTTTTTCCTTTTTCTTTTATTTTTATTCTCTCAATTTCCTTAATGCATGAGGCTCCTGAGCACCATAAAGAAAGCTAGAGCTGGGGCACTCTCCTCACCACTTCTGAAGCTCATGGAATGGTATTAATTGCTTGTGTAATCAGCTCTGGATTCAGCCAGGGGAGTTTTTATTTTCCTGCATATTCCAGATGCTGCTGTCACTGCCAGTGCTAAATTTAGGCGTGGATAAAAGCTTTTGAAGGAATGACCATTCCAACCACCTGCCCCCACCTCTCCAGATTCCCCGAGAGCCATAAAGGTGAACAACACTTGTAGTTTTTGCCCACCTGTTTGTGAGGAGGGCCAGGTAGCCTACAGTCAGGTGTCTCTTAGGAAATGAGGAGTGGGTAGGCGAGCCCCGTAGCAGTCCAGAACAATTTAACTTATGCTAAGGTGAAATTTTGCAGTCAAGGGGGCAGTAGTTCCTTTGTTGTGTTTTTGTCTTTGTTTTCTAGAAGGGACTAGGAATCAAATAAAATGTTAATTGGACGCTCATAATTAAAACTTTTTTAAAGGAAATGAAAGTATAAACATCAGTATTAATAGTTTATATTATTAATAGATAATCTAAACCATAAAGAGAAAAAAGAGTAGAAAGGCTGTGTGAATGAAAAGAAAAACTCAGCTCTGAAAACGGTAAAAAATGCCCCTCAAAACAAAACCTATGAGGGGCAGGCTTCATAGGAAAACAAATGAAACCTGATTTAGAAGGGATATCCTATCTGGGACTAGAGAGAAAAAAGATCTTGGAACCAATATGCACAGTTACCTAACTTAGTATACAAAAGATGAGGAAAATAACTTATGTAAATAATTCAAACGCTGTAGAGAGTATACAAATATAAAATATGCATACCCGAGAGTGCATCGAGCACTGCCCTTACACTGTTCTTCTAGGTTCCTTTATAATCATTTTTGGCATTAGAGGTTAAAATTTGGACTTATGATGGGGCGTTTCAGTATGAGGATCTTTAAAGTCAAAGAAAAGAGATTTATATGGAAACAATGGGAGTTCATTTCATCAAATCTTTTCATCCTTTTCTTTCATGTCACTTTCTGTATCTTCAGTGGTAGACTAAAGATGGCCACCTTTTCTTTGCCACCTCTCTCATTCCTTGTCTTCCTACCCTTTCGACGTGGGCCAGTGCCGTGACTTGCTCTGACCAGGAGGATGGGGTGGAAGCCTAGGAGTTTCCACTTATGCTCTGCTGCAATGCCACCGTTTGTGAAGAGGCCTGGAGACCTGGTGGCTCGAAAGTCAACAACAGCCAGTCCTGCGGGACCCCTGATGGGGTGGGTTCAGACCGCTCGGCCCCTCCCCTGCCGGATGACGGTAGCTGCAGAGCGGGCCCTGGAGCCCAGAGAGCGGCCTTGCTGAGCCTGCCAACCTGCTGGCCCACCAAACGAGGCCCTCCCCTTGCCTTTGAGAGGGTCCCAGCACCTGAGGATAGCCATCCCATGCCACTTCCATCCCCTCTTCCCAGCATACGTGCCCCGCGTTGCTCTGCTGACCTTTGCTCCTCTGACGTGCTGTGCACGGTTTTCAGACCTCTCATTTCCCTGGTCACTCTCTCTGGACACACAGCCGTGTACCCAATCTCCCTTCAAACTTCGCGGCCCTTAGGGTGGGAACGTGCCTCAAACCTGAGCTGCCCCTTGGGATTCTCCGGGGCTCTGATCTTGCTTGCCCCCGAGCATCTTGCTGCCTTCCCCAACCTCCAGGGCCTCCCCAAAGCAGCATTTGCCGGTCCCTCGGGGCCCACGTGGAATGCTGTCTCCTGGCAGAACTGGTTCCCAGCCCCGGGGGCTCTTGTGATCCACTGGGACAGCTCTCCTCGAGGAGGGGCAGCTGGGGAGGTGTCTGGCTCCTCAGCTGGGCTGTGCATTCTTGAGAGCAGCTGCTTGGCTTTTTTTTTTTTTTCGGGTTCAGCCTATTTTTTTTTTAATATAATTTATTTTATTATCATTAATTTACAATTACATGTGCAATATTACGATTATTAAACTACCCCTTCATCAGGTCCCCCCCACCAACCCCATTACAGTCACTGTCCATCAGCGTAGTGAGATGCTACAGAATCCGCTCACTTGCTTCTGAGTTGTACAGCCCTCCCCGTGCCCCCCCAACATTACATCTGCTAATCGTAATGCCCCTTTTTCCCTCTTATCCTCCCTTCCCACCCATCTTCCCCAGTCCCTTTCCCTTTGGTAACTATTAGTCCGTTCTTGGGTTCTGTGAGTCTGCTGCTGTTTTGTTCTTCAGTTTTTTTCTTTGTTCTTATACTCCACATATGAGTGAAATCATTTGATACTTGTCTTTTTCGGCTTGGCTTATTTCACTGAGCATAATACCCTCTAGCTCCATCCATGTTGTTGCAAATGGTAGGATTTGTTTTCTTCTTATGGCTGAATAATACTCCATTGTGTATATGTACCACATCTTTTATCCATTCATCTACTGATGGATATTTAGGTTGCTTCCATTTCTTGGCTA
>JAVSCE010017181.1:0-54627 GCA_032199065.1 Smutsia gigantea | reverse complement strand
AATTAATCAATGGGTTAACGACCAGATCAAAACAGAAATCAAAGAATATATGGAGACTAATGACAACAACAACACAAAGCCACAACTTCTGTGGGACGCAGCAAAGGCAGTTCTAAGAGCAAAGTATATTGTAATCCAGGCCTATTTAAAGAAGGAAGAACATTCCCAAATGAATAGTCTAAAGACAATTACTGAAATTGGAAAAAGAAGAACAAATGAGGCCCAAAGTCACCAGAAGGAGGGACATAATAAAGACTAGAGAAGAAATAAATAAAATTGAGAAGAATAAAACAATAGAAAAAATCAAGGAAACCAAGAGCTGGTTCTTTGAAAAATATACAAAATAGATAAACTCCTAGCCAGACTCATTAAGAGAAAAAGAGAATCTACACACATAAACACAATCAGAAATGAGAAAGGAAAAATCACGACGGACCCCACAGAAATACAAAGAATCATAAGAGAATATTATGAGAATCTATATGCTAACAAGCTGGAAAACATAGAAGAAATGGACAACTTCTTAGAAAAATACAACCTTCCAAGACTGACCAAGCAAGAAACAGAAAAACTAAACAGACCAATCACCAGTGACGAAATCGAATTGGTAATCAAAAAACTACCCAAGAACAAAACCCCTGGGCCTGATGGATTCACCTCTGAATTCTACCAGACATATAGAGAAGAAATAACACCGATTCTCCTTAAAGTTTTCCAAAAAATAGAAGAGGAGGGAATACTTCCAAACTCATTCTATGAAGCCAGCATCACTCTAATACCAAAACCGGGCAAAGACCTCACCAAAAAAGAAAATTACAGACCAATATCCCTGATGAACGTAGATGCAAAAATACTCAACAAAATATTAGCAAACCGAATTCAAAAATACATCAAGAGGATCATACACCATGATCAAGTGGGATTCATCCCAGGGATGCAAGGATGGTACAACATTCGAAAATCCATCAACATCATCCACCACATCAACAAAAAGAAGAACAAAAACCACATTATCATCTCCATAGATGCTGAAAAGCATTTGACAAAATTCAGCATCCATTCCTGATTAAAACTCTCAACAAAATGGGTATAGAGGGCAAGTACCTCAACATCATAAAGGCTATATATGACAAACCCACAGCTAACATCATACTTAACGGCGACACGCTGAAAGCTTTTCATCTAAGATCTGGAACAAGACAAGGATGCCCACTCCCTCCACTGTTATTCAACATAGTACTGGAGGTCCTAGCCACGGCAATCAGACAAAACAAAGACATACAAGGCATCCAGATTGGTAAAGAAGAAGTCAAATTGTCACTATTTGCAGATGACATGATACTGTACATAAAAAACCCCAAAGATTCCATTCCAAAACTACTAGAACTAATATCTGAATTCAGCAAAGTTGCAGGATATAAAATTAACACACAGAAATCTGTTGCTTTCCTATACACTAATGATGAACTAACAGAAAGAGAAATCAGAAAAACAATTCCATTCACAATTGCATCAAAAGAATAAAATACCTAGGAATAAACCTAACGAAGGAAGTGAAAGACCTGTACTCTGAAAACTACAAGACACTTCTAAGAGAAATTAAAGAGGACACTAACAAATGGAAAAGCATCCCATGCTCTTGGCTAGGAAGAATCAATATTGTCAAAATGGCTATACTACCTAAAGCAATCTACAGATTCAATGGAATCCCTATCAAACTACCAACAGCTTTCTTCAATGAACTGGAACAAATAATTCTAAAATTCATATGGAACCACAAAAGACCCCGAATAGCCAAAGCAATCCTGAGAAGGAGGAATCAAACAGGGAATTACACTCCCTGACTTCAAGCTCTACTACAAAGCCACAGTAATCAAGACAATTTGGTATTGGCACAAAAACAGACCCACAGACCAGTGGAACAGAATAGAAAATCCAAACATTAACCCAAACATACAGTCAATTAATATTTGATAAAAGTGCCTTGGATATACAATGGGGAGATGACAGCCTCTTCAGCAGCTGGTGTTGGAAAAACTGGACAGCTACATGTAAGAGAATGAAACTGACTACTGTCTAGCCCCATACACAAAGGTAAACTCAAGGTGGATCAAAGACCTGAATGTAAGTCATGAAACCATAAAACTCTTAGAAAAAACATAGGCAAAAAATCTCTTGGACATAAACATGAGCAACTTCTTCATGAACATATCTCCCTGGGCAAGGGAAACAAAAGCAAAAATGAACAAGTGGGACTATATCAAGCTGAAAAGCTTCTGTACAGCAAAGGACACCATCAGTAGAACAAAAGACATCCTACAGTATGGGAGAATATATTCATAAATAACGTATCTGATAAAGGGTTGACATCCAAAATATATAAAGAACTCATGCACCTTAACAAACAAAAGCAAATAATCCAATTAAGAAATGGGCAGAGGACATGAATAGACACTTCTTAAAGAAGAAATTCAGATGGCCAACAGGCACATGAAAAGATGCTCCACATCGCTAATCATCAGAGAAATGCAGATTAAAACCACAATGAGATATCACCTCACACCAGTGAGGATGGCCAACATCAAAACACAAACAACAACAAATGTTGGCGAGGATGTGGAGAAAAGGGAACCCTCCTACACTGCTGGTGGGACTGCAAATTAGTTCAACCATTGTGGAAAGCAGTATGGAGGTTCCTCAAAGACTCAAAATAGAAATACCATTTGACCCAGGAATTCCACTCCTAGGAATTTACCCTAAGAATGCAGCAGCCCAATTTGAAAAGGACAGATGCACCCCTATGTTTATTGCAGCACTATTTACAATAGCCAAGAAATGGAAGCAACCTAAGTGTCCATCAGTAGATGAATGGATAAAGAAGATGTGGTACATATACACAATGGAATATTATTCAGCCATAAGAAGAAAACAAATCCTACCATTTGCAACAACATGGATGGAGCTAGAGGGTATTATGCTCAGTGAAATAAGCCAAGCCGAAAAAGACAAGTATCAAATGATTTCACTCATATGTGGAGTATAAGAACAAAGAAAAAATACTGAAGGAACAAAACAGCAGCAGACTCACAGAACCCAAGAACGGACTAATAGTTACCAAAGGGAAAGGGACTGGGGAAAATGGGCAGGAAGGGAGTGATAAGAGGGAAAAAGGGGCATTATGATTAGCAGATGTAATGTTGGGGGGGCACGGGGAGGGCAGTACAACTCAGAGAAGACAAGTAGTGATTCTATAGCATCTCACTACTCTGATGGACAGTGACTGTAATCGGGTTGGTGGGGGGGACCTGATGAAGGGGTAGTTTAATAATCGTAATATTGCACATGTAATTGTAAATTAATGATAATAAAATAAATTATATTAAAAAAAAAAAAGCAAAGGAAATTTAGACCAACAGTTGGGGAAATCTCTAGTATTATGTAAAATTTGCTACATGGGCACCACATTTCCAACAAATATTTAGTGAGTGTCTACTTAGTAGCAGGCCTTATGCTAGATGCTCAAAGAATATTTATCCCACAGGGCCTAGCTCCCTGTGAGGTTTCAGGAAACATCCAGGCATCTGATGTAGTTTCCAGGTTTATATTGCAATCACCTTTTATATGCACTTCACCCATGTGGAAGGAAAACTATTCTTCCAAGGGAATAGAGTGTTAAGAACCAGCATATTCGCCTGGGCTCTGCAGAGTAGAAGTGGATTTAAGATAGACAGCCAGGTAGCCTGGCCAACTATCTGCCACCAACTTGTTCTATGTTTTCATGTATCTACAGCATGAACTTAAAAAATGGATGTCTTTATATGGTGATTTAAAAATATATTAATACTTAAAACATTAGGAAATTTGATATTTTGAAGAAATGTTGGAATTACCTGGAATCTTCTTCCCCTACGTTTTGTAATTCTGTTTCTCACCTTGTGACTGGCCTATCCAACCAACATGTTTGCAACTTTCCTCAATCTTCCAAAATTATATTTTGTTTTAAAATACGTATCTCCAACACCCTTTCATGATAAACACACACAAACTAGGAAGAGAGAGAAACTTCCTCAACTTGATGTCAAGTGCTCCTTAAAGAAAATATAGAGCCAACATCATACTTAATGATGAAAGAGTGAGTGTCTTCACCAAGATGGCAGAATAGCTTCCAGGCCCAAAAATAATAGCAGTTAGCTCTTCCTGACTTCATGAAATAACTTCAATAAGTAAATATATACACATGCATACATAGAATGTATTATTATTCATCCTTACGAAAGAAGGGAATGCTGCCATTTTCCACAACATGGAAGAATCTGGAGGATGACATGCTAAATGAATTAAGCCAGACAAAGAAGAGCAAATATCACTTCATCTCACTTATATGTGGAATCTAAAAAAATGAAGTCAGGGTTGTAGGAACAGAGAGTAGAATAGTAGATTTCAGGTTCTAGGAAGAGCAGGTACATGAGATAGTGATCAAAGGCTACAAACTTCCAAAATACAATGAATAAGTTATAGAAACCTAATGTATACATCATGACTTTAGTTGGTTAAACAGATGTATACTAGAAATCTGATGAGATAGTATATATAAAGTGAAAAAGAAAAGGCACAGAGCTGCAGAGGAAAAAAAAGAAGTGTCTTCCTTTTCAAGTGCCATGATTGTCAATGATGAAAATCTCAAGCAATAGTAAAAACCTCTAGAACTAATAAATGAGCTCAGCAAAGTTGTAGGAAACAACATCAACACACAAAAATCAACTGCATTTCTACATAATAACAATGAATATGTAGGAATGCATTAAAAACACAATGTGATGAACAATCACTCCAAAGAAGATGAAATACTTTAGGTGTAAATTTAATCAAACATATACGTGATATCTATGTCAAAAATTACAATGCAGTTCCAGGAAGATGGCGGCATGAGCAGGGCTGCAGAAATCTCCTCCCAACACTATATTTATCTCTGAAAATACACTAAATACAACTATTCCTAAAAGAGAGACCAGAATACACAGGAAAGCACACAGCGTGCAGCTACACCCGAGAGTACTCGGCACCCCAAGAGGCGGGTAAGATACGGAGCCGCCACCCGGCAGGACCTGCGCACTCCCCCACCCCAGTGCACCGGCAGGAGGAGAGGATTCAGAGCCGTGAGGGAGTGGAAGCACACCCCGCGAAGTAGCCAGCCCCAGTGATCTGCAAGGGGAGCGCTGACCCACATTGCGCGGTGTAGCAGAGATTGGAGAGACAGAGGGGCAGGATCTGAGCGGGGACTGCGCAAGAGTGCTTGCAGCCAGCTCCCGGGAAAGAAAAAAAAAGCGCACTTTCTTCAGCGGTCTTAAAGAGACAGGAGCCCTGTGGAGTAGCCGGATCGCCCCAGCACACTCAGCCCAGCAGGCTGGGAGTCCTGGGGAGTTTCGTACGCCTTAGCTGGTGAATGGAGAAGTGTGGCCGTACTTACACTTCTCACGGAGATCAACAGCCTCCCATTTGTTCCCACCCCAGCCAGAGCAATAAAGGGCCCTGCGGAGTGGCACAGCCATGGCTGAGGAATTGTGGGGCAACAGCGCCACCTACAGCATCCCCACAGAATCTACTCCCAGTGGGCGTTTTCTTTGTTTTGTTTTTGGTTTTTTGTTTTGTTTTGTTTTGTTTTTTGTTTTTTCTTTCCTTTCTTTTTCTTTTTTTCTTTCTTTCTTCTTTTTTTTTCTCTTTTTAAAGTGTTAAAGAGCCCAGCTGACATACGTGGCAACTACCAGCGACCACTTCTATAGCCATAAAAAGACAGAGGAATATGGTTCAGACCAAAATCAACCAGACAACTCCAGAGAGGGAGTCTGAAGGGATGGAAATGCACATTATTCCTGCAAAAGAATTCAGAATAAAAGTGATAACCATGCTGATGGACCTACAGAGAAATGTGCAAGAGCTGAGGGAGGAAATGAGGGAAGTGAGGAAAGACAATGCAGAAATCAGACAAGCGATCAACAGGCTTAACAGCAGACTGGATGAGATACAAGAGACTGTTAATGGAATAGAAATCAGAGAACAGGGATACAGAGAAGCTGAGGCAGAGAGAGATAAAAGGATTTCTAGGAATGAAAGAATATAAAGAGAATTGTGTGACCAATCCAAATGGAACAGTATTCGCATTATAGGAGTACCAGAGGAAGAAGAGAGAGAAAAAGGGACAGAAAGTGTCTTTGAAGAAATAATTGCTGAAAACTTTCCCTCGCTGGGGAAGGAAATAGTCTCGCAGTCCACTGAAGCCCACAGATCTCCCAACACAAGGGACCCAAGGAAGACAACACCAACACACATAATAATTAAGATGGCAAAGATCAAAGATAAAGACAGGGTATTAAAGGCAGCTAGAGAGAGAAAAAAGATCACCTACAAAGGAAAACCCATCAGACTATCATCAGACTTCTCAACAGAAACCTTACAGGCCAGAAGAGAATGGCATGATATATTTAACATTATGAAACAGAAGGGCCTCGAACCAAGAATATTGTATCAAGCACGATTATCATTTAAATATGGCAGAGGGATTAAACAATTTCCAGACAAAAGAAAGTTGAGAGAGTTTGCCTCTCATAAACCACCCCAACAGGATATCTTAAATGGACTTCTCTAGACGAAAGCACTCCTAAGGCTAAAAAGATGTCACCAGAGAAAATAAAATCATAGAAAAGAAAGCAGACCATCCAAATACTAAATAAAGGCAAAGAATAAAACACCTAGTATATAAAGAATGGAGGAGGAAGAATAAGAAGGGAGAGAAATAAAGAAACACCAGACAGTGTTTGCAATAACTTAAAAAGAAAGTTAAGTTAGATTGTTATATAGTAAAGAAGCAACCCTTGAACCTTTGGTAATGACGAATCTAAAGCCAGCAATGGCAATAAGTACATATCCATCAATAATCACCCTAAATGTAAAAGGACTGAATGCACCAATCAAAAGACACAGAGTAATAGAATGGATAAAAAAGCAGGACCCATCTATATGCTGCTTACAAGAGACTCACCTCAAACGCAAAGATATGCACAGACTAAAAGTGAAGGGATGGAAAAAGATATTTCATGCAAACAACAAAGAGAAAAAAGCAGGTGTTGCAGTACTTGGATCAGACAAAACAGACTTCAAAATGAAGAAAGTAGCAATAGATAAAGAAGGACATTACATAATGATAAAGGGGTCAGTCCAACAAGAAGATATGACCATTATAAATATAATATGCACCCAACACAGGGGTGCCAGCATATGTGAAACAAATACTAACAGAATTAAACGAGAAAATAGATAGCCATGCATTCATCTTAGGAGACTTCAACACACCACTCACTCCAAAGGGCAGATCAACCAGACAGAAAATAAGTAAAGACACAGAGGCACTGAACAACACACTAGAACAGATGGACCTAACAGATATCTACAGAACTCTACACCCAAAAGCAGCAGGATACACATTCTTCTCAAGTGCACATGGAACATTTTCCAGAATAGACCACATACTAGGCCACAACAAGAACATCAGTAAATTCAAAAAAATTGAAATCCTACCAACCAACTTCTCAGATCACAAAGGTATAAAACTAGAAATAAATTTCAGACAGAAATCAAAAAGGCTCACAAATACATGGAGACTTAACAACATTCTCGTAATTAATCAATAGGTCAACGACCAAATCAAAATAAAAATCAAAGAATATATGGAGACTAATGACAGCAACAACACAAAGCCACAACTTCTGTGGGACACAGCAAAGGCAGTTCTAAGAGGAAAGTATATTGCAATCCAGGCCTACCTAAAGAAAGAAGAACATTCCCAAATGAATAGTCTAAAGACACAATTACTGAAATTGGAAAAAGAAGAACAAATGAGGCCCAAAGTCACCAGAAGGAGGGACATAATAAATATCAGAGAAGAAATAAATAAAATTGGGAAGAATAAAACAATAGAAAAAAATCAATGGAACCAAGAGCTGGTTCTTTGAAAAAATAAACAAAATAGATAAACCCCTAGCCAGACTCATTAAGAGAAAAAGAGAATCTACACACATAAACAGAATCAGACACGAGAAAGGAAAAATCACGATGGACCCCACAGAAATACAAAGAATTATAAGAGAATATTATGAGAATCTATATGCTAACAAGCTGGAAAACATAGAAGAAATGGACAACTTCTTAGAAAAATACAACCTTCCAAGACTGACCAAGCAAGAAAAAGAAAAACTAAACAGACCAATCACCAGCAACAAAATTAAATCGGTAATCAAAAAACCACCTAAGAACAAAACCCCTGGACCAGATGGATTCACCTCTGAATTCTACCAGACATATAGAGAAGAAATAACACCCATTCACCTTAAAGTTTTCCAAAAAATAGAAGAGGAGGGAATACTTCCAAACCCATTCAATGAAGCCAGCATCACTCTAATACCAAAACCAGGCAAAGACCCCACCAAAAAAGAAAATTACAGACAAATATCCCTGATGCACGTAGATGCAAAAATACTGAACAAAATATTTGCAAACCGAATTCAAAAATACATCAAGAGGATCATACACCATGATCAACTCGGATTCATCCCAGGGATTCAAGGATGGTACAACATTTGAAAATCCATCAACATCATCCACCACATCACAAAAAGAAGGACAAAAATCACATGATCATCTCCATAGATGCTGGAAAAGCATTTGACAAAATTCAGCATCCATTCATGATTAAAACTCTCAAGAAAATGGGTATAGAGGGCAAGTACCTCAACATCATAAAGGCCATATATGACAAACCCACAGCTAACATCATACTTAACAGCGAGAAGCTGAAAGCTTTTCATCTAAGATCGGGAGCAAGACAGGGATGCCCACTCTCTCCACTGTTATTCAACATAGTACTGGAGGTCCTAGCCACAGCCATCAGACAAAACAAACACATACAAGGCATCCAGATTAGTAAAGAAGAAGTCAAATTGTCACTATTTGCAGATGACATAATATTGTACATAAAAAAACCCTAAAGACTCCACTCCAATAGAACTAATATCTGAATTCAGCAAAGTTGGAGAATACAAAATTAACACACAGAAATCTGTTGCTTTCCTATACATTATCAATGAACTAACAGAAAGAGAAATCAGAAAAAAAATTCCAATCACAATTGCATCAAAAAGAATAAAATACCTAGGAATAAACCTAACGAAGGAACTGAATGACCTGTACTCTGAAAACTACAAGGCACTCCAAAGAGAAATTAAAGAGGACACTAACAAATGGAAACTCATACCATGCTCTTGGCTAGGAATAATAAATATTGTCAAAATGGCTACACTACCTAAAGCAATCTACATATTCAATGCAATCCCTTATCAAACTACCAACAGCTTTCTTCAATAAACTGGAACAAATACTTCTAAAATTCATATGGCACCACAAAAGACCCCGAATACCCAAAGCAATACTGAGAAGGAGAAATAAAACAGGCGGAATTACGCTCCCTGACTTCAAGCTTTACTACAAAGCCACAGTAATCAAGACAATTTGGTATTGGCACAAAAACAGACCCACAGATCAGTGGAATAGAATAGACAATCCAAACATCAACCCAAACACATACAGTAAATTACTATTTGATAAGGGAGCCTTGGATATACATTGGGGAGAGATGGCCTCTTCAGCAGCTGGTGTTGGAAAAACTGGACAGCTACATGTAAGAGAATGAAACTGGACTACTGTCTAACCCCATACACAAAAGGTAAACTCAAGGTGGATCAAAGACCTGAATGTAAGTCATGAAACCATAAAACTCTTAGAAAAAACATGGGCAAAAATCTCTTGGACATAAACATGAGCGACCTCTTCATGAACATACCTCCCCAGGCAAGGGAAACAAAAGCAAAAATGAACAAGTGGGACTATATCAAGCTGAAAAGCTTTTGTACAGCAAAGGACACCATCAGTAGAACAAAAATACATCCTACAGTATGGGAAAATATATTCATAAATGACGTACCTGATAAAGGGTTGACATCCAAAATATATAAAGAACTCACGCACCTTAACAAACCAAAAGCAAATAATCCAATTAAGAAATGGGCAGAGGACATGAATAGACACTTCTCTAAAGAAGAAATTCAGATGGCCAACAAGCACAAGAAAAGATGCTCCACATCACTAATCATCAAAGAAATGCAGATTAAAACCACAATGAGAATTCACCTCACACCAGTGATGATGGCCAACATCCAAAACACAAACAACAACAAATGTTGGCGAGGATGTGGAAAAAAGGGAACCCTCCTACACTGCTGGTAGGACTGCAAATTAGTTCAACCATTGTGTAAAGCAGTATGGAGGTTCCTCAAAAAACTCAAAATAGAAATACCTTTTGACCCAGGAATTCCACTCCTAGGAATTTACCCTAAGACTGTAGCAGCCCAGTTTGAAATGGACATATGCACCCCTATGTTTATCGCAGCACTATTTACAATAGCCAAGAAATGGAAGCAACCTAAGTGCCCATCAGTAGATGAATGGATAAAGAAGATGTGGTACATATACAAAATGGAATATTATTGAACTATAAGAAGAAAACAAATCCTACCATTTGCAACAACATGGATGGAGCTAGAGGGTATTATGCTCAGTGAAATAAGCCAAGCCGAAAAAGACCAGTATCAAATGATTTCACTCATATGTGGAGTATAAGAAAAAGAAAATATAGTGAAGGAACAAAACAGCAGCAGACTCACAGAACCCAAGAACAGACTAATAGTTAGCAAAGGGAAAGGGACTGGGGAAGATGGGCGGGAAGGGAGGGATAAGAGGGGAAAAGGGGCATTACGATTACTAGACGTAATGTTGGGGGGGCACGGGGAGGGCTGTACAACGCAGAGAAGACAAGTAGTGATTCTATAGAATCTCACTACGCTGATGGACAGTGACTGTAATGGGGTTGGTGGGGGGGACCTGATGAAGGGGTAGTTTAATAATCATAATATTGCACATGTAATTGTAGATTAATGATACCCAAACAAATTATTAAAAAAATACTTAGGAGTAAACCTAACGAAGGAAGTGAAAGACCTATACCCTGAAAATTAGAAGACACTCCTAAGAGAAATTAAAGAGGACACTAACAAATGGAAATCCATCCCATGCTCTTGGCTATGAAGAATAAATATTGTCAAAATGGCTACACTACCTAAAGCAATCTATAGATTCAACGCAATCCCTATCAAACTACCAACAGCTTTCTTCAATGAACTGGAATCACAAAATTCATATGGAACGACAAAAGACCCTGAATAGCCAAAGCAACCCTGAGAAGGAGGAATAAAACAGAGGGAATTATGCTCCCTGACTTCAAGCTGTACTACAAAGCCACAGTATTCAAGACAATTTGGTATTGGCACAAAAACAGACCCACAGACCAGTGGAACAGAATAGAAAATACAAACATTAACCCAAACATATACAGTCAATTAATATATGATAATGGAGCCTTGGATATACAATGGGGAGCTGACAGCCTCTTCAGCAGCTGATGTTGGAAAAACTGGACAGCTACATGTAAGAGAATGAAACTGGATTACTGTCTAACCCCTCACACAAAAGTAAACTCAAAATGGATCAAAGACCTGAATGTAAGTCATGAAACCATTAAACTCTTAGAAAAAAATATAGGCAAAAATCTCTTGGACATAAACATGAGCGACTTCTTCATGAACATACCTCCCCGGGCAAGGGAAACAAAAGCAAAAATGAACAAGTGGGACTATGTCTAGCTGGAGAGCTTCTGTACAGCAAGGAACACCATCAGTGGGACAAAAAGACATCCTACAGTATGGGAGAATATATTCACAAATGATATATCCGATAAGGGGTTGATATCTAAAATATATAAAGAAGTCACACACCTCAACAAACAAAAAGCAAATAATCCAATTAAGAAATGGCCAGAGGACATGAATAGACACTTCTCCAAAGAAGAAATTCAGATGGACAACAGGCACATGAAAAGATGCCCCACATTCCGATTCATCAGAGAAATGCAAATTAAAACCACAATAAGATATCACCTCACACCAGTGAGGATGGCCAACATCCAAAACAAACAACAACAAATGTTGGCGGGGATGTGGAGAAAAGGGAACCCTCCGACACTGCTGGTGGGAATGCAAATTAGTTCAACCATTGTGGCAAGCAGTATGGAGGTTCCTCAAAAAACTCAAAATAGAAATACCATTTGACCCAGGAATCCCACTCCTAGGAATTTACCCTAAGAATGCAGCAGCCCAGTTTGAAAAAGACAGATGCACCCCTATGTTTATCGCAGCACTATTTACAATAGCCAAGAAATGGAAGCAACCTAAGTTTCCATCAGTAGATGAATGGACAAAGATGTGGTACATATATACAATGGAATATTATTCAACCATAAGAAGAAAAGAAATCCTACCATTTGCAACAACATGGATGGAGCTAGAGGGTATTATGCTCAGTGAAATAAGCCAAGTGGAAAAATACAAGTATTAAATGATCTCACTTATATGTGGAGTATAAGAACAAGAAAAAAACTGAAGGAACAAAACAGCAGCAGACTCACAGAACCCTAGAATGCACTAATAGTTACCAAAGGGAAAGGAACTGAGAAGGGAGGGATGAGGGGGTAAAAGGGGGCATTACGATTAGCAGACATAATGTTGGGAGGGCACGGGGAGGGCTGTACAACTCCGAGAGGACAAGTAGTGATTCTATAGCATCTCACTTCAAAATTTTAAAAAAAATTGGTAAATTAAAAATTAAACTGGTAACTAGACTTTTAATGGTGATCTCTTTGTAGTGCATACAGATATCAAAATACAATATTGTATACCTGAAACTTATATAATGTTATATACTAATTTTAGCTCAATAAAAAAATTTGGAAGAGAAAGTGAAAAATCTGTATTTCAGAGCTAACAGGTTTTCAGTGCTACACATAATGGGCTTGGAAATTGCCACTCTTTTCTAACAACAAAGCAGAATGTCAAAGGATTGTGGAACAACTACACAATGTGTAACATATGCATAATGAGAATATCAGAAGAAGAAGAAAAAGAGAAAGGAACCAAAGAAATAATGGAAACAATAGCAACTGAGAATTTCCCCAAATTAATGTCAGATGCCAAACCACGATGCTGGAAGCTCAAAACGCCAAGAAGGATAAACAACTACACCTACGGATGTCATTTTCAAACTAGAGAAAATCAAAGATGAAGAAAAAGTTCTGAAAGATGCCAAAGAAAAAAATACCTTACCTGTATTCTAAGGAAGGAAAGAAAAGGGAATCATATGAAATGCTCAGTTAAAACCACAAAAGGCAGAAAAAGAGTGGAAGACAAAAATAGGAAGAACAAGGGCAACATATAGAAAATAGTAACAAATATGGTAGCTATGAATGCAGCTATATAAGTAGTTACTTGTAAAGTCAACAGTCAAAAGGCACCAATTAAAAGACAGATTGTCAGTTGATCAAAAAACAAGATCCAACTATATGCTGTCTACAAGAAACCAGCTTTAAATATAAGGACATAGGATTCATCAAGATGGCAGCATGAGAGGTGAGACAGAGAACTCCTCCCAAAACCACAAATACTATGAAAATATAGTTAATTAATACAACTAACCCTAAAACAGCAACAGGAAAGAAGGCTGAACCAGACTGCATACAGACATCATGAACAGAGCAGACCTCATGAAACAGGGTAATGTACGAAAGCCTTGATCCAGTGGGACCCAAGCCCTTCCCCCACCCCAGGTTACTGGGGGAGGAAGAGAAACGGAGCAGGGAGGGGTGGAAGCCTGGGACTGCTGAACACCTAGCCCTGGAGATCTGCTTTGTGAGCAGAAACCTACTCTGTGTGGTACTCAAGAGGTTGGGAGCTGGGAGAGGCAAAGTGCCTAGGAGACTGACATTCTGGCCATTTGTAGAGGACGGGATCCACATCCAGCTGCTCTGTTACAGAGGAAAGGCAGGCGGTCTGAGAGTTCCTAGCAGCGGGAGGGCTGCTGAAGGGGCGGGGGTTGCATGGAGCTTGCTGTGCGGGAGAAGGTTGTCTGAGCGCGCTCTGCCCAACAGGTTGGGAACTTTGAGGAGCTTCAAGTGTTCCATCCCCATGGCTAGCTGCTCAGCTCCGAGGCCCCCCCACTGTGACACACAGCCTGCCAAGCCTTCCTCCTGGCCTGACAGCCCAGCTTGCAAATCGGCAGTCACTGCGGTGGTGTCTGGCCAGCCAGAGGAAGGCCCTGCCTACATCAGCTAGAGACGCCAACCACAGAGGCTTACACCTGTGTCCTCAGCTCACTGGCTGTGATACTGGAGACAGGCACCACAGACGGGAATCAGAAAACAGATCTTTCCTCCCCCTAGGCACCAGCACCACTTCCTAATGACCCCCAACCTCACTCTAGGGGCTGAGCAGCTCTAGAGACTGGAGCTTCTGGGCACTAGAGGGCACCACATAGAAATATGAAATGTCAAAAGAACCTGGTTCAGACCGAAATCTCACAAACCCCAGAAAAACACCCAAATGAAACTGAACTCACCAATCTTCCTGAAAGAGAGTTCAAAATAAAAATCATAAACATGCTTATGGAGGTACAGAAAAATGTTCAAGACCTCAGAAACAAATTTAAGATGGAGATTCAATGATTAAGAAATTCCTATCTGAAATGAAACATACAATGGAGGGATTTAAAAGCAGATTAAATGTAGTAGAAGAGACGGTAAATGGAATAGAAATTAGAGAAGAGGAATTCAAAGAAGCTGAGGCACAGAGAGAAAAAAAGAATCTCTAAGAATGAAAGAATATTGAGAGAAATGTGTGACCAATCCAAATGGAACAATATTCGCATTATAGGGGTACCAGAAGAAGAAGAGAGAGAAAGGGGGGTACAAAGTGTCATTGAGGAGGTAATTTCTGAGGAGGTAATCCCAATCTGGGGAAGGAGATAGTCTCTCAAGACATGGTGGTGCACAGATCTCCTAACACAAGGTACCCAAGGAAGACAACATCAAGACATCTAATAATTAAAATGGCAAAGATCAAGGATAAAGACAGGCTTTTAAAAGCAGCTAGAGAGAAAAAAGATCACATACAAAGGAAAACCCATCAGGCTATCATCAGATTTCTCAACAGAAACCTTACAGGCCAGAAAGGAGTGGCATGATATATTTAATGCAATGAAGCAGAAAGGCCTTGAACCAAGAATACTCTACCTGGCAAGGTTATCATTGAAATTTGAAGGAGGGATTAAACAATTTTCAGATAAGCAAAAGCTGAGAGAATTTACCTCCCACAAACCACCTCTACAGTGCATTTTGGAGAGACTCCTATATATGGAAGTACTCCTAAGGCTAAATAGATGTCACCCAAGAGATAGACAAAGAGTACAGAATATGATTCATAACATACAAAGAATGGAGGAGGAAGAAAAAGAAAAAGGAGGAAAAAAAAAAGAACCTTTAGGTTGTGTTTGTAATAGCATAGGAAGTGAGTTAAATTTGACTGTTAGATAGTAAGCGAATTACCCTTGAGCCTTTGGTAACCACAAATCTAAAGCCTGCAATGGCAATAAGTACATACCTATCAATAATCACCCTAAATGTAAATAGTCTGAATGCACCAATTAAAAGACACAGAGTTACTGAATGGATAAAAAAAACAAGACCCATCCATCTATATGCTGCTACAAGAGACTCACTTCAAACCCAAAAACATACACAGACTGAAAAAAAGGGATGGAAAAAGATATTTCATGCAACTAATAGGGAGAAAAAAGCAGGAGTTGCAGTACTTGAATCAGACAAAATAGACTTCAAAGTAACAAGAGACAAAAAAGGACATTACATAACGATAAAAGGGTCAGTACAGCAAAAAGATTTAACTATTATAAATTTCTATGCACCCAATACAGGATCACCTATATATGTGAAACAAATACTAACAGAATTAAAGGGGGTAATAGAATGCAACACATTCATTTTAAGAGACTTCAACACACCACTCACTCCAAAGGACAGATCAACCAGACAGAAAATAAGTAAAGAGACAGAGGCACTCAACAACATATTAGAAAAGATAGACCTAAGGGACATCTACAGAACACTCCATCCAAAAGCAACAGGATACACATTCTTCTCAAGTGCACGTGGAACATTTTCAAGAATAGATCATATACTAGGCCACAAAAAGAACCTCAATAAATTCAAAAAGATTGAAATTCTACCAACCAGCTTCTCAGATCACAAAGGTATGAAACTAGAAATAAATTACACAAAGAAAACGAAAAAGCTCACAAACACATGGAGGCTTAATAACATGCTCCTAAATAATCAATGGATCAATGACCAAATGAAAACAGAGATCAAGCAAATTTGGAGACAAATGACAACAATAATTCAACACCACAAAATCTGTGAGACGCAGCGAAGGCAGTGCTAAGAGGGAAATATATTGCAATACAGGCCTACCTCAGGAAAGAAGAACAATCCCAAATGAACAGTCTAAACTCACAATTAATGAAATAGAAAAGGAAGAACAAATGAGGCCCAAAGTCAGTAGAAGGAAGGACACAAAAAGATTAAAGCAGAAATAAATAAAATTGAGAATAAAACAAGAGAGAATCAATGAAAGCAGGAGCTGGTTCTTCAAGAAAATAAACAAAATAGATAAACCCCTAGCCAGACTTATCAAGAAAAAAAGAGAGTCTACACACATAAACAGAATCAGAAATGAGAAAGGAAAAATCACTACGAACACCACAGAAATACAAAGACTTATGAGAGAATACTATGAAAGTTATATGGTAACAAACTGGATAACCTAGATGAAATGAACTTTCTAGAAAAATACAACCTTCCAAGGCTGACCCAGGAAGAAACAGAAAATCTGAATAGACCAATTACCAGCAAAGAAATTGAATTGGTAATCAAAAAACTACCTAAGAACAAAACCCCTGGACCAGATGGCTTCACTACTGAATTTTATCATTTAGTGAAGACCTAATACTCATCCTCCTTAAAGTTTTCCAAAAAGTAGAAGAGGAGGGAATACTCCCAAACTCATTCCATGAGGCCAACATCACTCTAATTACTACCAAAACCAAAGACACCACAAAAAAAAATTACAGACCAATATCCCTGATGAACATAGATGCAAAAATACTCAACAAAATATTAGCAAACCGAATTCAAAAATACATCAAAAAGATCATCCATCATGATCAAGCGGGATTCATCCCAGGGATGCAAGGATAATACAACATTTGAAAATCCAACATCATCCAACACAATAACAAAAAGGAAAAAAAGCCACGGCGCGCAGCAGGGATTGGCCGCCGGGATGGGGCGGGGCCCCAGGAGGCTGGTCGTAAATACCGCGCCACAGGCACTGGCTGAGGCGGACGGGTCGGGGTGCTGAGTGCGCAAGCGCTTCCAACGCTGGCACCCGGCGGCCTCCGTGGCCCCTCGGCGGGTCGCGGCTTCTCGGGAGAAGAGGAGCGGGAGGCGGGGCCCCGGCGCTCGGGGCGGGGCCGACGGAGGGGCCTCCTCGGGAGGGTCCGCGGGTCGTGCGAGGCGGCTGCGCGTGGTGAGGCGAGGCTAGGTAAGGTGAGGTGAGGCGCGGAGCGCCGGCTCCCGAGCGGTCCCAGACGCTTCCGCGGGAAGGGCTGGGCTGGCCGCTCCGCGCGAGTCCCGCCGGGTAGCTGTGTGACCTTGGCGCGACCCGCACCCTCTCTGGGCGCTGGTGTCCGCGGGCCCGGGCGGCCTCTCTCTGCCTCGCGGAGCGTCCCGTCGGCCCGGGTGGAGGGCTGCTGTGGTTTCAGCGGCCGCGGTGCCGCGGTGCCCCGAACATTGGGCGCTCCGCCCCCGACGCCCTGGCAGTGGGCACCCCGGCCAGGGGCACCGCCGCGGACCCAGCGTGCGGCCGGGGAGGGGGCCGCGCAGCGCCTGGCTCCGAAGAGGCCCTGTCGCTTCAGCAGAGGGAGCCCCGGGTTAGTCTGTGTGGGCTCAGAGCCACCAGGACGTCGCGGGCGAGCCGTTGGCTCGGGCTGAAGGTGCGCCAGGTGCGGAGCCCAAGCCGCAGTGTGCCCACGGTTATTAGATTATTTAGCTTATGATCGACCCCGGCAGGCCAGGGAGACCGGGAAGAGTGGCAGGGCGACTTGCGGGTGCAGGCGCTTCGCGTGGCTTTGGGGACCGTTCCCTGGGGACGCCGGGGAGTGGCCGCGCCGGTCCCCGCGGCCGCCCACCGGACACAGCCCTCTCTGGGCGTCGGGTCCTGGGAAGGTGACTCCGGGTTGCTGTCTGCGTGTAGAAGGAGCAGGAACGGGGATATTTTTTGCTAAATGGAAGCGTGATTGACAAGCGCCGTGTAAGGCGAGGGCGCGCAGGTGTTGACACGCTCACAGAGCGCAGTCTGGTCAGCACTCTAGCCTTAGCTGACACCTACTGCGATGGAAGGGGGCGCCGCGGTGAAGTTAGAGAGCGTCTGGGTGGAATCGCACAGACATCTCTTTTTCTTGCACATTTGTTTATAGAATTTGGGGCTGGTGTTTTAGGGCCAGCGGCGCTGCCCACTGCGACTCAGTGTGCGCCTGCTCGGTCCGTAGGGCAGACATGCAGTGAGCCTGTAATCGTGTAAGATGCCAGGCTGGGCTGGCCCCTGATGTGGTTAGCCTGACTGTAGCATGTGACCTGGGCTGTCCTGTAGGCGTTCACAAAGTGCAAAGAAAGGAGGGAGCAGCTAAGCCTGTTTTTTGGTGTTGGAGAAGTTTTCCAGGGTGGAGACGAAATATTTGGACCTTGAAAGATGAGTGAATATTGGAGAAAACATTTCAGGTGAAGACAGTGGGGGGTTTGGAGACGGGGGAGTGCATGGGATGTTTGGGGGAAGTGAGTCCCTTTATTCATTGTGGGAGGGGATTTGAGGATTGGGGTGGAAGCTAAGGTGGGAAAGAGGTTTCTGACTAAAGGCCTTGATGCTGTTATATAGAGTTTGGACTTTTAGCCCTTCAGTGAAGAGTAGACAAGGTTTTGGGTGGGATATGACAGATCATTTTAGGAAAGTAACTCATCATAATGTGGAGGATGGACCCAGGGTAGGGGGAGATGGGACAGTTTTGCGCATGTGGGTCCAGGATAGTGGCCAAGAAGTGGAGAGAGGCACCAGGTAGAAACAAGCTCGAGAGTCCACAGGAGGGCATGTGATGGAAGGGAGAGAAAAAAGGCAGACCATCGGCTCTCGCCTGAGCGACTAAAGGGCTGGGGTTCCTGCGATGGGGAAAGCCGGGACTGCTTTGGAGGAGGGAGGAGAAAAGCACACTTAATTTTTAGTCGCGTAGAGTGTGCAGTATTTGCCGGCCACCCTGGGTGAGATGTAATCTTGTGGAGGGCAGAATCTGGGCAATATCAGCCTGAAAGCGAGAGACACTGGGAGGGAAGTGTGCTGGAGGGGACATGCCATTTAGTGCCACTGTATTCACCACGGCTGGTGGGCGATTCTCTTCTAGAAAGGCCTAAGGCTGAAGTGCCCTTTGTGGAAAGGAGACTGCTTATTGGTAATACTGAAACAAAGGCAGCTAGTTGATTATAAAAACCCTTTCATCTTTGTTTCTGTTTTTTGGTTCTTTCTTTCTCTCTCTTCAGAAAGTAGTGGCTGGTTTCACACCTATCTAGTGTGTCTGTGGCTGCAGCCAGAGCCGGTGGCTCTCTTGTCACCTGCCAACAGATGTGCCTAATGATGACTGACCCAGGAACTCAGTACTTCCTGCAGTTAATCAAGGTGGTGGCTTCTTTAACTGTTTAGAGAACTTTAAGAATATTTCAGAGGAATGGGAAACACCAAGCCTAGTTGAATGGGGAGGTGGGTGCCCTGCTGTACATAACACAAGAGGGTGCAGTGAATGGAGCTGCGGCTCCCAGATCTCCACCAGCTGGCACGTTGCCCCCCAGGCAGGAGAATGGAAGAGTCTTTGGGGAATGGGAGTAGCCACAGAGAAAGCATCTAAAAATGGTGACATCAGGAGTGCCCCAGTAAGGAGGGACAGCTGGATCTCTCATTAATGAAGCTCATAATTAATAACCCCCTCCCTGGGCTCAAAGCTTCCAAGTCCTTTTAATCCCCCTCCCCTTAAATAGGAACAGGTAACCAAGGACATGTGAAGAATCCTCTGATTTGGAAAATAGGGACCATCACCCACACTTGGAAGCAGTGGAGAGAGTGGGGAAGGAGACCTAGAAAGCAAACGGTCACTAATGTACACTTGGAGATATGAAAATACTGCATTCATGAGACAAGAACAGGACGCTCAGAAAAAGCATTCAAAGCCAAAAAGAATTCTTGGATATAAAAGCACAAAGGCAGAGAAACCAAAAACAGCACCTCAGTTGCATGAAAAGTAGAGTTGAGGCACTTACTTAGGAAGAGGAACCGAAAAGCAAAGATAAAAAAAAGAGGAAAAAGGAAATGGGAAGGTCAGGTCAGGAGGCTCTCAGCTAAATAATAAGAAAGAAAAGAGAAAAGAGGAGGAAATCATCCACAAACTGATACAAGGTAACTTCCTGGAACTCAAACTTCCGGCCTTGGAGGGCCACGAGTGAGCACCGGGATGCTGGTGCAGGGGGCCCTCCGCTGTCCTGTCCATTCCCCCACCTGGGAGATGTGCAGATGGGGGGTGTCTGGCAGTGAGGGGTGCTTAGTTTCCCACGGGCACCAGTGAGACTTTGGAAACAAGGGATTCCTTGGAAGTGCTCTGGGGCTGTCATTCCAGAATTTGGATAATGAGAGTTCAGATGGAGAGAGATGTGCACACTCACTCCAAGGCCCGTTGTTGGGAAATGTCAGAACCCAGGACAAGGACATTGTGCTGGCTTGTAGAGGAGGAATCAAACAAGCCATCCGCAGGTCGTTCCCGGGGTGTGGTGTAGTGGCTTGGAGACCTGTCCACAGCAACACTGCAAGCTGGAAAACTGAGCATGGCTTTCAGAGTTCTAGGGGGCAGTTTTCCACTTTGAACTCTATACTTAGGCAAAGGAGAGTAAAGATACATTCAGACATGGCCCAAAAGTTTGCTTCTCATGTACTTTAAGAAAGTGACTGGCTGGTGTGCTCTGTCTAATCTAGGTGGTGAGTCTAGAAAGACAACTAGAGAAGATGGGATTTTCCTCAGGAGAGATGGAGAGAATCCACTAGATGAAGAGAGAGAGCGGACGTCTCGTAACCCAAGCTGGTGAGGTGGCTTCTCAGATTTTGGGGGGAAGAAGATGGGGTCCTCCATGCACTGGGACATCTGGAAAGCAGATTTAGACAGTTGGTAGAGTTGGGGCTGAACTAATGATAAGTGTGTAGAAAACAAAGTAAATGAAAACACAAAACTGTCATTAGTTCCAGGGAAAATAAACCATTGTATGGGGAAAGAAAAATAATTATGGTACATGGCAAGGCTAGCTGTGAATTGCCTTTGCACAATGATATTAATTTATGTAAACTTCAACTATTACTCTAATTGAAATGATGATATGCCTGTCTGGAGAAAGTGTGGGGTAAGAAGGGCATGGTTGTATGAAGTGCCAGGGGAGGAAGAGAGCCTGGGAGGGGGGGCATTAGATCAGCCCCAGCAGAACCACAGGGTTACACGCCAGGCGGTCACACTGAGAGATGAGCTGGGCACAAGGAGGGCAAGGAGTGAGGTGGGTGATGCCAGAGGGACACGGACTGCTGGGTTTGTAATACACTCCCAGTACTACTTAATCCTTTAACGTGTGTACACACACACACACACACACACACACACACACACACGTGCACAGCATGGATAAATATAGAGACAAAGTCAAGGTAAGCCCATGACTCAGATGAGAGGAGGCCCTGATCGAGCCTTGGTTTCATGCACGGGCCGTTCTCTTATCCGTAAGTTTACTGGGTCTGTTTCCTCTTCGCTTTGTCATTGTTCTCTGAATCCGTCACTGCTGTGGTCGGGATTCCGTGCTTTCTTTAGCTTTTTTTCTTTTTACATGTTATAAAGCGATGTGAAAACATACCCCAGAATAGAAGAGTATTATGAACTTCACGTGTGCACGGTCTTGGTTGGCGGGTCCCTGTGTGCCGACCTGGGTGTACCAAGTGACCAGCCACCCGTCAGGCCAGCAACAGCCTCGGTGCAGACTCCTAGAGGCGGGTGGAGCGTTGTGGCGGAGCTGGGTGCTTGGCGCCTGCCCTCCAGAAGTCTGTCCCTAGTGGGCCAGTGCCAGGCCGCCTCTGCCAGCTACTTGATTGGTCCTATTTTGCCCTGAGTCCATACGCACAGACCTTCTGCTGGCAGGTACTTTCCTCAGGTTTCAGGGCTGTTTGCACCTGCTTTCCTTCCTTTCTACCTTGCCTTAGTTTCTGCTTCCTGTCTGAGATAGCCTGTCCTAACGTGACTTGGGATGGTGGCTGGTCTCATTTATGTTTGTGTTTTGTTTTTAGCCATTTGACCTCCAAGCTGCCCGCACATCAGTGGATTCTTCTGTGTATTGACTATATTATAGTAAAGAGGGAAAAACAATACACCAGTGAAGTAGTCAATGATACACCAAGTAAATAAGATGTTACTGTGTTAGGATAAAAAAGAATTCTCTTTGAGATACTGTGTCTGATCACACTGAGATAGAGTCAGAATCATGGAGAATCTCAAGGAAAACGAAATAGAAAATTTAGGGAACCACAGGATTGTCAACTTTTAACTTAAATATAATCTTAAAGAGCTGTTCGTCACTATTTTACTTATGCTTAATTTCATAAGATAAGAGATTTTGGCATGGAAAGGGGGAAAGGCTGCATGACCTAGTGAAGGCTTGGAAGGCCCTCAGCTCTGAGAGAGAATCACCTCTGGCAAAGTAGGCTGCCAAGAATTCACAGGGAGGCAGTGTAGCTAGGAGCTCCCCAACCCCTCCTGCCAGTCCTGTGGTTTACCGCCCAGTTTTTCTCATATTTTAAAATCTAAGCTTTGATCTTCAAGCCCATTTTTGAGCCCTTGAGCATTTACTCTGCAACTGCTTTTTTCTAAGCACTCTTCACTATTTGAGCACACCCAGTTCACACGATATTGCTAGCATGGGAGTTATTTCCACAACAGGTGTGTGACCGTAATGCAGGCCACCCAGGCTAGGTGACTGCAGGGAGGGCTTTTGTGAGCCATTGTAACCTGAAATTTTTGCCAGGAGTGAGCTGTGAGGCTCCTGGTCCTAAGGAGGTAAAACTGAGTGAGCTGTCGGTTTTCTTGGGGCCACTTGGTTGTGGTCTTAGCTCAAGTACATTTGTTTCTTGAGAAAGCTGGTTCTTGTGAAAGTGGACTGAGTCTGAGGAGGAGCCTCCTTGCTCCAAGAGAGATTAGCACTGTGGCATCTTAACTACAGCCATCCTTTGAGTTTAATATTTCAACTGCCTTTGGTGCTCAGCCATACAAATAGATGAAAAGGGTTTTAATGCTAATGTTTTCTTTTGGGGGTCTCATTAAGTACTATTTATCTTTGTATTTTCAACTAGTTTAGAGAATTGCTTTTTTCTCATTCTCCTGGAACTGGAAGGGCAGGCTGGTAATGGGGCTGTAGTGATGAAGGAAACATGGATCTTTGTTGTGTACCTGCTGCATTTATTCCTTTAGTAGGTATGGGCAGGCCCTTGTAACTAAACACCAAGATTGTGGAATGTTCACAGTTTGTATAAAAGCTGAACTTTTGATTGCAAACCTTGTAATTTCAGATCAGGCTTAACAGACTGTTTAATTATATGGTAAGTGAGCTTTAAAAGTAACCCAAGGATTTGACTCCATTCTCTGAGGAAGATGTCTCCTGTGGCTCTGACTCCAGTCTGATGCTTTCCACCTTTTTTCTCTTTGCTTGCCCTCACTTTTAGCTTCTTTGAAATTTAAATGGCAATTCTTTAAGGGTATCATTTTCAATGTTTACATGTGTTGAAATTAATTAGAAATAGTTTATAACAGGGCCCACCTTTTGATATTGAAAGATTTTTTTCCCCTTGGAAAGACTTTTTTAACTTCTTACTATGGAAAATTTCAAAACACAAAAATGGAGAAAATTCCTTAACTTTAGAAAAATGAGATACAGCAGAGAGTATTTTCTGATGTGTCCTATTCAGCGTGTTGAAATTCTGGAGAGTATAATACAAAAATTGGGGTGAAAATTAGGTTCCAGAACATATAGTACTTGAGTAACAAGCCATTATTCTTCAACTGTTGTTTAAAAATTACCTGGTACTCTTACACTGCCTGCTCTGCTGATGCACTTTCATCTAATGGGTGTGCTTTGACGGCAGCTTTAAAAGGCAGCTTTCTATTCTAGCTCCTGACCCAGTGCCTTGTGATTTTACAGTCTTCTGGAGAAATTAACTAATGGAGTTTAGGATTTGGACAGAATTTATGTTAAGAAGATAGGATTTCTTATTCCATCTGATACTTCATCATCTGACCCCGGATGTCTGCCTGCAGCTGCTCAGACATTTCTGTTGCGGCCCAAAGGCCTCTCTTGTAGCAGGGAGCCCGAATGAGCCTGCAGGCCCCCAGGCTGCTCCCCAGACCTGTGGTTGGCTCTGCCTGTTTCTTCCTTCTTGGCCCCTCACACCTGTCTTCTCTTTCTCTCGCCTCTGTGGCCCATTTTATGGAAATGAGGTGATTTCAGGAAGTTTGAGTGCTAAAGATTTGGGCTCTGTGAGCTTAACTTGAAAGACAGGTGACATGAACATAATACACGTTGAGTTTTTGGGTGTAGTTATGCAAATCCACAGTTAACACATGCTGCTTACTGTGTTCCAAGCACTGTCTATAAATGGCTGGGGTCTGCCAGCACTGAGGAGGCATTTCATCGAATTGAACACGCCATCGTTATTTGCGTGCCCATTAGCTTATATATTCTCTAGTCTCCTCCTTTAAATGCCTGCCTCAGCCCTGTGTTGTCTTCAAACAAGGCTGTTTTATTTACATAAAGAATATAGGGTAATTAGTTGTTTTGTGGTAAACTGGGAAGAAAGTTCCAGGTGGCACTGGAGGAGGGGCAGGGAAGGCTGCCCACAGGTATTCCCTAGCCTGTGGTTTTTTTCCTGATTCATGGTGAAAGGCCTTCCTGTTTACATTCTGCATTACTGAAGTCTTTGTTTAAAAAATTCACTTAAAATTTCCCATTATTGCCAGAAATCAGTCAACATGTTTTGACTGTCAAAGGGAGTATGAAGAGTTAAAATCTTCTAATCCTTGAATGTTTAATTTTGAGGCCATGATCAAGCCAGGGCCATGATTTTTCTTGTTACAGTGCAACATTTAGAGGAGTATTTTTTTATTTTTTAGGCATTTGTTCAGTACACTAAGCTAATGTATTCATGTTTTGCTTGGTGAGAAGAAGTCACTTGACAAATCTTTCCCTTGTACAGAATTACTGGGAGATATACTCAAAAGATCGGCCGCAGGAAGCGGATGGAATTGATTCAGTGATTGTGGTTGACAATGTTCCTCAGGTGGGACCTGACCATCTTAAGAAACTGAAAAATGTCATCCATAAGATCTTTTCCAAGTTTGGGAAAATCACAAATGATTTTTATCCAGAGGAGGATGGAAAGACAAAAGGGTGAGTGTTATTCTCAACAGCTTTATTGAGATAATTGACTTGCAGTTCCTTTAAGTGTACAGTTTCATAAGTTCTGACATACAGACATCATTGAAACTGTTAACCACGGTCAGGATGACAAACGTTTTGATTGGCCGGCAGAGCTAGAGACTGGCTCTTCTGCCTGGGTTTTGTTTGTAAAGAGAGCTGCTGTCCTAGCAGTTTGACCATCTCGGGGACACGGCAGTAGAACAGCTCACAGCTGGTCACGGGGTTTATGAGTCACACCGGGGGTTCTTGTAGCATGACCGGCCTAGTCTTAAAACCTGCTCTTGTGCAAAATGCCCTCTTTCTCACCTCAGGTATATTTTCCTGGAATATGCGTCCCCTGCCCATGCCTCGGATGCCGTAAAAAATGCTGATGGCTACAAGCTGGATAAGCAGCACACGTTCAGAGTCAACCTCTTCACCGATTTTGACAAGTGAGTTCCGACTCGGGCAGTGGGATCCTGGACGTTCACCCTGCGTGAGCCGCTTGGTATTTTTGGGAGTGTTAGTGACCTTCCCTGTCCTGGCGCCTGCCCACCCCCAGCCACCGCATGGTGTTCCGCCCCTGGGCAGGGCAGCGCTGGGAGGAGTCCCATGCTGACTGAGCGCCGCCAGTGTGGTTACCTGTCTGCTGGCTCGCCACGGGTTCTGATCGTCGTGAGCTGCTCTCCTAAACTCTTTCTTTTCCTTTTTTAGGTACATGACTATCAGCAATGAATGGGATATTCCAGAGAAACAGCCTCTCAAAGACTTGGTATGTCGTGCAAGTCTGTTAGTAGCTGGAGTACGGGCTAGCCTCATGACCTGGGTGGTTGAGTCCTCGGGAGTCCAGGATGCCGACTGAGTTGTTCATGCCTCCAAGAGCAATAGTCAGGAGTAAGTTCTCTTTGATTAAAGCTAATGAAACATATTGTACACTTGCTTTTGGCTCTTTTTTTAGGGAAATTTACATTACTGGCTAGAAGAGGCAGAGTGCAGAGATCAGTATAGCATGCATGATATTTGAGAGTGGAGACCGGACGTCCATATTCTGGAATGACGTGAAGGACCCTGTCTCGATTGAGGAGAGAGCAGTGTGTATTTGCTGCCATGTGGGGACTCGCCTCTGTGTTTCCTTAGCAAAGCGGGTCTGTGTGCAAGAGCAGGAGTCGTGTTCTTTGAGCTGATGTCTCCGAGAACAACTCCTCTTCTCCAGCTTTGAAATGAGTCGTCAGGAGAGAATGGGCTCCTGTGTTTCCTGTTGGGGTCGGAAGAGTGTGTTCAGCCTTTTGGGTTGTCGTGTGAATCCTGGCCCTGACTCTGCCAACAGAGGTGGGCAGAGACATATGTGCGTTGGTCACCCAGGGGCACCTACCTGGCCACCTTCCATTAGCGGGGCATTGCGCTCTGGGGGGGAGAAAGGTTCAAGCAGATCCAGAGGTTTGGCCACCAGGGCATCCAGCTGATTGACTTCTTGCCTTGCAAAAGGTAAGTGCCTGGGAGAATGAGCTGCTCTTCATGCCTCAGACCCACTGCACAGATAATTTTGAAACTTTTTCATTTTGCAGAAATTTCAGACTTGATGAAAGATTGCAGGAAGGGTGCAGAGAACCCCCCTGTGCTCCATGGATGTCCAGTTAGCGTTTGGTTACATTGCTGTGTACCTTCCCCAGAGACGGCCTGGCTCTGGCAGAACTATTTGGGTGCAAGCAGTGTCGCGTGTGCCTCCTGGGGACAGGATGGCGCTGTCCCGCCCACAGCGCAGTCGCTGGCTTGGGAGATGGGGCACTGATGCCACGCACTCCTCCAGTGCCACTGCATTGCAGTTGGCCCCTTGATCCAGTAACATCCTTTTAAAGTACTTTCCCTCCAGTTAAGAATCTAGTCTGGGGTCTTGTGTTCTGCAGATAATTTTCTTACGAATGGCGCTCTCTCACATGTGAGGTAGTCCACGGAGCCAAGGTTTTGGTGAAAGGGGGAGCACGCAGGAGCCCAGAGCACTGTTGCTCTGGTTCTTTGGCCCCAATCAGGGCCGTCGCAGCCTTCCCAGTGTATCCGGCGCCCCGTGTCCCCTCCAGACTCGCGCTGTTTGCCCAGCATCCCCACGTCTTCCTCTGTGGCCTGAGCTCATGGTGGGACTTGACAAGAGCCCTGGTCTCCCAGGCTCCCCATAGTGCTGCGCCTGCTTTTAAAGTTTTTAGTGTAAAAACATTCTAACGTGGAAAACTGAAGGGCGCACTGTCTTTTGAACCTGCATGACTGTTCTGTTTGCCTTGTTGTCTTCAATAAACACTAATGGAGATGTGTGAGTTCCCCCCGGCTCCTTTGCCCCCGGCGGGAGCAGGCTTCTGTGCCCAGGCTTTGGGTCCTTCCTCATCTGGGCTTTAGTGGAGAATCGTGCTGAGCTGACCCCCGCAGTGCCCTGGTGCCAAGTGACCGAGGGCCTGGTGCCACAGCTGTGGTTCTGCTCTGGGTTTCAAGTGGGGTCTCCTGGTACGACAGAATCGTTAGGGGAGCCTGGGGTTCGGGAAAGTGCCGGTTGCTTGAGCCTTGGCTGTGTGTCATGGCCGCCTCACCCGGGCCTGGACTGACCCGGAGCAGAAGCTTGGCTGCCTCTCTGGCGGTGTGGGTGCAGGGCTCGATTCCTGCCCTGCCTGCATGTAGTGGGGCCCTCCAGTGAGAACATGGAGGTGCTGGATTCTAAAGCATGTCCCCTCTATCGCAGGTACCTGGTGACCTTCAGCCCCCTGATGGACACTCAGGATGGTCCTCAGGCCATCATCATATGGGACATCCTCACTGGGCAGAAGAAGAGAGGTTTTCACTGTGAAAGCTCAGCCCACTGGCCTATTTTTAAGTGAGTGTGGCAGGGGTGCCATGGATGGCCTCGCGGCCTTCTCCTCTCTCTGACAGCCTGGCATTCTCTTTCTGCTTACGTGGAGTCATGATGGTAAATTCTTTGCTAGGATGACACTGGACACTCTCAGCATCTATGAAACTCTAGTAAGTGATTTGATTGGCAAAGGAGCTGCCTGGGCTGCTGCTCACCGTCTGCGGCGGCTGCTGGGTGTGATGCTGGCCTGTCCCTCGACACGTAGCTGAACTGGAAGGAGGAGCAGTTGCGTGTTGGCAGGAGGGAGGCGTAATTCCTGTCCCCTTCTTGCGTCCTGGCCTCTGGTCCTCGCCTGCCGGCCCCCACTGGGCCATTCCAGGGAACTGAGATGGGAGATCACAAAACAGGCTCCCGAAGCGGCGTGTGCCGCCGGGTCATCGCTCATCTCACTCCCCGCTTCACTCTCCCTGGGCACATTCCCTGTGGACCCTCCTGTTTGCTCTCTGTAAAGATGGGCATGTGTTGAGATATTGGCACCATGTGAATGCGTCGTAACCTTCCTTTTTCCCTGCAGTCCATGGGTCTCCTGGACAAGAGGAGCCTGAAGATCTCTGGCATAAAGTAAGTGGGGGTCATGTCGCATGGGCTTTGTTCGCTCTCCTTTAGCACTCGGCGCCACCCAGTTGGAGAAAGGACTGCGTGCCTGTCCTAGATGGGTGGCTCGGCAGGTGTGGCTGCCCCGGGACTGCTGGTGGGTGGGCCCCACTCCCCGCACCCCCTTTCCCACATGCAGCTATACCCTGAGGGCCGCGGGGTCCTGGGTCTGCTTCACGTCGTGTTCCCGGCCCTGGGAGTGCAGTCTCTGAGGAGGGGGGCAGCTCCGCTTAGTCAGAAGGTCTGTGTTGCTCCGGCCATGTGTGCCGTGGGGTTCTGTAAACAGCAGCTTGTTTTCTCTGTTGGTAGGCAGGTCCGAGGGACTAGCGATGCAGGGACACAGAACTTTGCTCATTCCTTTCATTTTTACATTCTTGGGAAAAATTATGACTTATAATTAAAAATAACAGGAATCGATTCTTAGTAAATGCAAAAGTAAAGATGTTCTTTGCAGGCAAGAACTCAGGGTCGTTCATTCTAGCACCTGCTCTCCAGGCTGATTCATACCTTGGAAAGGCCTTACCCTGCTTCTCCCTGAACCCTCTTACCCTCTTTGATTTGGGGGTTTTCCCCTTTAGCACCTTAATGAATCTTCAGAAGTCACATAGCTGGGTCCATCGGCCTGAAGTTTATTTTACTTGCCTTCTTGTCAGTTGAGAGTGTGGGTGGGATCCGGGCCTGGGTCTGAAGCCCCACTAACCTGCTGTAACAGTGGGTAGCGTCTTTGGCACCCTGTCCTCACTGGCAAAGTGAGTAGATAAGCACCCCAGCTCGATGAGGACGAGGCGGGCTGTGCGTGAAGTCCCGGGACACCAAGCTGTCCGTTCCGTGGGCGCCATTCCTGCCTCTGGTGTAAACGTGCCGGAGCTGAGAGCTTGACGCGCAGCGCGTGAGTCTTGTTCTCTGCTCAGTCCTTGTGGAACACTCTGCGTTCTTTGTCCCACAGAGACTTTTCTTGGTCTCCTGGTGGTGACATAACAGCCTTTTGGGTGCCAGAAGACAAAGCCAGGGTGACCCTGATGCAGCTTCCTATCAGACAAGAGATCAGAGTCAGGAATCTGTTCAATGTTGTGGATTGCAAGCTACACTGGCAAAAAAACGGAGATTACTTGTGTGTGAAAGTAGACAGGACTCCAAAAGGGACCCAGGTAAGTGGCTGCCGGCGGGCGGAGGAGGCCGTTCCTTCTGCGCACCTCCAGACTAGTTCTGTTGGGGGTGGTCGTGGGTTTCTCGGTCCCAGTTTGTGGGTCACGTGTCAGCCCCACCTGATAGTGAGGGTAGTTAGCTGGCAAGTCAGCTGGAGGCCTTGCTGCCACCTCGCTGAGGACCAGCTTTTCCCGTCAACCTGAGTGCTCACAGTCATGCTCACCAGCGAGCACAGGGAGCCGTCTGCCATCCTCGGGCCTCGCCTGCCTTCTGTGTTGCTGCCGTCAGAGACTGTTGCTCTCTGAGCAGAGCAGCATCTTGACACAGGTGGTTTTTGTTTGCATCTTCACATCTAACTTATCAAAAGATTACCTGGTTTTTCCTCCTAATGGAGGTATTCTCCATTACAAAACAGTTTCTTTGAGATAGAATTCACACACTGTAACACCCGTCCTTTCCAAGTGTGTGGCTCAGTGGCTTTAAGCCTCAGACGACCTTCCCACACACTGTTCCCGGCCCCATGGTGGGCCTTTAGGGCAAAAAATCAGCTGCAGTGTGTCCTTGGACCTCTGTGTGCCTGAGGAGGACCTCAGGGAAGCTCTTCAAAGTAGTCTGACCCAGAGCGGGAGTGTGGGTATCCGACTGTTCCCCAGGAGACTGTTCCACCTTACGCTTGAGTCCACATTTGAGTTCTTCACGATGGGTGTGACTTCACTGGGGTGTGGATTTAATCTGTCATTCAGTCTGTAAGTTGTCCTTGGAAGGAGTTAAATCTCCTCATCCCTGCTGCTTTTCTTTTAAACAGGGTGTTGTCACAAATTTTGAAATTTTCCAAATGAGGGAAAAACAGGTGCCTGTCGATGTGGTTGAAATGAAAGGCAAGTTCCTCGGGGTCCTCCCGTAGCAGTTGGCCCTTTGCTGCTCTTTACCTGTGGCCTTCAGCCGTCCTCAGAGGCACGGCCTGGGCGGCCAGCTGGCTCTGAGTTCCACAACATACATCTGTGGTTCAGGGCTTCCAGCTTCCCTCTGGGCTCCCGTTGCTGAGTGGAGGTGTGCGCTCCCTCTGCCTGCTGGACTGGCCCATGCAGCCGAAGCGCCAGGATTCCAGCTGCGTTTGCTCTGAGGGGAGAATGTGTGGATAGTGGGTTCCATCATGTGTTCAGAGACGGGTGGCAGGAGAGCTTTTCATCTGCAAGAGCTCAGTTAGAAAATTCTTTGTGACTTGTGAATTGTTCAGATGCTGCACTTCTGCCGTTGGGTGGAAATTTTGCCTGTTTTTTGTTTTAGTTTTGTTTTCTGTTTTGCTAGGGGGAGAGAAGGTGGGTATAGAGCTGAGAAATGTATAAAGCCTGAACCCCTGCTGGGTGGAAAGAGACTGCCAACCCTTTGTGGGCCTTGGGGCCCATGTGCGTGCCCCTGGGAGGTGTCTGGCCCATGGCAGTCCCCCACTGGCTGGCAAGCTCCTGAGTCCGTGCACACGCGGAGCCTTGTGCTCGAGGCCATGTGTTCTTTGTCCCTGTGCCTGTGGTGTGTGCCAGCCCCTGGCTTTTATGAACTGGGAACATTTCTCAGGTTAAAGATCGGAATGTTGCCTTCAGTGGCCAGGGCTCACTGCTCCTCTTGATTCCAGAGACCTTCACAGCCTTTGCCTGGGAGCCAAACGGGAGCAAGTTTGCCGTGCTGCACGGGGAGGCGCCTCACATTTCGGTGTCTTTCTACCACGTGAAGAACAACGGCAAGACCGAGCTCATCAGTGAGTAGTCCGCGCACATGGGAGGGCTGGGCAGACGGCATGCGGGCTGGAGCCTGTCAGCGCCTACAGCCGACTACCACTGACCTGCCCCGGCCCCACTGGGCTCCTGTCTGCTTCCCCTGCCCCGTGTTCTTAGCACTGAGCATGGAGCTCAGCACACAGTAAGTCCTCAGCAGTGCCAGGCTCCTGACGTTTGTTGTGTCCAGCAGTGTCGTTTTGGTGAGTCTGGTGGGGAGGCCACCTGCACCCCCACTTCAGCGAGGGGCAGCATTCCCCACACGGAACTCCAGGTGTTTCACAGGACTTCTTTCTGTAGAGGCCGTGGGTGTGTCCCGCCCTGACTGGGGACCGTGTGCCTTAGGAGCAGCCTTCCTGAGATGGTTCTGATGAGCATTTGCTCACTTCGTTGTGCAGCTTAGCAGTCTCGGGGGGGCATCATTTTGTGGTGGAGTCAGTTGGTTGTCTATCAGGAAATTGAGTTACTGGTTCCTTTTGATCTGAAAGGGGAAGAGGGGAATCACATCCTCTCAGGAGCCTTTTGTTCTCCTTACATAGTGTACCCTAAGGCAGCGCCGTGCAAGTGCGCCCGCCCGATCACGGAGGGGAAGGCCGTGTCAACGCAGTCAATCTGCGTGACTCCACAGCGCTTCCGGCGACGGCCGATCGCTGTCTGCCCTGGGGTTTTCTGCTTCCCTTCGCTCTGAGCATTCTGCCTGGGTGGGGCGGCCTCCCCCTCTACTCAGGCGTCGTGGGGTCTGTGAGGGCTCAGGGCTCCTATAAAGGCCTCCGACGGCTCTGCGGGAGGGGTGAGCTCTGCTGGGGCCTTTTGGGAAGTTCCCGGTAGATATTTGGAGAGACGATGCATTTACGTTTTCATGAGCACACAGTTTAAAAAGACATGTGAGGCACTGGGAGGGTGGATTTCAGTCTCCTGGTTCAGAATCTGGTGGAAGCCGTGGATCCCTGCCCGGCTGTGGGGTTTGCAGTAAGACTTGCTGCCTGGTGGATGTTACTGAATACACTGGTGGCTTCAGAATGCCCCCCACTCCCATGCTTTTTTCTTTATAGGTGTAGGTCCTAACTTAAGGTGTACCTAAACGGCGCTTCTGCAGTTGCCCCAGGCAGCCGGTCAGTGTGTACAGAGAGCAGCACAGGCCAAGGGCCCGTGGTACCCAGGCGGCTGCAGGCCCCTAACCGGCTCCCTTTGGCTGTCTGCCGGCGGTGGGCCCTTCCCAGAGGTGCTAACAGCCCTGCCTTCCCTTTCAGGGATGTTCGATAAACAGCAGGCCAGCACCATCTTCTAGAGCCCCCAAGGGCAGTTCGTTGTGCTGGCCGGTCTGAGGAGGTGGGTGTCAGCTGTCTGACGGCTCTGCTCACTGCAGGCAGCCCCATGAGCTGCCGTGGACACCCCGGCCCTGGAGCTCTGCGTGCGGCTCTGGTCCTGAGTGGGAGTGTGCACTCCAACTCCTCGAGGACATGTCAGTGTTCTCACCTGAAGGGGTCACCCCGTTTCAGTAGTTGCATCTTTACCGTTTGTAGCATCTCCGGCACACCCCCCAGATCGGGCCAGTTGCAGGTGCTTTCACTGTGGGCCCTGAGGATGCGGCGGCGGGTGGTAACTCCTTCCTGGTGAAGCACGAGCTTCCCATCCAGTGCCCCTGATGGGAAGTCCATGACATCCTGTAGGAAGAAAGTTCAGTCAGATAGCTGCGAGCTGCCTTTTCCCCTCGTGTAAGGCTGCCCTGCTCCCTCCCATTGCATTTCCAGCAGAGCGTCGGTGCGGGGCTGGTGGCTCCCCACCTGCGCACTAGCGGGGCCCTCAGCTGCTTGCTCTCCCTGCGGCGCCGCTGGAGGCTGGGTCTCAGGTGACCTTTCCTCTAGTAATACCGGGCACGCGCAGCGCTCACTACACGCACTTCACACATCCTCACCCGCAGCCTCAGGATGTTGCTCTTTGTCCACATTAAGGACGATGTGATGATCAGACAATGTCTGAGGGCTCCGAGGTCATGCGTGCACCCCCGCCTAGAGCCTGTCCCCAGCACGGAAAGGCCTGGAGGACAGCGTGCATAAACGAGGCCCTCCAGAAGCTGACTGCTCTGTCTCCACAGTATGAATGGCGCCTTGGCATTCGTCGACACGTCAGACTGCACGATCATGAAGATCACAGAGCACATGGCCTCCGATGTGGAGTGGGATCTTACCAGGTGCTACTGGTGGAGCCATAAGGTACGGGCCCTGTGTAGCCTGGGCGCATAGGAAACCAGGCCATGCTAGGCAGTGGCTGACTCTCCTCTCCCCAGGAATGAGTTCCACGCTAGCGTCACCTCCTCCCCCGGCACTGGCATGGCTGCTCATCTGTTGACCATCCGTGCTCAGGCCAGGCTGCCTCAGGATACTTCTCGGCAGGGCTTCTAGGGCAGCGGCCTTGTCCACAAACGGGCTGGCTTTCCTTGGTTCCTCTCTTCCTGAGTTGGGCCCCGTACATCTCGGGCCTGCTAACAGGCTGTGTCGGCGCCAACATCTGGGACAGTAGCCAGAGGGCTTTATAGTGTGGGAATCCGGTTGTATAGTTGACCGGTTTGTAACTCTCCCACTGCAGTTTAGGATTCATCCCAGCCGCTCACCGTGGTTTCTAAATGCAGGGAGGGTAGCCCTGGTTTGCGCAAGATACCAGCACAGTTGTGTCCCATTCAAGAGGTTCGTGGTTTGGACCATCGTTACAGGGCCTCCTAGCCTGTTAGGCCATCTGTGCTGCAGCCTCTGGTCATATGTTCCATGACCTCGCCTGTACCGAGCAGAGGCCACGCTGACTTGGCCCATGCTGTTCTGCCTCTTGGCCTTTGCCTGGAATATAGTTGCTGTGGTCTGGGGCTTCCTGCTGTGCGGGTGTCCAGCGCCCATCTGCAGAGGCTCCCCTCACGGGCCTGGCAGGTACTCTTCCTGCCTTGTGTGTCCTTGTGCACAGAATTGCAGCTCGTCTTGGCTGATTGTTAGGAGTCTTGTCACCTCCTTTTCCCACTGGGATGGACTGTGGGGCCAGGCTTGTCCTCACCTGCCCTCGCGCATGTTCCCAGCGTCTGGAACTGCCTGGCACATGGTCGAAGTCAGGGCTTCCTTGCCAGATGAATTGGAACACAGGAAAACCTTTGCTTTTCCTGTTTTTAATTTGAGAAGCTCTGTTTTTGTGTCTTGAGCAAGAGTGGAAGGGCACCTCTGTGGCAGGAGGAAGGACCCCGTGCTCGCTGCAGACAGGGGCAGGGGCAGGGGCTGCGGCAGCCTCCGCTGCAGCTTCTTGTCTGGGGGCTCTGGTGCCCTGAAGGGGGACGGGAGAAGGTGGTGTGCACGAGCGCCTTTCTGCACAGAAGGCCTATCCCCTTTAGAGATCATAGAAGATCCACAACCTGATAATTCTGGGAAACCCTTTACTCTCTAGGGCTCCCATTCGGTGTGGCGTCCCGCCTGTGTGGCGTCCTGTTCTGTCCGTCCCGTCCCGTGTGACGCCGCGTGCTGTACACTCTGCGTTCTGGCGTCGCTTCAGCATTCTGCACAAGCCCATTACTCCCAAACCAGAGGCAGAGTCTGCCCAGCCTCCTCTGCATATTTCACTACTATGGACTTTGCTGCTGTCAGAGGTATTGACAGTTGAACCAGCTCACACGTGTAGCGAGATCTGATAGGGCAGTTTGTTGAGTGGAGCCCAGAACTTTCAGGAACACATACTTGGCGAACATCGCTGACAGTGAGTGAGAGTCTCATTCAGATCAGGACATGCTGGTGATGCGTGTGTCTTGAGTGTGTGCAGATGTCGCCTCTGTGAGGCTGCCTTGCTGCTTCACAGAACCGTTGACTGCCCAGTTACACCTCAGCGTGCTCCCAGAGCACAGGTCTGCAGCCAGAGGCCACCAGGGTGTAAGTCAGTTCACCGCTTCCCTCATGGAGAAAGGCTTGTGGAAAACGAGTCAGCCGAGTTAAACTCAGTGTGTGGTGATACAGCTAGCTGGTATTCTGGCACAAGCCCCTCGTCGGTGCTCCACAGCCCGGCTCCAGCTGCCCCGTGTACCATGCTGGAGCTGCAGCTGCAGCGTACCGTGTTCTGTCTCACTGACCATCTGCCCCTGCTGATGGCGGGCACCTGTTTTGTTACCTGATCTCTCAAATACCAGTGGCATTGTTTGGCAAAGTACTGCCTCTCAGACCTCTGTTCAATGAAATGGCCCATTTCGTTGGCTCTGTGACAGTAAAGATTCCAGGATCTCGGTCTTGGTGTAACTCGGTGGTATGGCCTCTGCTCTCTCCCAGGTGGACAATGCCTACTGGCTGTGGACTTTCCAAGGCTGCCTTCTGCAGAAGAATAACAAGGACCTCTTTTGCCAGCTGCTGTGGAGACCTCGGCCTGCCACGCTCCTGAGCCAGGATCAGATAAAGGTCTGGTGCCCCACCAGGCCAAGGGGCATGGAAATAGTTGTGGCGCTAAGAGGAAAACCTTTGCCCTGTTACTGTCAGGGTGGTGAGGAGCGAGGAATGGAAACAGGACATTGGTGGGGGGAGCCTTTGAAGAGCTGCCGGAGCAGCAGGAACCTCGTGGGAGGGAATGGTTTCAGGGAAGGAGCTGGTGTGAGGCAGTTTGAGGCCGTGTTAGCACCGATCTAGGACATTTGCGTGAGATGATGGGGTGTGTGGAAAGGTGCCGGCGGCTTTTGCGGTGCCCTGGTGGGATTCGGACACAGCTGTGGGTCTTGGGTGATGAGGGGAGAGCGCTCATGGCGTCACGGCAGAGCTACCAGAGTGCGAACCCCAAGAGAAGGAGTAGGATCGTGTGTGGGACTCCTGGAAGGCTTTGTGCTGGTGACCGGGAAGTGGTGGTGTGGTTCTTGCTTTGAATATTTAAATCCTGGGTGACTTGTTTTTGTTTCAGCAAATTAAAAAGGATCTGAAGAAATACTCTAAGATCTTTGAATGGAAGGATCATTTGAGCCAGAACAAAGCCTCAAAGGTTAGCCTGCTCCTGTGTCAAGAGACATGCCAGGAATCACCGCCTCCCTTCTGGCAGGTGGGGAGGGTGGTGTCTGCAGACATCCCTGCTGCCGGCTTGGGGTGACCAGCAAGGGGCAGCCTTGAGCCCTGGGCTGCTGGCCTTCCGGATAACAGAAGTCGGGGTTAGGGGAGGTTGTTAGAGCAGGAGGTGGAGACAGCCCGCCCTGGCAGTGGCCCAGAGCCTGTCAGTGTGCAGCGCGCTGGCCCTGGGGCGTGGCCACTGCTGTCAGATGCTCCGCTTGATGAAGGGGGGGCCAGGTGTTCCTTCGGCAACTTCCCCCCCAACTTTGTATGTAGGAATTGGTGGAAAGGCAAAGCATGATGGAAGATTTCCGAAAATACCAGAAAATGGCCCAAGAGCTCTACCTGGAGCAGAAAAATGAGCGCCTAGAATTGAGAAGAGGTGACTTTATTAGCTGGAGATTTTTTCTTAAAGGCATACATTTGTTAAGATTTTTTTTCCTTTTGCATCTATGTTCATTTCCCACATTTTTCAGTAAATGTCCAGTGTTGTTGAGAGATTCTTAAGTTAGAGAATCAACATTTGGCACTGCCTGCAGGCTCAAGGCCACGGTCCTTGGGAGAGGACCTTGTGTGATCATGGCCTCCTGGCTGGTGTGGTGTGTGCGTGCGTGCGTGCGTGCACGAGTGTGAGATCCCTGGTGGAGCCCCCGGGCCCTGGCACACTCCCGCACAACTGCACACCCAGTAGCCCTGTGTTCTCTTCTCAGGCATGGACACCGACGAGCTGGACAGCAACGTGGATGACTGGGAGGAGGAGACCATTGAGTTTTTTGTCACTGAAGAAATTATTCCTCTAGGAATTCAGGAGTGACCGAGAGCACAGTGGTAAGACGCCTTCAGATGGGTGACCGCTGACCATCTGTTGGGGGGTTCTCTTTCCCATTCTGTCATCCCAAGAGTTAGAAGGTACTTCGTTAGACATTGAGTGAAAGTCCAGTTTCATGTGCTTATTAGGAAAGCCTTGGCAGTGAACTTGAGAGTGAGGGGCAGACCCTGGCGGCCAGGGCTGGAGGCCTTGGGAAATGAGCTCTGGGCTCTGAACACCGCCGTGGAGCAGGGCTTGGCTGTGAGGACAGCAGGGCTGGGGCAGACGCCGGGCATTGACGTGCCCTGCCTGGGGACAGTCCGAACCGGCACTGGGCCATGTCCGGGAATCCAGGACAGGCCTTGGTGTGTCGAGCAGCAAGGTGGGTGTTACCAGCTGTGGCACCCTGTGTGGCCAGTCCCTGGTGCTCTGGGTCAGAAGCCGTCTAAATCCGGTCAGGAGTGGCCAGGAGTGGAGGGATAGCTGGCGGTTCTGACGTCAGAGCTGGTGTGTTCAGGGAGAGGAGGGCTGAGGTTTGCTCTGTGGGATGTCTGGGCAGCACTGCGCCAGGCAGGAAGGCTCGTGGCAGCCCCGGGGCTTGGCACTCTGCAGTTGAGGCTGCTTCCTGCACTGGCCGCTCACTCCGGGGGCCGGGCCCTGAGCAGGCCTCCTGCCTTCTAAGGTGGTGTGGCTCTGTTCGCTGCACTGCTCGCCGGGGGCTGTTCCTGACCTTCCCATGGCCTCGCAGTGCAGGACAGAGAGTAAAGGGGTGTCCATGTTGCAGCATCACCGTGTCTTGGGCCGGAGCCAAAGTTGTCCTTTTGCAGAAAGCTGGCACAATTCCCGAATTTCTGCCTGTGTGTCCTCTCACTCTGGACTGACTGCACCTGGGACGCTTCCGTCTCCACATCGTGTGCCTTCTAACCGCTGGCATCCTCAGCAGGGGAGGTTTTAAGGTACTGCTTTAAATCTTTCTTGGGGGTTTTAAATCACACCAGTGCTTGTCACTTAGGCTCCACACAGCCGCAGCAGGCAGCCTTCCCCCGCTGTCGGCACTGAGGCACGCCGGCCGCAGCAAAGCGCCATCCCTTCAAGGGCTTGCTGTCCCCTGTGCGTGTCCTGGGCACCAGCTGGGGAGCAGCGCTGCAGTGCGTGGTCTCCCCCATTTGGGTTGTGGCAGGTTCTCTCAATAGGCTGAACATGGAAATAAAGCAGACCTCTATGAAAAGCTGTCTTTCTCCTGTCTTTACGTGTGATAATGGCCACGAGTGTGGCGCCTGACCCCCGACCCCAGAAACGGCCGCTGCAGGGGCTCGTCATGGACGCCTGCTGCAGCCTCGTGTTGGCATGGTGGGAGCGTCTGCCCTCGGGGCTCCGTGCTGTGCGTTCAGCTCAGCTCTGTAAGGAGTGCGTCCGAGCAGTCAGGAAACGGCTCCTCCAGAGGCTTTATCTTTTCTGCTCATCGTTCACCCGAGAAAGCACCCTTTAGCCTTCCCTGAATCACATGGGCTTGGAGGTTTCCACTGAGTTGTCACTGTGGCCACTATTATGTGGGCCTCTGAATAACTTTCTCCCTCCTGGGAAGGAAGTGAGCACGTGCACATGGCTCAGCCCAGTGTGCAGCGTGCTCCCCGTTGGCGCCTCGTCATTGGTTTCCTCCTCCTCTGCTGGAGTCTGAGGCCTCATTTAGAAAGCAGGCACCCTTGGGAGTCAGCTGTGGACACAGTCCTCAGCGCCATCCAGGAGGTGGGTTGACAAGACCAGAGCGCCCGTCCTTGCAACTGGGCCCTTCACCGGGGCCCGTGCCACGCGTATGCAGGCTGCCTGCCCCAAGTGCGTCCTTGCCACAGGCCTGGGTGGGCCAGCGCTGTGTTCCCTTTCTGGGGTCCTCAAGCTCCTCCGCCTGACTTTGTCTTCAGTTCTCACTTGCTGCAGCTCCTCCTGCCCCAGCAGCACACGTTCCTTAAACCTCCGTGTGCAGAGACCTAGTTTTTCTAATGTCATGGCAATGAGAAGGAAAAGGCACCATTCTGTCATATTAACAGATTTTTAATACCTTTAAAACACTTCACTGTTTCAAACTGGCTATTTGTAACTGTTTTACACAATTTGTAAATAAAAGGATTTTTGAAACATATGCTTGCATTAACTTTTTTTTATTTTGGTATCATTAATCTACAATTACATGCGCAACATTATGATTACTAAACACCCCCCCCCCTTCATCAGGTCCCCCCCACCAACCCCATTACGGTCACTGTCCATCAGCATAGTGAGATGCTATAGAATCACTACTTGTCTTCTCTGTGTTGTACAGCCCTCCCCATAGCCCCCCCCCAACATTACGACTGCTAATCGTAATGCCCCTTTTTCCCCCTTGTCCCTCCCTTCCCGCCCATCCTCCCCAGTCCCTTTCTCTTTGGTAACTGTTAGTCCATTCTTGGGTTCTGTGAGTCTGCGGCTGTTTTGTTCTTTCAGATTTTTTCTTTGCTTGCATTAACTCTTATCTTCTGTAGAACCGGTTTCCTAGGGCCAGCCCCTTGCAGAAAATCTTCCTGACCCACCCTGCAGGGCCGGAAAGGGGCATGGGGGTGTGTACAAGGCCTGGGCTTCATTGTCCCCAGAGGTAGGCAGGATGGGAGGGGATTTGCCCCCACGTTTGAACCCGGTGACCTGGCCTGTCCAAGTGCCAGGTGGGTGAGCGGCTGGAGCCCTGCAGACGGGGCCCTGGGGGACATGGGCACTGCGGAGGCTATGCTCTGCCCCCATGCCTCGTTCATGTCGCTGGGAAGTCCTGGACACCAAGGGGACGGTGTGGGCATTCGTGGTGGTACAGCCCCACCTGGACAGCCCAGCTGTCTGGGGAGCCCTGGTGACCTTGAGCAAAAAGTCGAACCTTGGGCCCAACCATTCAGCTCTGTGGTCCAGTCTTCAAATCAGATCTCAGATTGGAGCGCCATGATATATGATCTCTGGCTTGGCAGGAACACCACGCTGCTTAGCTGCAGAGCCTGGCGGGCGCAGCCTGGGTTGGTTGAGGCGGGGACTTCCCTCGAGACGGCAGTGGCAGCAGGACGCAGCGTGGAAGAAGATAAACCTGACGGTGGGTGTCAGGCCTCGCATGTGTACATGGACAGCGTGGGGTAAGGGGCTGAGGATCCCATCCTAATCGGAGACCTGAAGGTCACCCCAAGGTCCATTTAGAAACGCCTTTGGGAAAACCACGTGCAGCTGAAGTTGAGCTAGCTGGTGACGTTCTCCCCTTTGGTGGGAAAGCTCCAGGGCCACGCCAGGTGCAGCGCTCAGACAGGCCTACCTGTAGATCCTGTAGGGCTGCAGCGTAGGAGCTCTGGGGTTGTCATGGCGTCAGATGAGTACACAGACGGGAAGGCGATATGGTGTCCAGCCTGTCCCATGGGCCCAGCATGCAGCTAGCCTGCGCCCAGCAGGACCTGAGCGCCTACTGCTCAAGAACCGCTGGGCCACGTGGGCAGTCCCATGTCCCCAAGACAGCTCAGCTCCCGGGCCCCTGCTGACGTCATGGGGGCGGGGCATGGTGGGGCGGGGCTGTGACCCAGGCTGCAGGGAGCCAAGTCCTGGCCCTGTGCCCTCCCGCCCGCCACAGGCCCCTCCCGGGCCCAGGCAGCCGGCTGTCAGGGAGATGGAGCCCAAGGACCAGCAGCTTGTGGTGAGTGCCTTGCATCCCTGCCAGCCCTCAGGCTCTGTGCCCCTGAGCCCGCTTCCTGCCCAGCCCACCGCCTGCTTGGCACAGGCAGGCTGTCGTCAGGCTCAGACCCTGTGCAGGGCCCTGGCCCTGCTCAGCCTACCCCAGGGGCTCCCCTACCCTCCCAGGGCCCCGCCACCTCCTGCTCCCCAGCTCCTCCACACCCCACTCATGCCTTGTTCTCTGGATCTCCCCAGGGAGCTCGGAGTCGGCCAGGCCCCCAGGTGGGGTTTGGTGGGCACCCCCTGCCCTGCCCCAGTCCAGGCCCTACAAGGCCTGACCAAGACCCATCTGCTGGACGACCGTAAACCTCAGGCCATTTGACAGTTGGATGAGCTGAGGCCAGGGCTGCCCCAAACCTGTAGGTTGGTTACAGAGACACCAGTCATGACTGTCCCTCAGAACCATGCCGTTTCTACCAGGAGGCACTTCCCCCATCCTACAGATGATGAAGCCAGGAAGGGTTGCACCGGTGTGCTGGGGCCCACAGCTCCTGCATGACGGTGGAGGATTGAGGCCTGGGGGAGCATGACCCCAGAGAGCCTCCTGGAGGACTTCCTTGGAACGGGGGGCAGTGGTGGGGTGGGGAGTGACGGAAGCAGAGCCCAGACTCCTGTTTGGGAAACCAGCTTTTCCTCTGGAAGCCCCCACGGCCCACGTGCCCGTTTGGGTCCCTGCCCTGGGAGGAGGGCACCTGCTGGGCACTGAGGTTCAGTAGTCCTGGGGGCTTCCCTAAGAGTGTGGCGCTCACAGGAGGGGGGGGGTGCGGTGCTGGCGGTCCTGGTGTGCTGGGAGAGTCGGGAGCAGCTGCGTGGGCCTGGAAGGCAGGTGCGCTGTGTCCCGCCCACAGGTGGTGCTTCGGATCCGCCCACTCAACGACGCCGAGCTGGAGGAAGGGGCCACCGTCATTGCCCACAAGGTGGGGGACCAGGTGAGGCTGTGGGCTCAGGGTGTGTCCACGGGGCGGCAAAGGACAGACTGTGACGTCAGGGGGGTCCAGTGCTACGGAGGAGGAAAAGGCAGCCCCGAAGGCCTCTGCAGACGTTGAGCAGCGCCCAGAGGAGGTGGGAGCCGGGTGGGACCCCTGAACGAGGGGCAGAGTGGCTTAGCAGGTCCGTGTTGGGACGTGCCATTTTGCAGAGGGCCCCAGGAGCTTGCACGGTAGGGCGGGATCTCCCCCGGGCTCAGAACCCCACTGGCCTGCTGAGCTATCAGCATGGTTTAGATGTGTCAGTGCCCATGGCAGTTACTTGCCAGAATAAATGTGGAATTTGGGGTAAAACAGCTTCGTCAAGTTAATTGGGTATTCCCACTTGCCACTGGAAAGGCATTGAAGTAGTTCCTGGACGGTGTCTGCACTCGAAGGCAGAGGACCCAGGGTGTTGGGAGCCTCAGCCGATGCCGCCCACCAGGCTGGGGCGCCCAGTCCCCAGCCAGCACAGGGAGCTCAGGAGGCGGCCTCAGGGAGACGGAGAGCAGGGTCTGGGTGTGAGCGCAGGGCTAGACGCTAGTGCTAAGGTCACAAGTAGCCGTGCAGTAAAGCAGCCAGGGCAGCTGTTGAATTGGGGGAACAAGGGTTTTCAGGAAAGGTTGTGGCTCAGCCCCGAAGAGTGTTTACTGGACTTTATTTGGGAACGGCACTGAGGATGAGTCCGTCAGAGGTGGCCCAGGAGCTCCTCCCCCGGATTCTGGGCACGGCGTGTGCCACGCTGGGTAGAGACAGGGCGGCGGTGACCCAGAGACTCTGCAGCGGCCACTGGCACAGGTGGGGGTGGTAGGCACGAGTCTTGCTTAAAATCGTGTGCATGTTACTGATTAAAATCATGTGTGTTAGAGGACGAATGGAATTCCTTTTAAATAACCTGAGAGGCAAATAATAGTATTTTGCTGGGATCAATAATGGCTGTCAAAATAGTCACTAGTCCCCAAATCTTGACATTTTGCTCAAGGTGGGGACTGCCTGACCTCCCTGGGAGCTCCCCTGCTGTCCGTGGGTGACTTCCAGTCCCTCTCTGCACCCCAGTGTGGGTCAGATTGCCCCTTGGGGTCCTGCCCCCTGTTCCAGTGGGGACCCCCGGCCCTAGTCCTGGGCGGTTCCAGCATCAAGGTTGCCCAGGAGGCCTCTCTCCTTGGAGTGAGGATTTCTTCCCAGTACCCCGGCTCTGGGGATTGGGTGCCTCTTGGGAAGCAGACACTCGGGATTTCAGAGGGAGGGTGTGGGCTGGGGATCACAATGAACTGAGTGCATCATGAAAACAGAGGATTGTCAGAGCAGGCTGGAACTTCATATTTCCAAGCTCAGTGGCCCTGAGGAAACTGGGACATGCTCAGCAGAAGAGTGTTTCTAAACATGTGCGCGTGGGCCACGGCAGGGGGCGCCTCTCCACCCTCCCTGTTCCCCCCTGCATCCTGCCTTGTCTTCCTTCTGCGTGTGTGGATAGGAGGATCTCAGGGTCATTTCAGGGCCCACCCCAGGCCTGTCTCCCAAAGGCTGCCTTGCTGTGCCCTGAACAGAAGACACAGCCCACGTTTTTAAAAATGGAGGTGAAATTCACATAGCATAATATTCACCATGTTCAAGTGAACAATTCAGTGGCATTTGGCACATTCACAGTGTGGGACAACCAGCACCTCGATCTAGTTCCCTGACATTCCACCCCTGAAGGAGACCTTGTCCCTCATAGGCTGGCCCCCACTGCCTGCCCCCATGCAGCCCCTGGCACCCACCAATGACCCCCTGTCCCCAGTGTTGCGTAGGATGGAATCGCGCAGCGTGGGCCTTTGTGTCTGGCTCCTCTCTCGCAGCAGGGCGTTCTTGCCGATCCCCCCCTTGGCAGCATGTTCGCTTTATTCTGACATACTTTCAGACCAATCACAGTTGCAAGAACCTTACAAAGAGCTCCCATCCCGTGCTGCGTGCACCCGGGCTCCCCAGAGGGGACATTTTGCCACGTGTGCTCTGTCCTCCTCTCCCTGTGTGTACGCAGCCCTTCCCTGGACCATTTGAGGGTAAGCTGTGGACCTGCTGCCCCTCCACACACGCAAGGCAGCGTGCATTTCTTAAAGACAAGAACAGTCTATGAGCCCCGTACAGCCATCGACATTAGGAGTAATGTTGATACACTGTTACCCAACCTACAGATATACTCAAATTCTGCTGATTTTTCTCGATAATGTTATTTATAACAAGAGCAAAACCTGTTTATCTGGTCTAAGACCCAATGCAGCTGCTGTTTTTTGAATGCAGTGTTCAGCGCCGCACGCATTAGCTTGTGGGCCCTCATGGCCGTGGGTGCTGTTCCCGTGTCCACTGTTCATATGACAAAATGGGCACAAGGTGGTGTGGCTCTTGCCCAAGACTTCCCTGTCAGTGATTGGTGGAGCCAGATTGGAAACCAGTCTGCGGGGCTGCAGAGCCCTGCCCTGTGCGCCAGGCCCACTCCTAGGGCACTGAGTCAGGAGGTCCCCGGTGGGGCCCTGGAGGGCTGGACCCAGTGAGCTGCGTGCACAGTGGGACTGCTGGAGGGGCTGGCCCTGAGGCCTCCTTCCCTTAGATCCCCTCCAGCCCTGGAAGCAGGAGGAAAGCACGAAGAACTTTGGTCATGGAAAAAATGTTGGCCAGGCACCCAGAGACCTCCAGGCAGCCCTTGCCTCCTGGGACCTCCGTTTCCAAATCTGTGGACAGAGGGAGGGGCTGGGGGTGGCTGGCTGTCTGCCCTGGTCGCGGCCCCTGAGACTGGGCCCCTGATGCCCCGCTACGCAAGCTCCTTGCCAAGTAAACAGAGCGGCTTGGTCTTTAATTGCCCTGCTCCCGTCCCCCGGGAAAGGTGCCTTTAAACCTCCGGTCCCCAGACACCCTCCTGAGCCTCACTTCGAGGTCGCGAGCCCCTGTGAGGCGGGAGGGGCCGCAGAGCGCAGCCCTGGCCCGGCCCAACCGCCTCTTCCTCCGGGCAGCGAGCAGCGTGCACCCCTGAGCCCCAGGGGCGCCGTGGGGAAGGGGCGTGGCAGACAGGCCGTCACTCACAAAGGGGCCAGGCCAGGTGCAGCAGGGAGGCTTGGGCTGCAGGGGCCCTGAGACGTTGCCCCAGAGGAGCCGACCTCGAGCCCTGTGCCCTGCCCTCCCTCCCCATACCCAGGTGGTGGTGCTCACGGACCCCGGGGAGGACCCCGAGGACCCGCTGCGCACACACCGGTCCCGGGAGAAGACCTTCATCTTTGACACTGTTTTCGACCAGCGTGTATCACAGGTACTGCCCTCCTCCCTGCACTCCTGCTGGGCCAGGCCAGGTCCGGGAGCCCTGGGAAGACCGTGGCCAGGCAGCCTCAGCCGTGGCTTCTCACAGGGGCCTCCCTGAGGAGCAGGAGGTCAGCCCAGGGCCCGTGGTGGGGGCCCTTCCCTGATGCAGTAGACCTCACCCACAGCATCTGCCTGTCTGTCCACTCACTTGCCGTCCTGCCCCACCCTGTGGCCAGGACACAGCCCCTGCCCGCAGGGCTCCCAGCCACAGGGGAGGCAGACAGCACTGTTGTGGGGCACGCAGGTGAGTGAAGGAGGTTCTGAGGGGCCCACTTCACAGACCGGTAGCCAAGGCCCCACTGGGAGGCCAGGGCTGGGCATCGGGGGCAGGTGTCAGGTCACACCCCTCACCCTCACCCACACCCATTACCAAGAACGCAAGCCATCCGGGATGTCACCCAACCTTCGTCTGTCACCCCCCTCCCTCCTGAGCCTGGCAGAGTGGGATCCTGCCCTGGGCTTCTGGTGGTGGGCACATCACAGCCCCAGGGTGGAAGATGTTTGGGCCAGTTCGGGTCACATGCAGGCAAGGGGCTGCAGTCCTCTGAAGGCTCTGTGGCCTGACGTCAGATGGCCCACCCACAGGCCTGTGGCTGGGCTCATCCGTGGCTGGAGGCGGTGCGGCCGCTCCGTGGGGCTTGGGCTTCCTCGCAGCATGGCATCCCCAGCACTCCAAGAGGCAGGGAGGAGGCCGCCAGACCTTGTAAAGACTCAGCGCCCCACGGCCTGGCGCCCCTTCTGCCCTGCTTCACTGGCCCAGCACGGCACCAAGGCTGGCCCTGACCCAGGGGAGGAGTTACCCTTGGCATCTCCGTGGGAGGAGGGGCAGGGCTTTGAAGACTTCTAACCACCACGCCTCTTCCCTCTGACGCCCGCCCACAGCCCTGGCGGCCCGGGAGGACGCTGTGTGTGCCAAAAGGGCCTGCTTTGGCCTCGCTGGCCACCCTCCCCCCAGGACTCAGCTGTAATTATAAAGCAGGACCGTGTGCTTGCACCGGCAGGCCCGGCTGCTGTCTGAGTGCGCAGGCCTCCTTCCCTGCCGAGGTGTGAGTGGCTTCTGTGCTCGCCGAGCCGACCCTGCACGGCAGATGCTGTGCTGAGGGGCTGGCCGTGCGTTGTCTTGAACTGCATAAAATACAGGCCCTGTCATCCCTGTGTTACAAATGGGAAACAGCCTTCAGGAGGTCGGCAACCTGCCTGAGGTCGCACGGCTAGAAAGCTGCAGAGCCAGGACTTGGGCCCGGTCTGTATGAGTCCAAAGCTGCTTTGGAGTCTGTCCAGCCCGGGCTCTGAGCTCTGAGCTGGGCAAGCGGTCAGGCTACTGGGACAGTTAATTGTGAGGAAGAGCGGGGCCCAGAGTGGGCACCCAGGAAGGGCAGAGCAAGTGGGGAATGTCATTCAGTCCTCGTACATCAGCCCTGGGACTGTCCCTTCTGGAATACCGCTGTGGACAGGGAGCCTGCCTGCACCCTCCCGTTGCTGGGTGTTGCTGCCCTGAATGAAATCCTGCCAGCCTGAAACGGTGGCTGCCTGCTCACAGTTCTGCCCCACGGAGAGGAGTCCCGGCGCTCCTCACTGGCTCCCAAATCACTAGCTGCCTCCCGTGCATTCCTCTTGGGTTCTCTCAGTCCCTGTGAAGCCCCCGAGAGTGTTCAGGACAGAATGTGTCAGGCCTCCCGGTGGGAGCCGTCAAGTGGTTTCCCACTAATGCTCCCCCTAGGCCGGCGGGGCTCACGCGGGGCACAGCAGCAGGCTGCGATTGTGCGCACGCTGCACTAGCCGCGCGTCTGTGTGGGCCCCAACCACATCCCGAGGGAACCGGACGTCTGGGCACCCTGTCCTTGCCCTCTGCGAGCAGCCAGGCACCCTGACTGGGGCTGGGCTGTGCATTCCCCGTCTTTCTGTCCATCTGCAGGAGGATGTGTACCGTGCCACCACCCGGCACTTAGTAGAAGGCGTCATTTCTGGATACAACGCGACGGTGTTTGCCTATGGCCCTTCAGGTAACACCGAGGGCAGGGGCCCAAGGAAGGAGCAGGGTGGGTGGCCTTCCTACAGCACAAAGTGCCTACTGTGTGCTGGCGTGTTGCTGGCCTCCCTGCAGCCATTGGTTCCTCTCCTCACTGAAGCTGCCCTGAAAGGCAGGAGAACAAGCTCCTTTTCACAGGTGAGCCTCAGAGAGGCAAATCGACTTCCTCAAGGTCACACAGCCAGTGGAAGTCAATCTGGGGTTCAGCCCCAGTCTACACTGTGCTGCCTGTGAGAGCCTGTGATTCCTCCTCTGTAATTACTCGCTGGGCTCGACAGCCATTCCCAAAGCTAGGCTGCCTGTCTCATCCTGAAGCCAGAATCACCAGGGCTCATATCTGGGTGGGCCCAAACCCCATCTCTGAGCAGAGGGGGACACTGAGGCCCTGGGGTGCCTTGCCCGAAGGCACAACTTATTTATTGTTTATTGCATATGTTCATTCAACAAATGTTAGTGAGCATGTACAAAGTGCCGGGCTCTCTGAAGGAAAAGAGCTTCTGGTCTTTGCCTAAAGGAAAACAGAGAAGGGGGAGGGAGGCACGCCATAAAGAGGTGCTTGTGAAGAGTAAGACATTAGCTGGCTTCTTATAAACAGCACAAGCGTCCTAGAGAGAATTCTGAGAAACGAGCAGACGTCACCCCTCTGGTCTTCCTCTGGCACCTGCTTTGTCTTTGCAGCTCCCAGGCCCCCCCAGGCACACGGGCTTTCTTCCCAGAGTAGCTGCACTATTCAGTTTGCCTTTCCTTGTTTCCAAAATGGAACACGAGCATGCCAGGGCTGCTGGGATGGTTTGCACAATGCAGGCATGAACAGTCCCTTGGTGGGACATCCAGGTGGGGTCTGCACCTACTCAGGAGCCCACCTCAGGGGTTTCCCGCCTCCCACAGGCACGGGGAAGACCTACACCATGCTGGGCATGGACGCGGAGCCCGGCATCTACCTGCGGACCCTCGCCGACCTCTTCCAGGCCATCGAGGAGGCCTGCGACAGCACAGACTACCGCGTGTCCATGTCTTACCTCGAGGTGAGCCTGCCCACCCTCCTCAGTTGCCCTGTTTGCAAAATGGGTCGATCGTGAGCATAAACCTATTTGCATGTTACCCCCAAAAGCCCACTGCAGGAAACACCGGTGCCTAGGGCACCAGAGACATCAGGAGACTCAGTGCCGATGATACATACATCCTGTACCAAAGCTGCTTTGTTTCCAGATTTTCTGTCTCCTCCCAGATTTATAATGAAGTGATCCGGGACCTCCTGAACCCATCCTCAGGGTTTCTGGACCTGCGGGAAGATTCCAGGGGCAGCATCCAGATTGCAGGCATCACCGAGGTCTCCACCTCAAATGCCCAGGAGGTGAGGGCCACGGGGCCACGGAGGGAAGTGTGACTCAAGCCACGGGGACCACACTCACCACAGGGTCCTTCTCGTTCAAGAGCACAGAGCAGAGCCAGGCACACAGCTCCAGAGCCGTTTCTAAGCTAAGGCGGGTGGGTGTGTCCCCCTCCCGGCCTCCCTGGCTGCAGGCCGCATGCTCTAGCCCTCTGCATCCAGACGTCGCAGGCTGGGCGTCCTCTCCTGCCCTGCGCTCCACGCAGTCCCAGGCCCTAGAGTCAGCTTCACGAGCCTGTGGTGCTCGTGCTGTGCACGTGCGGATGGCCCTCCGTCCTGTCCACCTGCCACCAGCCTCTGTGCCGGCCCGCACTGAACACCGCCCTCGGGGTGGGCCTCCTGCTCTCCGAAACCTCCAGTGTCTCCTTACTGCCTCCACATTCAGCCCCATGATGGCCCGCCCAGGTCCACACCCCTGAGCACTGAGCACCCTCTCTGGTGGGCTTAGGGGGAGGGGAGCCTTCTTGCCTGTTCTCTGATGACAATGACCCTGTCACTCCTGTCTCCACACATGCGGTGTGCTCCTGGCATGGCCGGCACCCAGTAGACACCCAGAAGAGGCTCACTGGCTTGATTTCCACAGCTGCTGGCACACGGATGGGTTCCAGCCCACCTGCCCGCTCCAGCGGGTCCATGCTCTGTACTGGGGCTCTGCGGAGAGAGGGGGTAACCCATGGTGATGTCTGCCACGGGTGGAGCAGGGGCAGAGCGGTACAGGGGTCAGCAGTCTGCCATTCCCACTGGGCTAGTTGACCCCACCTATCAGTCACTTCCTGCCACAAACCAGAAGTTGCTTCCCCTGGACAAGGTTCTGTCATCAGGCTCCCAGCCGTGGGGAGGAGCTGCCCAAAGGGGGTCTGGGGGCCACCCCTCCTCCTTCTGCCCACGGGGCTCTGGGGAAGCATGTGGCTACTCAGGAGCCCCTGACCACCTCGAACTCTGCCATCAGATCATGCAGCTCCTCACCAAAGGCAACCGGCAGCGCACACAGGAGCCCACAGCCACCAACAGGACATCGTCCCGCTCTCACGCCGTGCTGCAGGTCACCGTCCGCCAGCGCAGCCGTGGCGCCGACTTGGTGGAGGAAGTGCACGTCGGGAGGCTCTTCATGGTGGACCTGGCAGGCTCAGAGCGGGCGTCCCAGGTTCCTGTCCCCTCCGTGCTCCCCCTCGTGCCTCCCTGGGGTCCACCTTCCCTTCAGTTGAGGGCAGGACCCTGTCTGTCCTTGTCTACAGTGTCTCCAGCACCCAGAGCAGCCCCTGGTGGGGAGAGGTTCCCGCAAAGTGTTTGTGGAGTGAATAGATGCTCCATAAGTATGTTGTGGCGAGGGCCCCTGAGCCAGTGTTTGCAGAGGCCTTTCTGCGTAGCAGGGCTTTCCTGGGCATCAGAGGCAGAGCTGGGGGTCCCCCCAGACCCACTCTCAGAGAGCCTGCAGAGGCTGTGGGAGCCCAGAGATGGGAAGGGTGCTGGTGGTGGGATCTCAGGGCTGAGCCTGAACGCATCAATAGGAGTCTGGTGGGGTGCAGGGAAGGGAATGTCAGGCAGAGGGAACAGTGTGCTGTCTGGCTGGTAGGGACAGTGATGGTATCCTAGCCCCACGTGCCTGTAGGCCCCAGGCTGCACTCCTTCCAAGAGCCCCACCTGCCCACCTGCCCCCAAGCTTGGGGCTCACCCATCTTCCATGCACCTGCTGCTCACCATCTGACCCCCCAGTGTCCTGAGCAACCCCTAAAGCAGGACCCAGCCCAGGGCCTGTTCAGAGGCAAGGGCAGAGCAACGGTCATTTTATCAAGTGACGTCTTCCTGTCCCTCTGGCTCCAGGCATTTAGCATTCCCGATCCCCACAACGCCTCACACAGTGTAAGGTGGGGCATCATGCCGAGGTCACAGACACGGAGCTGGCTTGGGCCATGCCACAGCTTGGCCGGGCACAGAGGCATTAGGGGGTGGACCCAGGCCCTGGACCTGGGGGTCTTCCCCAGATCCGTCCTCTCACCGCTGTGGTATTGGTCCCCAGTTTGTGTGCCATGTGCTCTGTGTCTTGGGGTTTATTGACCATGAAACCACTTCACTCACTCACTTATTCACCTGCCCCACACCTGGCCTTGTCCTTGGGGCTCAGGCTGCTGAAATGAGCGGGGCTGGCCACCTGGCTCCGAGCCAGACTGGCCTCAGATGCTGTGTATGAATGGGAAACGAGGCACAGTGAGGCCAGCACATCAGGAGACCGCTGCCCCTGAGAAGATAGTTCCCACTTAGTTTCCCAGAGGAGGGGACACACCAGCCGCACCTGGCCACGCAGGCAGCCTGGGGCAGGTCAGCAACAGACGGAGGGGCTGAGGGCGAGAGCATCAGCACGGCTCCCCCAGAGGGGACAGGCCAGCGGGGCGAGCGGGCTCAGGACAGGCTCCTCTGCATCCCTCCAGCCCTGGGCTCTGGGCAGAGGCGCTGTCCCCGGTCAGCCGGTACCTGCCCTGGGGACTGGGCCTGACTGCAAGGCCCCAGAGAGGAAGGGTGGCCGGCTGGTTTGCACGTGAAAGGTGTGCTCACAGGCGAGTGTCTGTTGTCTCTAGGACATGGCTAACCTGGGCGGGCTGCAGGGTCAGCAGGGCCCCAGATGTCAGGGCATCGAGGACAGAGAAGAAAAGACATTGTGGACACACAGAGAGGTGGGGTGCAGGCAGGCTTGTGCAGCTGAGGCCGAGTGTGACAGAGAGCTGAGACTCTGGCCCATCCCAGTGGCTGTGTGTTGTCCTCAGGGGGCAAGTGCACCGGCTTCCTAGGCCTCAGCCCTGGGAGAGGGCACTGGACTGGGGCATCCGGGGCCTGGGGCCTGGCTCTCACTCTGCTCCAACTAGCTGTGTGCCTTTGGGAGGGCCACTGCCCCTCTCTGGGCCTTGGTGGTTTCATCTGTATACTCAAGTGCCCCAGGTGTGTGGTTTTAGGATCTGCTTAGCTCTCAAGGACTGTTACCTTCACAGAAAATCACTCATAGAAGAGTTTGTTCCAGGGCATGAAGTCTCTGAGAGCCCCTCATGCTATGACCCGTGACCTGTGACAGCTGCCGGGCTCCAGCCCCCGGGGTAGATCCAGTCCTGCCCTGCAGCTAACGTTTGCTGCCTGCTTCCGTGGGCCCGAGCTGGCCTATTACCCACATTACCCATTAACTCCCCACCATAAGCCCGGGAAGCTGGGGTGTTTGCCCCTTTGGGCAAATAAGGCGGCTGAAACAGACAGGGAGCTCTGTCCAGGGCAAGCAGGCAAGGCCATCCACAAACCGTGCTCCCAGCTGGCTCTAAAACCCGTGCCCTGTCAGAGAAAACAATGTTACTGCTTCTGATTCCAAATGTAATAGAAACACAGTGCAGAAAATACACTGAGGATGAAGGGAGGAAGATGGGAGCCCGCCAGCGGTGGGGTGGGTCCCCCAGGCCACCTCAGGCGTCTTCATTCACTCAGCTCACAGCCCTTGCCCGGCGGGCTGTGTGGCCACAGCTCTGGGGACTCGTGTCCCAGTGGGGGAGCGGGTGGGAGCTGGCTGCCGAGGGAGGTCGGCTGGGAAGGAGAGGCGCAGGGTGATGTGGTGAGAGCAGCGGGCTGCCATATCCCGTGGGAGGTGGGGAGAGAGGCCGGGTGCCCACGGCAGGCGCTGAGCTGAGGCAGGAGGGACTGGGAGGTTCTGGCATGGGGGCCTCTCGGGTGAAACACCCACATTCGCCTGCTGATCGTGAAAACAGAGCCGTCCTGCACCACAGCCCTCTAACCCACCCTTCATCTCACTTGATAACGAGCATCTCCCCGCGTCAGTGACTGCCCCCGCCCTCTGCTTGGCTGCATGCTGCTCCACTGCAGGGTCCTGGCCTTTCTGTGCCCAGTCCCCGGGGCTCGGGGGGTGGTCAGCATGCGGAGTCGCAGCTCCCTGGGCCCAGGGAGGGGAGGAGGGGGAGGATCAGCTCGCCACCAGCCTGGCCTCTCCCCGCCCAGACCCAGAACCGCGGCCAAAGGATGAAGGAGGGCGCTCACATCAACCGCTCCCTGCTGGCGCTGGGCAACTGCATGAACGCGCTGAGCGAGAAGGGCGGCAGCCGGGCGCAGTATGTGAACTTCCGCGACAGCAAGCTCACCCGCCTGCTGAAGGTACCAGCTGTGGGCGGGGGCTGCAGCCACCGATGGCCTCTCTCAGGGCCTGCCTGCAGGAGAGAGGCCACACCTGGGTCTAAGGGCCCCTTCAGGAGCCCCTGAAGGCACGGAGGCAGCTAGAAACCAGCTCTAGTCCCTGCGGACTCCCCACTCCAGCCTGTGCTTGCATGCTCCCGGGAGCAGGAGCTCACCCCCCAACTGGGGCTGCCTGGCCCATTACAGACAGTCTGGCCATGAGAGAACCCCCCCCCCCCACAGTGCTGAGCTAAATGCTGTCCCCCCATGTCCAGCTGAGTGCCCCCTCTGTTCTGTAGCAGGGCAGAGCGTGAGTAACCAAATAAATGTGCCTATAAATTCTGCCTCTTGGTCTAATCTTCTCTCACCCAAGCGGAAGTCCGGGGGCAGGCCTGGGACGGCCCCCCTTGCGTCCTGAGTGTCACCGCCCCCAGCACCAGGCCCTTGGTCCCAGTGTCAGCTGCCCCCACGGAGTTTGCAGCAGGAGCCTCAGAGGGCCTGGCCCGATGGGCCTGGGATGACTGGGGGAGAGACGGTGTCACTGGGCAGGTGGGGGCCCGTTCCTGTCACCCCCACCTCGGCCTCCACTGCACAGGACGCCCTGGGGGGCAACAGCCGCACGGTGATGATCGCCCACATCAGCCCGGCCAGCACGCACCTCGAGGAGTCCCGGGCCACCCTGCTGTACGCCTGCAGAGCAAAGAGCATCAAGACGCGGGTGAGCCCCCAGCTCCGTCGCCTGCCGCTCGCTCGCTGAATGCTCACACAGGGCTCCCTCTGGGAGCCCGGGGGTTCCTCCCGGGGACCGCTCACACCATGGGCAGCCCCGTCTGTGCAGACAGAGGCCCCCAGGACGCATCACTGGCCGGGAGAAGTCAGAGGATGATGCCTATGGGCTGATGTGATTTCCATAAAAACCCAAAGCCAAGCCTACACCGGAAACACTCCCTCTGTGTGTCTCTCTAGATACCCACGTAAACCACGTGAAGGAGGGTCGTCCAGGTAATAGCGGTTACCTGTGTGGGGGTTTAAAAGAACTCTTGATGGAGTTTGAATTTTTTTTATTGGGGCAGAGACACATAATATAAAATTGACC